>JACAXG010000368.1:46943-127611 GCA_018881555.1 Amblyornis subalaris
CTGGTTGGTAGTTCCTCAATCTTTAAAATAGCTGAAAAGCCTTGCGTTTGCATTATTGCCACATTATTATCACATTTTTAGGGATACACTTTAATTGTTTCATCAACAGGCCATCCTTCTTCAAGTATGAATTCTCCCATACTGTGTCATTGTACTTATCCTCCTTGGGTCAAGGGGAGGGATTCCAAACAGTTGCGGACAAATGTTCTTTTAACATCCGGACTATCTCCTCCACTATCTCCGTCAAATCTGAGTGATTCACCTCTACTGTGGGCTGTTGGGCAGTGATAGGCTGCTGGGCAGTTCTCCCAGCCCCTGGGACATGCCCCTGGGCAGCATCCCTAGTATCTGGAGTAGATGTCAGAGTGGTTACCCAAGGCAATCTAATCCTTATCTCTAAATGCTAAATAGAATAGGCCTATCAGCAACACCAGCCATTGCATGATATGGTTAGCATCTAGAGAAGCACTGACCCCTTCAAAAATTGTTGGGATAGGCCCAAAAAGGTCGATGAAGAATTGGGAGAAAACTTTCTTCTCTGTTGCTTCTTTTGAATGGATACCATTATTAAAGAACCCCAAAAGATGTGAGGCTAGTGCGTGATGTTTCTGTAGCCATGCGCCTGCATTCCAGAGGAAATTCGCAGTCTTTGAATCCTTCACCTTATTGACCCATCCCACAAACAGGGTAACAACCACAGTTGTTTTAGTCATGGGACCCATGTGTAGAAGAGGAGCTGCAAATGGGAGAGATGTAGCCATGATCATTTACAAACAGAACCGAAATAAGCTGCGCCATATGGTGATGTGTAGCGTGATTTCTATATCTAACACACAAATTAGGTTACCTAGTGTGGTTGCTGAAAAGCTGTCGGCAGAGAGGTTTTTTAACTTTCCCAGCATTTTAGTGAGACTTCTCTCTGTCTCTCCTTTCCCAAGCAAAACTACTATAAACAATCCTAGGAGCTTTTGTAAATTAACTAAGTTTTGACTAAGTTCTGTGCAGCTGCGCTTTGTTATCATTCTTACTTAGATAAATGTTTTGGAATAGGTGTTGTTCGAATTAACCAATGAACTTGGTAGGTGGCTGACCAAGGGTCCAATAGACTCTTGACACTTCTGTAAACTTCAAGCAAGTTAAGGGATATAAGCCTCTGTATAATCACAATTAATTAATTAAAAGGCTGGCATCGCTTCGCTCTCCCTGGACTTTATGTCGTATTCCTTCGGGCTACAGCGACAATCTAGAAACTGTTATTCCTTTTTCTCAATGCCCTCGAGCCCTCCATTGGGCGCCAAGAACTGTCCTGGTTTGAAGGACAGGTGTCTGTCAAGGAAGGTGGGAAACCTTCCTTGGACAGAGGATGACCCCCCTCCCTCCTCCGAATTACTATACCTTTGAAATTAAGGGGCTCTCAGGCAAAGATGTGGTAAAAAGAATAACAGTTCTTTACTAGGATTATATATCTATCTATATATATAACAAGGCAGTTAAATGGCAACAATAAGAGAACAGACAAACCCCATAACAGTCCCTTGTCTGTTGTTGGGTGATTCTCCGTTGGAGCAGAGAGGCTGTCGTGACTCCCCCGCAGCTACAGGGGGCGCTGTGGCAATGGCAGCTCCGGCCAGCGGGAGGGAGAGGGGTGATCGCTTCCGGTGCGAACCCACGGGGCAGCAGCCCGGCTCAGCACCAACCTCGGCAGCAGGCAGCAAGCAGTGCAGGCAGGCAGGGTTGACTGGGGAGTGATAGACCTCGGTATCACCCACCAACAGACCAGCAGAAGGCAGGAGCAGCAGAGACGAGCAGACCCCGGGGCTGAACCACAAGGAGCAGAAACCCAGGCTGGTGGCAGAGACGGCAGATGTGAGCAGCTCCAGGCGGCGACTGGTTACATCGTAATTCTGTACCCTGTGCCGCAGCGGGACCCCCGCAGAGGCGTCACAGTGTAGTGGTGTTCCTGGAGCAAAACTGGCTCTCGCTGCAGACACGACCGTCCTCCCTGAAAGCCGAGCCAAGAAGAGATCGAGCCCGGTCTCCAACCACCTCTCGCCAAAGTCTCGGGAAGTCCTCCTTCATCTCTTGCCATGATAAGCTCCAGCCTCTGGGGAAACAACCCCCTTGCCAATAGTTCCAGCTCTTTGTTTCTTTAACTGGGGAAGTTGTCCTGGCCTCTGGGCTGGGCAAGTGATCCCTTTTGTCCTTAAGTATCGTCCATTCTGGGTGATCAGCACAGAATGCAGTTGGACAGATAACTCTCTTTGTTCTTAAGTATCGCCCATCAGTTCCTGGCCAGCCCCTCCCCACCTACACAGCCTCCCTCCTACATGGGGGAAAGAAAAAATTTCATTTTTCGAACCCATAACAAAGCTGTTTAATACTCTTAATAATATTAGCTAATACTCTCCTTATGCTATGGAATTCATGGAATCTGTCATCGTCCTGGTGTAAGAGAAAACAACATCTAGGTGAGGAGCTATTAAAATCTGCCCGGAGGCATCCAGTTCCTTGGTGGCAGGGTGCATGGAAGGATTTGGGCAGGTTCCTAGGGTGGTTATCACCTCCCATTGCCTGGGACTTTACACCTGAACAGCTAAACAACCCTGACAAACTGACCTGTCAACTGATAGAAGGGTGCCTTGTTTACCCCAACGACAATCATCACCTTCTCGCCCTGTAGTGGGGCCTCGCCTGTGCCTACTGAGCCACAGTTCAGTACTCTCAGAGGACTGCAGTTGAGGCAGGAACCCAAAATGGGATTGAGGACACTATGGCTGAGACAGGGACTCAAATCACAGCAACTACAGTAATCGCCCCAGTAGTGAAAACAAAAAAATGGACAAGGCAAGTTGCAGGCCCATACCACTGATTAGTAAGGAAGAAGAGGAAGAAGAAGGAGGAGAGGAAGTAACAGTAGGAAAGGAGGGGTTAGATCAAGAGGCAGGCCCTTCAACAAAGAAATCAAAAGGAGTGAGGAAAATCAAATAGGAAACCAGTTACTCAGTCCCTGACCTCATCAGAACTTCAAGACTTGCGAAAAGATTACAACCGCCAGCCAGGTGAGCGGATTTCTGCCTGGCTGCTGCGATGCTGGGATAATGGGGCTGACAGTCAGTAGTTAGAAAGTCATGAAGCCCAACAGCTGGGATCCCTGGCTAAAGACCGGAAAATTGAAAGAGGAATTGGAAAAGAAGGAGCAATTTGCAGCCTTTGGAAACAGCTTCTCTCAAGCGTGAGGGCACGATATCCATTTAAGGAAGATCTTGTGAACTCCCAAGGGAAATGGACCACTGCAGACGAAGGTATCCAGTACTTGAGAGAATTAGCAGTGCTGAAAATTGTCTATAGTGATCTAAAAAGTGACAGGGTCTCTAAAGATCCAGAGGATGTCCCTTGCACAATGGCTATGCGGAGGAAGGTGGTTCAAGGCACCCCTGCATCATATTCCAGCAGCTTGGTAGCATTGTATTACCTGCAAATAGATACACCAGCTGTAGAGATGGCATCCTCCTGGCTCTGAAATGTAGAAGAAACTCTGGGTACTTCCTCATCCCTATGAGCCAGCATCCCAGGTTTTAGGGGCAGCCTGAGAGATTGATCCTCTCCTGCCCTGGTCAGAGGGAAAAGAAGCCCCAAGCGTAGGCCACGTGGCGAACTCTGGTTCTTTCTGCGTGAGCAGGGGGAGGACACGAGGAAGTGGGATGGTGAACCCACCTCTAAGCTGCAAGCCCGTGTCTGTGAACTGAGAGGGAAGAGAGCTGTTAAGATGGGGTCACCCAAGAAAACTGTCAGTGTAGTTGCTGTAGAGAGACAAGAAGGCAATCAGTGATCTCCAAGACATAGAAAAACTGGAATCACTTCCTTTAACCCTGGTGAGGGGACTTTTGATCTGGCATCACAAAGGCCAGATAGTGAATACACTGACCAGGAAAAGGAATAGACAGTCCCTGCCTTTGGCCAGGAGGAGGAAAGGGATGACCGAGTATACTGGACTGTGTGGATTCAATGGCCTGGCACATCAGATCAGCAGAAGTATAAAACTTTAGTAGATACAGGTGCACAGTGTACACTGATGCCACCAAGGCACAGGAGTGCAGAATCCATCTGGATCTCTGGAGTGACGGGGGATGCCAGGAGTTGTCTGTATTAGAGGCCGAGGTGAGTTTAACAGGGGACAAATGGGAAAAGCACCCCATTGTAACTGGCCCAGAAGCCCCTTGTATCCTTGACATCGACTACCTCAGGAGAGGGTCCTTCAAGGATCCAAAAGGGTATCAATGGGCTTTTGGTGTAGCTACAGTGAATACAGAGAAGATCAAACTGTTCTCCACCCTGCCTGGCCTCTCAGAAGATCCCTTCATTGTAGGATTGCTGCAGGTTTGTCTTGGTTTTGAGACAAATTTAAGACAGAACTCTCTGGACTGAGTCCTTCTCTCCAAAAGGGTTCCAACAAGCCCCTTTCCATCAATAGGGAATGAATAATAATAGACGAAAGTGAAAAAAACATTAAACAGTATGTTAACAAACAGAATGCCTGCCCACAAGGCAAGGGAAAAGAAGTAAATAACTGTTAAGCACTAAACTGTCAGGATTCACTTCCTCACGCACACACACAGAAACAAAACCCCCCCAAAAAAATGTCCAGAGAGTAGGGGCAGTGCAGGAGTGTCCTAGGGTGACTTTATGATGCTGTATATCCCAATCACCTGCTTAATGAAAAATATTAACTCTGTGTCTTTAAGCTGGCTCAAGAAGCCAGGCAGTTGTTTTGGTTTTCTCTGAAGGATATTTACATTCTTTACCTTTATCAGCTAGCTTTGTTGTGGTTCTTGGTAAAAACTTTGTTTCGGAGGAGAGAGCTCTGGCCAGCCGCTTTTCTGCAGTTGGATGCAGAGGGAACATTTTTACCTTTTTTTCCTGTGAGTTTTCAGTACTGCTTTTACTCATATTGGAGGGAGTTAAAACTTGCTTTTGGCTTTTTCCCTCCTCTGCCTGAGGCAAGGAAAGAAGACAATTTTTTTCCTGGGATCATAGTTTTTTTCCTTCTTTCTTTGGAACTTTACAACAGACTACTGAACTCTGGGGCCTACCTACACCCTGGGCCTGGACAGGGCCTACTCCGTACTCAAGCAGCTAGCTAGAGACAGAGCAGAAACTACACCCAGGAAACAAAGGACTCTGAATTCATCCAGGTTGTCCTCATCACGAGAGGTTTATTATCTAACATTATTCATTTTTTTTTTTCCTTTCCCTTCCCCTGGTGCCTGCGTGCACACCCCCCCTCCCAGCTGCTGGGTTTTGTTAAATAAACAGGGTTTTTTTCACTTTCCTCTGAGAAATTCTTAAGGGGAGGAGAAGGGAGTTATTAGGACCCTATCTTTTGTAGAGGAGGCTCTTTGAGTCTTCCTCCTAAGTTTGTCCAAACCATGACAAGGAGGAATACACCTTTCCCAACATGTGGTCCAAAATGGCGCTGGCCTCTCACGCTGAGGGCAGCAGACCCCCCCACGGAGCAGTCCCGCGGCAGAGAAAAATTCCAGTGGCTACCTAGTGACAAGTTTTTTTCTCTGACGGCAGTCACGGCGGGTGAAAACAGCTAGGCTGGAGCCTTTTGGTGTGTTTCCTCTCCCCAGCTTGGGTGTCTGGGACTTGGGGGTTGGGGCAAAGCGGCTCCACTCCCAGCGATCCTGCTCCTGCCGATCTCGGAGCAGCAGCCAGTTCAGTTCATCTCCTGGCAGCCAAAAAAATGCTACTCTGTTGGAATTTCGTTTTTGTTTTTTACTTTTACTATTTCGGGAGTTCTTTGCTCTGAGTTTGGAATGAAACGCAGGAGGCGCTGAGATATTCTTCTTATCAGGTTGTTTATTAAGTTCTTATCTATTGCATAGCAGCACAGTGTTCTCTAAGTTAGGAAGGTGGAAAATGGCCTCGAACTGTGAGTTCCAAGGTTATTTAAAGCTTAATTCACCCAATTATAGATTGCCAACTAACATGTTTTTACTTATAATCTAGTCACTGTCCATTTAGCATCTGCAATGCGGGCTTTTTTGCACCAATGGTCAAACTACCTAGGTTTGTGAAGAAGAAGGAAGAAAGAAGAAGTATAAACTCACACCCAAAATCCTCCATCTTGCTACCAATACATTACTAATAACTCATAAACTGAATCTTCTACATTTCTACATATTTCACCCAGTGACATAACAAATTGCTTTTTAATCACAACAATGAAAGACTGAAATTTAGGGTTCCGACACTACTCCAGCTTCTCCAATCAAGGGAAAAGGAAAAGTGTTTTGCCTGGGCCAAAAACCAAGTCAGCCAAGCAGAGAAACTACATTGCCCAGCGCCGCGGGAAAGCCACGCTTCAGGGAAGGGGTCTGGTGGGGGCGGCTCTGGTCTTGACTCTCAGGCAGGAGCTGCCGCAGCAGGACACGGCAGGGCAGGGGTCCGGCAGAAAACAGCTCCAATCTCATCCCTCTGCACATGCAGCCCCCACGCTTCGATCGCAGAACCGGAAGGGAGTGAGCAACCTTCTGGCCCCCTGAACCGGAAGAGAGAGAGAGCGCAACTCCCGGCCCCACCCCCTACCAGGATCTCGGCCGGGCTCACATACCTACCGGCTTGTGGGTTGGGGGGTAGAAAGAGAAAACAATAGCAATTTTTTGGCATAAGCAGAGGATCATGAAATAGATTATCATAATAGATCACTCCAGGACAAGGTTGAAGACCAGCAAATACCAGTTGCTACCAGGACAGTGCATCGGCAGCAGTATCGCACCAACCGAGACTCTGTAACTCCCATCCGTGAACTAATTTGTCGATGGGAGAGCCAAGGAGTGATCAACAGGACCCACTCACCCTTTAACAGCTCCATATGGCCAGTGCACAAGTCTAATGGGCAATGGAGGCTGACAGTAGACTATTTGGACCTGAATGAAGTTGTGCCGCCTCTGAGTGCTGCCATACCAGACATGTTGGAACTTCAATATGAGCTGGTGTCAAAGGCAGCCAAACAGTGCCACAATTGATGTCACTAATGCATTTTTCTGAATCCCTCTGGCAGCAGAGTGCAGACTTGCTTTCACTTGGAGGGGCATCCAGTACACCTGGAACCGACTACCCCAGGGGTAGAAACACCACCTGACCATCTGCTATGGACTGATCCAGACTGCACTGGAACAGGGTGGAGCTCCAGAACACCTACAGTATATTGATGATATCATTGTGTGGGGCAATACAGCAGAAGTTTTTGAGAAAGGGAAGAAAATAATCCGAATTCTTCTGAAAGCTGGTCTTGCCATAAAACAAAGGTAAAGGGACCTGCACAGGAGATCCAGTTCTTGGGAATAAAATGGCAGGATGGACACCGTCATGTGCCTTTGGAGGTGGTTAACAAAATTGCAACTGTCTCCTCCAGCTAACAAGAAGGAAACACAAGCTTTTCTAGGCCTTGTGGAGTTCTGGAGAATGCATATTCCAGGTTATAGTCAGCTTGTGAGCCCCCTCTATCGAGTGACCCAGAAGAAGAACCATTTTGAGTGGGACCTTGAGCAACAACAGGCCGTAAAGCAGATCAAACAGGAAATAGCTCATGCAGTAGCTCTTGGGCCTGTTTGGACAGGACCAGCCATGCAAAATATACTCTACACTGCAGCTGGTGAGCAGGGTCTCACCTGGAGCCTCTGGCAAAGGACCTCAGGAGGAACAAAAGCATGTAGATCCAGTGTTCCAGGTGAAGATGAGGCAGCCCACACAAGGTCAAGGCCAGCCAGACCAGTCTGTCCTGGTAGCTTTCATCTGGGAGCAAGCCTAGGATGTATTAAATTTTTTATCTGAAATCCAAATTCTTACCATGGGCTCTCGGATGAGAATGACAGTTTTTTCCACTGGAAGAAAGAAGCACGAAACCTCAATGCTTCAGGTGCAGATAAGAGGCTTCCCAAAAGTGGTCAAGGCCAGACAGACCCTTCTGTCCTGGCAGCTTTCATGTGGGAGCAATCTTTGGATGTATTGAATTTTGTAGTTGCAATCCAAATTTCAGATATGGGCTCCTGAACAATAATGACTGTTATTTTTCATAGGAGGGAAAGGACATAGCCTCAGTATTTCTGGTGCAGATGAGAGGCAGCTCAGGGGATGTCAAGGCCAGCAAGACCCATGTGTCTGGTCAGCTTTCGTCTTGGAGTAATCCTTGGATGTCTTGAAGTTGGGAAATGCAATCCAAATTTCAACCATGGGCTCATGGACAGGAAGGAAAGCACGTAGCCCCAGTGTTTCGGGTGCAGAAAAGAGGTGGCCAAAGCAAGGTCAAAGCCAGCTAGGCCCGTCTGTGGTGGTACCTTTTGTCTTGGAGCAATCCTTGGATGTACTGAATTTGGGATGTGCAATCTAACTTTCAGGCATGGACTCCGTGATGAGAATGACACCTCTTTCCCTTTGGAAGAAGCACATGCAGCACCAGTGTTTCAGGTGCAGATGGGAGGCTTCTCAGGGGAGGTAAAGGTCAGCCACACCTGTCTGCCCTGGCAGCTTTTTTCTGGGAGAAATTCTTGGATGTACTGAATTTTAGAAGTGGAATTGAAATTTCAGCCATTGACTCATGGAAGAGGATGACATCTCTTTTCCAGCAGAAAGAAAGCATGTAGCCCCAGTGTTTCAGGTGCAGATGAGAGACTGCCTAGGAAGGTAAATGCCAGCAAGACCTGTCTATCCTGGCAACTCTTGCTGGGGAGCAATCTTTGTATGTATTAAATTTTGGAGGTGGATTCCAAATTTTGGCAATGGTCTTTTGGAAGAGAATCACAGCTCTTTTCCATAGGAAGGAAAGTGCATAATCCCAGTGTTTCAGGTGTAGATGAGAGGGTTCCCAGGGGAGGTAAAGGCCAGCAAGACCTCCCTGTCCTGGCAGGTTTTGTCTGGGGAAAATCCTTGGATATATGGACTTTTGGAGGTGCAATCCAAATTTTGGCCAAATTTCGGCCAAACTTCATCCAAATTTCCAAATTTCCTTTATCTTTCAGCAATCCTCGTTTTTTATCTATTTTCTCCTGGTTTTTTTCCCACTCATACCAGTTGTCTACTGGCCAAAGATTGTCAGTTTCAGTATGAAAACTGTGCCTCTGTAGGTAATCTGCTAAGCCTTTTGTCTGTTTCTCTAAATCGTTTGCCATCCTGCCTTTCACTACACAAAAATATGTCACAGGATGAATGGGAGCTTCAGAGAAGCCCTGCCTTAGCCTCAGATTTTTGGCAACACCTTGAATTTAAGAAATCACTCTTGCCTGCAAGTTCTAAGGATGGCAGATCAAGTCTATTTATGAGTTATTTATTAAACAGGACATAACAGATGAACGATCTTAATCAGAGTTGCTTACTACACAGTATAAAACAAAAAGAACTACTAGTAGATTACATAAAACAGTGCACAATATCAAGGTACCCATATTAAAGCTAGCAAAAGAAATAGTATTGATTAGGAGTCAAATGTAACTTACCACCGAAATCATGATAATGTACACAGAGTCCTTTCAATCAACCTCCAGTGTAGTAACCACAAAGCAGGCATCCCTGCTCAGGGGAGAAACTCCACACATTTCCAGGAAAATGTGCAGAAGATTTCTGCTTTGTTAAAGTTTGGTGTCACTTTTATAGTTTGTAAAGTGAGTTGTCTGTCAGTCAGAAATGCAGCTTATCTTTCCAGATCTCACTTCCATAGTAAGATGTTTATTGGCAGTTGGGAGCTGCCAGAACAATGTTAATCCCATGGCCCCAAAATAACTCACTACAAGACAGCTTGTCTTGTTTGAGTTATCTAACTGCTTAAAAAGAAACAGAAACACTTGTGGGGGCAAGATGCCCTGCTACAAAAGGCCAGCAAGATCTGTCTGTCTTGGCAGCTTTCGTTTGGGAAAAATCCTTTGATATATTGAACTTTTCAGGTGGAATCCAAGTTTTGGCAACAGGCTCATGGAAGAGAATGACAGTTGTTTTCCAACAGAAGGAAAGCACGTAGCCCCAGTGTTTCAGATGCAGATGAGAGGCTTCCCAGAGGATGTTAAGTCCAGACAGATCTGTCTCTCTTGGCAGCTTTTTTCTGTGAGCAATCCTTGGATGTATTGAATTTTGGAGGTTGAATCCAGATTTTGGCCATGGGCTCCTGGAAGAGAATGACAATTCTTTTCCAACGGAAGGAAAGCATGTAGCCTCAGTGTTTCAGGTGCAGATGAAAGGCTGCCCAGGGGATGTAAAAGGTAGCAAGACCTGTCTTTCCTGGGATCTTTTTTCTGAGATGGGATTCATTTTCCCACAGCATCTTTCATGTTGCTGTTCTTTGCATTGGGAGCTGGAAAGGTGTTGAGAATACACCAGTGGTTTTGGCTACTGGTGAGCAGTGCTGGCACACCATCAGCACTGTCTCTCTAACATTCCATCCCCAAACAAGAGGCTGGGGTTGGGCAAGATCCTGGGAGGGGACACAACCAGGACAGCTGACCCAAATTAACCAAAGGGATATTCCATACCATATGATGTCAACTCAGATATAAAAGCTAAGAAAAGGAGGAGGGAGTGAACCTTTGTTATTTATGACACTTTGCCTTCTGAAGCAACTGCTACATATGCTAAAGCCCTGCTTCCTGGGAAGAGGATGGATATTGCTTGCTGATGTTAAAATTTTGGGGTTTTTGTTTGCATGCATGCAATATTTGATTTTGCTTTAGTAAACTGCCTTTATCTTGACCCATGAGGTTTTTTTCAACTTATTTTCTCATCCCCTTGTCCTGCTGAGAGGGGAGTGATAGAGCAGCTTGATGGGCAATTGGCATTTAGGAAATTTTCCTGTCTGACCATCCAGGAGCCCCTCTGGCAGTCACAGTCCCACCACCAGAGACTTTCACTGCTGGGAGCAAAGCTCCTTCTCAGCGGGCAGCTCCAGTGTGAAAACAGGTGCCCCACTGTTGTGGGTTTGAGTTTTTCAAGGAATTTTTCTCCCATCTGTTACCTGACAGGGAGACCTGTGAGGGGAGGGGGTTGCCAGGGAGATAAATGGGCAATACTTAAAAGATGTAGCCAGGGTTTTGGCATAGCTTTGGAATGGGCGGAGGGGGAGAAGCGGTGTGGTTTCGGCAGTTTCTTAGCTGGATGTGCTCAGTCTTTGCCCAACTTGGGGGGGAGATGGTTGTGGGGTTTGGTGCTGGACTGTTTCCTGCCCAGACCACTCGCTGCTACTGCTGAACTTTCCTTGCTACTTCTCCTTACCACTGGTAAGCCACTGCTCACAAGGGCAGCCAGTGGACTGGGACTTTCCAACCCCTGCCCTTGCTGGGAGAAACCCTCACCATCTTCGTGGGTGTCTCGGGGAAACCGGCCCCCCACCTCCTCGCTCCCCTTGGAGGGAGCACCTCCTGGCTGCTTACTGGAGCCTCGGCTGCTGCTGCCATCGCCAGGGATACTGCATGGAACACGTGAGAGCCAGGGGAAAACCAAACCTCACCCTCCACCTTCTCTCTTTCCCCCAAGGCTGCCATTACCCCCTGGGGAGGGTCAGGGCTAGCATCTGCGCCCTCTGAAGCTGCCGGAGCCAACAGCACCCCCTGGAGCCGTGGGGCGTCACTTCAGCCTCTATGCTTCGACACAAGCCAACAGCACCCCCTGCCGGTTGTGGTCATAACTACACAAAAAGGGAAATTGCTTGATGGGTGAGAAAAGGCTGTTATTTGGTTTCTGTTTTTTTCATTGTTTTTGCTGTTGTTTTTGCTGTTTGTCTGTCTTGTTTTATATATATATCCTAGTAAAGAACTGTTATTCCTTTTCCCATATCTTTGCCTGAAAGCCCCGTAATTTCAAGGTTATAATAATTTGGAGGGAGGGGGTCATCTTTTCCATTCCAGGAAGGTTCCTGCCTTCCTTGGCAGACACCTGTCTTTTAAACCAGGACACCCGCTTGACTCCGAGCACATCCCACTCACGCACAATCGTACTAGGTTTCCTTATCAGCTTGACCCCAGATTTCCCTGATACCCAAATCGGTCAGATAGAAATTTCTAACACAGTTTTGAGTATTAGAAAGCAGGCATTCTTTATTACAGCACTCTGGACACTTGGAGTATACTTCCTCTAATTGAGCTCACCTAGCATCGGGTAAACAGAGTTTCTATTATACACACTGATTACATATTCATTAACTATCCCTGCTTACTTGATGCATATCTATTACTTTATTTTGCATAATCACACCCCTTATCGGAAGTCTTTATATAGTCTTTTGGAGTCTTCTTTGGTGGTCTTCAGCATCTGGTTCCCCAATATTTTAGGTGGTCGTTCCTTGACCCCAGCTCTTGAGTAGGTGCAATACAGTTGTTTTGAATGACTTCTGCTTTGTCAGCCTTATCTAGGTACACAGAGCTGTCTTTGTTTCTAAAACCACACAGAAGTATCTTAAAGCTGTATATAGAGGTGCTAAGAGCCTTGGAGAACCACTGAGCAAGCATGTGATGAGCATCATAAAATCTTACCTAATTATCAAGGATGAAGGAAGACAAATGCTAGAGATGTTGTATAATGTGGCAGTTTTAATGGAACTTCAAGATCTTTACCGGGTTTGATTTAAAGTATTTTGACTGACATAAATAACATTCTGCCTGTCCCTGATATTTTTAGCATCTGAAGAGCATTAGGAATATAACTTTTTGGTTGCCATCCTCTTGACAAAGATGGGTTTTTAGACTGTACTATATCACTTAAATGTAATATGACTTCAGAACACTTAGAGTTTGGTCCTTTTTTGTTATAAATAGACAATGTCTGGAACAATCTCACTTTATTCTTCTGAGTACAGTATTGCTAAAAAAGTATGGCAAAAGGGGACACTTTTGCACAATTTTTCTGCCTAAAACATGAGCATTTTATTGCAAAGCCGAAAAATCCTCTTAAAATTGATGAACAAGCTCAGCATCAACCACAACTGAATCTGCTCTTGGTGGCAGCTTGTATCTGAAAGTACTCAGCATTAATGCAATAGAAATCTGTGAGCAAAAAAATAGTATCACATAATAGGTGATTGTCCACCGAGGTTTAGAATGAGTTGTCAGTTGTGATTAAAATGAGAGTAATAAAAATTGCGGTCTTGTATTGGGTTTGCATGGTCAAGTTTTGGTAGCAAGGGGGCTACAGGGATGGCTTCTGCGAGGAGCTGCTAGAAGCTTCCTCCATGTCTGGCAGAGCCAACCCCGGCAGCTCCAAAGACAGACGTGCTGCTGGTCAAGGCTGGGCCAATTAGAAATAGAGGTAATGCCTCTGTGATAACAGATTCAAAAAGAAAGGAAAAGAAGTTATTGGGCAGCTGTAATTGCAGCCAGAGAAGAGCAGGGTGAGAATATGTGAGAGGAACAACTCTGCAAACACCAAGGTCAGTGGAGAAGTAGGGGGAGGAGGTGCTCCAGGCGCTGGAGCTGAGATTCCTCTGCAGCCCATGGTCGCCGTGGCGTGGGGCGGTGGTAAGTTGCTGCAGCCTTCCAGAAGTGACCCCAGCAGGGGAAGCTGCTTCAGCGCAGAGGGTCAGATGACAGCTCAGCAACACACGCTCCCGTGGAGGTGGAGCGCTCACACACACACTCACGTAGAGATCCAAAAGGCAGCCGGTGGCAAGAAGGTGAGACGGGTTCTTTGTATGAGTTCCAACAACAGGGTTTATTGTGGAGGGTTCAGGGACAAAAAAACAAGATGGAGAACCGGGCGCAGGCTTATATATGGGGTCCGGAGGGCGGGTAGAGCAACAGAACCAATGGGCTGAGGGCCAGGGGGCAGAGTAAGGGTACGGAAGCCAATGGGGACACAGGGAAGGAGGGATTGGGGAGAGGAGCCAATGGGGGTTACAATCAAAGCGAAATTTCTAGAAGGTGTACATATAAGGGACAAGAGGGTGGAGAACAGTAAACCAATCCCAACGAGGGAGAAACCATTATGGAGACAGAAGGGGGTTCTCAGGCCTTTAGAATGGTCCACCAGGGAGCTCGGGCTATTCCTGAGCCCTGTGGCTCTCTAGTTTCTCCAGTAGCAGTCTGAACCACCGCAACATCTCCCCCTTTTTTACTTTTAAAGAGGGTATTCTCTATGGATCTTAAAATAACCTTCTTAAGACAACCAAAAAGGAATATGATAAGGAAAACAAGGAAAGCAATCCACAACAGGGTTTTGATAACGGAAATGGCCCAACTCGAGAGTCCCCAGTCTTTAAAAAGTCCCTCGAACCATCCACCGGCTTCTTTCTTCAATTCCTGCAGCTGGTTCCTCATTTTCTGAATGGAGTGGATGCTCTGGCTATTCGAGGACAAGTTCAGGCAACAGAGTCCCTCGAACTCCTTGCAGCCATGGCCATGTGCCAGGAGGAGAAAGTCTATGGCCGCCCTGTTTTGCAGGGTGGCCCACCTGGTGGTCTCCTCGTCTTCGAGGAGCTGACTCA
Source organism: Amblyornis subalaris (assembly GCA_018881555.1). Lineage (NCBI taxonomy): Eukaryota > Metazoa > Chordata > Aves > Passeriformes > Ptilonorhynchidae > Amblyornis > Amblyornis subalaris. The sequence goes on from JACAXG010000368.1 coordinate 61,405, forward strand.
GGGCACTCGATGTTAGGTTGGCTTGCTTACCCATTCAGCATTCAAGGTGTCCAATATCTCCTAGAGCCTTAGCAGCCGCTACCCACAGTAAAAATATGGACACCATGGCTTTCTTGGAGTGAGACCAATCGACAATTTCACTATCACAATTTTCATCCAAATTTCGAAGGTTCCTTTTTTGAAGGGCCAATTGATTTTCTTTTCGCCAATCAATAATTTGGGTTTTGTTCGGTGCTAGGAGGGTAAGCTGGCCTAGAGTACATGGTCCTCCCCGAAGACGGGAGAGGATTCCTGCCCAAACCCTGTCTCCGCAGATGAGAAACACTCCCCTGGGGAGTACCCTGGGTTCACCAGCGGAGGCGGACAATGTGGGGCTGGTGTAATTGCACCAATACGCAGCATCATATTCTTTTTTTGTTTGATTGACATCTTTCATATACCCTTTTCTAAGGCGGGCCGATTCGAGCCATTCGGGAGTGGTCAATTTATACCCGAAATGAATACAGTAAGTGGCTTTGGAGGACCCCAGCAAAGCCAATTCCTGGGGTTCCTCTGGTGCGCGCGGTAAGATCCTTGTCCACTGGTCCCAGGTGTCCACAGGGTTGGGTTTTTTCCTACAAAGGGGTAGTCGTTGGCACGGAGAGGAATCCCCACCAGGCAGGTGGATAACGGGTCCTTAACTCCAGTCATAGAAAGGCACATATGGTCTTGGCCGATGGCTTTGGCCAGCGTGACCCACACATTGGCCTTTGGCTGCGGGACTAGCCAGGCATCGTTCAGTGGTGGAGCCAGGAGGGTCCAAACTGCGTAGAGAAGCCACAGGTGGATGGGCAACATCTTGGACTCGATGAGGGGACTCTCTCTCTCGTCGGGCCTTCAAAATAAAATGTTATTAACTCAAAATGAATGGAAAGGGCTATACCCAATGCCTCGTTCTCCTAATCCTCCTACCTCCTCTTCTTTGTTTAATAAAAGAGAGGGTGGGGGGGGTGTAGGGGGAAAAATAGGGGGGGTTCAAGGGTAAGTATGGGTAGGGCAACACATGGGGGAGGATTAAGGGTTATTTAATTCAGCCTGGGGAGAGGACCTGTCGGTGTTCATGTGGCTATTATCCTTTCGCCTTCTCCTCTTCCGAGCTGTATTTGTGTCTTGTTCGGTGTTTTCTTTGTCGCAATCTGGTGGGATGAATCCTCTCTCTGGTGCATCTTCTAAATACGGCTTGATGTTGTGCCCTGGGATCCACTTTGGTCCTGCTGGTGTTGAAACACAAGCATATCCCCTCCCCCAGGTAATAAGTTCGAACGGCCCCTGAATCTGGTGGGTCTCTGGGTCCTTGACCAACACCGGCGGTCTTTCCTTTAATTTGGCTCTGGTCGAATTGGCAAAATGTCGGAATACAGGAGGGTCAGGCTCATCGAACGAGTTGTTCAAAAAATTGATGGTGAACAGAGCCTTGCAGAGCCTCTCAACTGGAGAGCTGGTCTCTGCCCCTCCTCGTTGTTGGTCAAGGACCCGCTTGATGTTTTGGTGGGCCCTTTCCACTATTGACTGCCCTGACGGGGAATGGGGAATGCCTGTGCTGTGGCGTATGCCCCACTGCTGAAAGAAATCCCTCAGTTTTTGTGAGGCATACGCAGGACCATTATCGGTTTTCACTTCTTTGGGGATTCCCAGGGTGGCAAAGGCTAGGAGATAATGTTTCATTGCATCCTTTGCCTCCTCTCCAGCATGGACGGAGGCAAAGATGGCACCAGAGAATGTGTCAATAGACACATGTATATACTTCAGTCTGCCAAATGGGGTAAAGTGTGTTACATCCATTTGCCATAATTGGCAACTTTGTAATCCCCTAGTGTTAGTTCCCGTGTAACCTAGGGAAGGCAGCTGATATTTTTGGCAGGAAGGACAAGTTGCTACTATTGCCCTGGCCTGATCTCTTGGGATTTTATACATTCTGACAAGAGCTGGTACATTTTGATGGAAAAACGCATGCCTCAATTTGGCTTGTGCGAAGGTGTCTGGGGTGTTAGGGGTTTGCACAGCCATGGCTAACACGTCCACCCTCTCGTTGCCTTCCGAGATGAAGCCTGGAAGGTTGGTGTGGGATCTTACATGCATCACATGATAGGGTTGCTTTCGGTGAGAAAGCAGGAATATTAACCTTGAAAGCAAGCCGTGTAATTTACGATTAGGGACCTCCTTCAGCAAAGCATGTTCGGCCCGGACAGTCACTCCAGCTACGTAAGCTGAATCAGTGACTAAATTAATGGGGTATAGGTTAAATTTCTCAAAGGCCCTAACTGCGGCTGTAAGTTCAGCAATTTGAGGTGACCCTTCGACCACCTCAACCTCGAATTTCCACTCCCGAGTGTCCGGGTCCCTCCAAGTCAGAACTGACTTGTGGGAGCATCCAGAGCCGTCAGTAAAAACTGTAAGGACTTTTACAGGTGATTGACTTAGCAAAGGTTTTGGGGCCAAATTGAGGGTTGAATTGAAAAACTTGTGACTAGGCTTATGTGTTAAAATTTGGCCAGAGAAACTGTCTAGAGCGAACTGGAAGTCTTCATTGGTTTGGAGCAAGTGCTCCAAATACCCAGTAGTTAATGAAAGCCGGATGCATGCAAAATCACAACCAGCGAGAACGCGGAGGCATGTCCTTGCCTTTATGATTAATTGAGCCATCAGCTCCTGCGGGGTCGTGATTGTTTTTCCCGGTTGGTGGGACAGAAAGACCCACTCAATGATAAGGAGTGAATCTTTCTGTGCCACATCCCATTGATAGATCAGGGCATATAGTTGCGGGGACTTACCCAGTACTACCAATTCAAAGGGGAGGTCTGGATCCACTCGGTGTGCTTGCCGTGATGATAAGGCGTCCTGGACTCTTTCTAGTCATCCTTGCTTCCGGTGTCAGGGAACGGGGTGCATCGAGGTCCTCGTTACCTCTGAGTAAGTTAAACAGCAGTGCGAGGTCCTCTGTAGTGATGCCGAGCAGCGGACAAATCCAATTTATGCATCCACATAATTCATGGAGTTCACGAAGGGTCCGGGGGTTGTCTTTTATATGAAGCTGCTGCGGTCTGATTGTCCAATGACTAATAACGAGTCCCAGATAAGTCCAGGAGCACACCTTCTGAATCTTTTCCCCTTGAATATCAAAGCCAGCTGCCTTGATGGTGTCAGTGGTTTTGTTTAAGGTCATGTCCAGGTAGCACTGATCTGCAGCGCAGACAAGTATATCGTCCATGTAGTGTAGTATCACTGCCCTAGGAAACTCCTTTCTTACTGGAGAGAGGACATGGGCCACATACCATTGGCAGATGGTGGGCGAGTTCTTCATCCCCTAGGGGAGAACTCGCCAATGGTATCGCCTCAAGGGAGCCTGCCGATTCAGGGATGGCACTGAAAAGGCGAACCTGGGCGCATCTCAGGGGTGGAGCGGGATGGTGAAAAAACAGTCTTTAATATCTATGACCGCAAGTTTCCAGTCACGTGGGAGCATGGAGGGAGAGGGGAGGCCAGGCTGTAAGGGACCCGGATCCTCAATGACCTCGTTGATCTTTCTGAGGTCATGGAGGAGCCTCCACCTGTCCTTGCCCAGCTTACGCAGGACAAAGACGGGCGAATTCCAAGGGCTGTTGGTGGGCACGATATGGCCCTTGGCTAACTGCTCCTCCACGAGGGCTTCAAGCGCGCTCAGTTTTTCTTTACTTAGGGGCTACTGGTCAACCCACACCGGGGAATCTGTTTTTCAATTCAAAGGTGGGGTGGCGCGTTTCTCAGTGGCCCCCACTAGAAATCCCAGTGTGGTGGAGAGGGAATTTCTAGTCGGGTCCCCCATTGGGATAGCAGGTCCCAACCCCACAAGGTGAGGCCAGCCGATACAACAAAGGGTCTGATGGTGGCAACTCGACCCTCTGGTCCCTCAACTATGATATTATTGATGCTCCGCATGGAAGTTGTGGTACCACCAATGCCTGAAATGCGTCCGTTCGCCGGTTTCAGCTTCCATGACCTGGGCCACTCGGAGCGGGCGATGATTGTAATGTCCGCTCCGGTGTCAACCATCCCAGGAAGGAAACACTCTGAGGTTTTATTTCAGAGCCGGCACTCCAACAAGGGCTTGTTAGGGCCTACAACTTCTGTCCAGAAAACAGCGTCAGATCTACGTTTTGTCTCCCAGCCTTCGGGTAACAAGAAGGCCTGGGCGATGGGAGTTCCTTGAGTCAGTCTATAGGGCGGGTCTATACATGTTACATTCATCATGATGGGATCTCCTGGGTTCGCAGTCAGTACCTCAGGTGTTAATATAATTTGGTCCGGGGTGCGGGCCGGATCCCTTAAGATTAGGAGATGTCGCGGGCTGCGGTGTGGGCTAAATTGATCTGTGGGGAGTGTGTAGTTACCTGTGTCCAAGAAGTCCACCATAATTGCAATAGTTAGTTGGATACAAGTCCCGGGCTCAAGGTGTTGTAAAGCCTTGGAGACTTGGTCCTCCCAATCCTGATAGCAGCTGCACCACGTTATGTTGTCCTCTGAGGAGGAGTGGCTGATGCAGCGGGGGCAGGCGGTCTCCCATTTGTTGTCTGAGCGCGGGGCCGCTCTGCGTTCCGCCGTCCGTTTTTTGTCGGCTGGTGAACATGGTTTCCATGATGGCGCTGACAGGTGGGACAGTCTGCTGGGGAGGACTCACAAGGACAGTTAGCTGTTTCTCGGACTTCAGGACAGTCTTTGATGAAATGCCCCGGCTCCCCACAGTGAAAGCATCTGGCATTCTGGCTTGTTACCGCCATTACCTCTGCTACCCCTTTTGCCACAGCCTGAGCAATGGTAACGCTCTGTGATGTCTGCGTGGCACAGGCTTCTAACATTGAAGCAAGAGTGGGAGGCGGATCCAGGGGAAGGGTAGATAAGATTTTCTTGCAGGCCTCATTGGCCTTAGTTTTGGCCATAAGCTTGATGAGTACCTGCTGTGCCTCCTTATTGTCGATCTGCTTTTCAATAGAGTCCTTTAATCGATTAATAAACTGTATAAAAGACTCTTCAATCCCTTGCTTTATGTTAGAAAAGGCCTGGGTTGGGGTAGTATCGGAAGGGGTGAGTAGGAGCGCTCTTTCTGCAGCCAGTTTTATGTCTTCCAGGACTGACTCAGGTATTGTGTTGGCCTGGTCTTGGGGCTTGTCATAATTCCCCTCACCGCACAAATGATCTAAAGTCAAATGAGCTTTATCCTCTTCCTCCCAATAATGTGGGAGGAGGTCCCTCAACTGTCTTTTCCAGCTCCTCTCCCATAGGATGAACTCTGCCAGCGAAAGGAGGCAGGAAAGGATATTGCGGAGGTCATGAGGGACCATAACATGAGCGGTGAGGGTCGCACTGAACAAGTTTTTAAAATATGAGGAATCCCTGCCATACCCCTTGGCCGTTTTGCACAGTTCTTTCAAATGTGCATATGGGAGAGGGGTCCACGTGGGGTTCCTCCCTCTCCAATAGGTGACTGGGGCAGCACATATCTTATTTACCAGCTCCCAGTCCCCATCTGCTGCAGCCTCCCTTTGAATGCCCTTCCAGTAATCCTCGGGGTCCGAGGCATCACTGTCAGCCTCCTCTATCAGGGCCATGGGTGGGGCAGGCCGACGTCGTGGGGCTGATGAGGCCAAGATGGCCACCTTCCGGTTCGGCCCCCGCCCGCTTCCGGTTCCGGTAAGGTGGGAACCGGAAGGCCAAAAGTTCTCAGGGGCGGAGCTCTCGATAGGGGTAGGAGGAGCCAAAATTGAAGGGTGGGTCCCGGTGGTAGGGGAGGGGCCTGATGGTGACATCAACGATGCGGAGGAGGGGCCCGACGCAGCAACACCCATCGACGCATGGGGTGGGGTTGAGGCGGGCACAGGGGGGATGACAGACAGGGAGGTTTCACCACCATTTTGTGGGGTAGCTGGCAGGGCGGGAAAGTCAGGGGTAGAGGGGGACAAGATGGAGGAGCTAGCCACGATGCTGGCGCCATCTTGTCCCATTAAAACAACTGGGGAAGACAAAACTGGGACCTGGGGTGTAGGAGAGAGGATTAGGGAAGGACCTGAGACGAGCGGCCCCTTCTCATCCCGGGAGGGGATCAAGATGGATTGGGAGGTGGCAGGGAGACGGTGGCACCCCTGCGTTAGTTCACGGGATCCAGCTGCCAACCCAGCTTGCAGTAGCGGAACGGGTGAAGGAATGGGAGGGGAGGAAAGCGGCAACTGAGGGTTAACAGGGGTTCTCCCAACTTCATTCCCCGAATTCTTAACCGAAGCGTAAATCAACGTAAGCAGGGAAAAATATTTCTGAATCGAAGTATCTCCCCTCTCCCTTAAACTAGTCAACTTTTCCCCCACTGCATCCCAAAACTCATGGGTTTTAACTAACTCAACAGAAGCAAAGGGAAAATACTCGAAAACCCAACGAATAAAGCGCTTAAGTTTCCCCTTAGAAAAACAAAAATCTTTCCCCTTTAGGGCTCCCACAACTTGGAAATAAACATCTCGCTGGGGACAGGTTAGTTTTGCACCCATTCCCCTACCTTCGCCCAGCACCCGAGAGGAAAAGAAGAGTAAAGAAAAGGCACAGAAGGGTGACCCCACGGATACTCACCCGTCCGAACAGGGTCAAAATAAGCTCTCAGGGTGGTCCACTGGCTCAGACCGACCTCCTTCTTCCTGGGAGGCTGCCGGTCTCCCCTTGGGACTACTCTGTTAAAACGCGGAATATCCTTTGGGGCGTTGGCTGCTCTGAAGCGGCTGGGGACGCTTCCAGGAACCTCTAGCAAAGGTGCCTGTTCGGGGCGCCAACCGCCGTGGCGTGGGGTGGTGGTAAGTTGCCGCAGCCTTCCAGAAGTGTCCCCAGCAGGGGAAGCTGCTTCAGCGCAGAGGATCAGATGACGGCTCAGCAACACACGCTCCCGTGGAGGTGGAGCGCTCACACACACACTCACGTAAAGATCCAAAAGGCAGCCGGTGGCAAGAAGGTGAGATGGGTTCTTTGTATGAGTTCCAACAACAGGGTTTATTGTGGAGGGTTCAGGGACAAAAAAACAAGATGGAGAACAGGGCACAGGCTTATATATGGGGTCCAGAGGGCAGGTAGAGCAACAGAACCAATGGGCTGAGGGCCAGGAGGCGGAGTAAGGGTACGGGAGCCAATGGGGACACAGGGAAGGAGGGATTAGGGGAGAGGAGCCAATGGGGGTTACAATCAAAGCGAAATTTCTAGAAGGTGTACATATAAGGGACAAGAGGGTGGAGAACAGTAAACCAATCCCAACGAGGGAGAAACCATTATGGAGACAGAAGGGGGTTCTCAGGCCTTTAGAATGGTCCACCAGGGAGCTCGGGCTATTCCTGAGCCCTGTGGCTCTCTAGTTTCTCCAGTAGCAGTCTGAACCACCGCAACACATGGTGAAGACCATGGTGAAGTAGCTGTCCCCCTGCAGCCCATGGAGGTCCATGGGGATGCAGAGATCCACCCGCAGCCCCTGGAGGAGACCCACACCAGAGTAGGTGGATGCCTGGGAGAAGAGGCTGTGACCCTGTGGGAGGTCTGTGGAGAGAGGAGCCCATGCTGGAGCAGCCTGTCCTTGAACGACTGTACCCCATGGAAGAGTGACCCACGCTGCAGCAGTTTGGGGAGGACTCTTTGCCTGTTGAATGGACTCACATTGCAGCAGTTTGCAGAGAACTGTTGCTCATGATATGGACTCACATTGGAGAAGTTCACAGAGAACTGTCTCCCATGGGAGGGACCCCACGGTGCAGCAGGGGAACGACTCCTCCCTGAGCAGCGAGAAAAACAACAGGTGATGAACTGACCATAACCCTCATTCCATGTCTCCCTGCACTGCTGGGGAAGGAGGTAGGGCTGGGAAGGTGGGAGGAAGATGTTTTTTAAGGTTTTATTTTGCTTCTCATTATCCTGCTCTGATTTTGTTAGCAATAAATTCAATTAATATCTCTAATTAGAGCTTGTTTTTCCTGTGATGGTATTTGATGAGTGATCTCTCTTGGTCCTTATCTCACCTTATGAACCCTTCATTATATTTTCTCTCCCCTGTCCATCTCTGGAGTGAGAGAGCAGCTTTGGTGGGTGCCTGGCATCTAGGCAGCGTCAACCCACTACAGGTCTGAATTTTCAAATTTAGACTACTAATATTAGGCACTTTTAAATTTATATATTTTTAAAAGAGGGATAATTTTAGGTGCTGAGAACTTGCAAATCCCACAGACTTCATCGATCTCCAAGTAAGTCTGAAAGTCCAGCTGCTTTTATTTGGCTGCAAGAGGTTTAAGGCTGCCTGACTTGAAACACTAAAGCTGGAAAATGGTAGTCTAAGGATGTGGCTTTTAACAGATTAAATCTGAACTGGTCATATTTGTGATGGCTTTTTATTACTGTTTTTTATCTTCTTCTGTGCAGTATTTATTTTTGCTTGTGTGAGAGTGAGTATGCGTGTGCAAGATATACGTGCACCCAGTTGTGTCAGGAATGGGCTGATGCTGAGGGTTCTTGACAGTGAAACCAAAAACTATTTGTGTAAATAGGAGAAACCATAGTGTTAGATACAGCAAAACTGAAAGGATTGTAATTGTAAGGGTTGTAAATCTCATTAAGTTCAACAAAGCCAAGTGCAAGGCCCTACACCTGGGTCAGGGTAATCCCAAGCAGAACTGCAGACTGGGCAGAGAATGGATCAAGACTAGCCCTGGGAAGAAAGACTTGGGAGTGTTTGTGGAAGAAAAGCTCAACATGACCCAGAAATGTGCGCTTGCTGCCCAGAAAGCCCATCGCATCATGGGCTGCATCAAAAGCATCATGACTAGCAGACCAAGGGAGGTGATTGTCCCCCTCTACTCTGCTCTTGTGAGACCCCATCTGGAGTACTGTGTCCAGCTCTGGGACCCCCAACACAAGACATGTTGACATGTTGGAACGAGTCCATAGGAGGCCACTATGCTCATTACAGGGCTAGAACATCTCTCCTATGAAGACAAGCTGAGAGAGTTGGGGCTGTTCAGCCAGAAGAAGAAAAGGCTTCAGGGATACCTTATATCACATTCCAGCACCTAGAGGGCTTACACTAAGGCTGGAGAGGGACTTTTCACAAGGGTATATAGTGATAAAACAAGGGGCAATGGCCTTAAACTGAAGGAGGGTAGGTTTAGATTAGATATTATGAAGAAATTCTTTACTGTGAGTGTGGTGAGTGTCCCGGTTTGAAAGACAGGTGTCTGCCAAGGAAGGCAGGAAACCTTCCTGGGATAGAGGATGACCCCCCTCCCTCCTCCGAATTACTATACCCTTGAAATTACGGAGCTCTCAGGCAAAGATGTGGAAAAAAGAATAACAATTCTTTACTAGGATTATAGATATCTATATATATATAACAAGACAGATAAACGGCAACAATAAGAGACAGACAAACCCAGTAACAGTCCATTGTCTGTCGTTCGGCGATTCTCCGTTGGGTCAGAGAGGCTGTGGTGACTGCAGGGGGCGCTGTGGCGTGAGCGTAGCAATCTTGCCACGGTGGCTCGGGTGAGAGAAAGAGGGGAGATTGTTCCTGGTGCAAACTCACAGGGCAGCAGCCCAGCTCAGCACCAACCCCGACAGCGGGCAGCAAGCAGCACAGGCAGAGTTGACTGGGGAGCGATGGACCTCAGTATCGCCCACCGAGGGGCCAGAGGAAGGCAGGAACAGCAGAAATGAGTAGACCCTGGTGCCGGCTCACATGCAGCAGAAACCCAGGCTGGCGGCAGAGACCGCAGAGGCTAGCAGCTCTGGGCGGCGACCTGTTACAGTGTAACGCTGTACCCTGTGCTGCAGCGGGACCCCTGTGGAGATGTCAGAGTGTATAAGTGCTCTGGAGTGAGCCGGTGGAGACGTTGCAGTGTAGCACTGTTCCCAGAGCAAAACCAGCACTCCCCTGCAGACACGATCGTCCTCACCGAACGTCGAGCCGAGAAAAGAGAAGCGAGCCCGGTCTCCGCCTCCTCCCACCAAAGTCTCGAAAAAGTCCCTTCACCTCTCGTGATGATAAGTTGCAGCCTCTGGGGAACAATCCCCTGGCCAACATTTCCAACTCTTGCTTCTTTAATTGGGGAAATTGTCCTGGCATCTGGGTTGGGCAAGCAATCCCTTTTGTCCTTAAGTATTGCTCATTCTGGGTGATCAGTGTGGAATGCGGGTGGATAGGCAACTTTCTTTGTTCTTAAGTATTGCTCATTAGTTCCTGGCCAGCCCCTCCCCACCTACACAGTCTCCCTGCTAGATGGGGAAAAAAAATTTTCATTTTTCGAACCCATCACAGTGAGGCATTGGAACAAGTTGCCCAGAGAGGTTGTGGACTCTCCATCCCTGGAGATGTTCAAGGCCAGGTTGGATGGGGCTCTGAGCACCCTGGTGTAGTGGAAGGTTCCCTGCCCATGGCAGAGGAGTGCAACTAGATGATCTTTAAGGTCTCTTCCAACTCAAGCCATTCTATGATTCCATGATTCTATGTGATGCTGCAGGTGCTTAGTTTGGATTTTCTCACCTCTACTCACAGTAGAGGTATCAGTAGTGGGCCATGCTGCTGAGTGTTATTTATAGTGTACTGTTTTCGGAGGACTGTATGGATGCAAGATATTAGACTCTCTTATTTATCTTTCTTTGTCTGGGATAGCTAAACAATATAAGAGAGATACAAGAGGAAATGGGCCAGTGTCCTTACCAGATGAGAACAAGTTCTTTGTTCCAGAGTGCTCAGATTGTTTGTTGTGTTAGGCTGGAGACCAGCATGCCCAGAGTGAAGAGCTCTCAGCCTGAAGCCAGTGCAAATCTGAAGTGCTGCCTATATTTCTGAGTCAAGACACTGTGTAGCTGTTACAAAAATGTCTGAGCTTGTTGCTTGGCCTTACTTTAAGATCATGCTAGAGTTCAATTTATTTACGTTTATTCAACTTTGCTTGGAGCAAATGCTTCCAGGTTAGTGGAGCAGATGGTTTGGATCATTTATGTTAGAGCTTCATTAGACTGCAACTTATGATGTGCAGAGGAAAATTAAGTTCTGTGAGGAAACCTGAGACCAGGAGAGCAGAAAATCTGTGTGATGTTTGTCTAAGAATGAATAGATTTAATTCTTTTTCAGTTGCATATATCACCATGTGAATCCAGGGAGACATGCAACTTTTGGTTACAGGAAAGGCAATGCTGTATGTAGTCCTACAGCTGCTTTGCCTACAGGACTTCTGTTGAAACTAATTCAGGTCCAGTGCTGTGAAACAACTGTGGAATTGAGTCCCTTGTGACCCCAAAGCTCAGCCACTGCCAGGAATGGTCCTCAACTTCAGTCACCTCAGTGGTGAGGTGAGTTGACCTTGGCTGGATGCCAGTGTTGAAGAATGCTTTCAGTGCAGGTAGCTCAGGGTGCAGCTGCAGTGCAAGATGCAGGTTGTGCTATGGGTTGCGAGAAATGGCAGGAGCCCCAGGCAAGAGGCCGTGAACTGGTGCTGACCCTTTACACAACAAAGGGGCACCTGCGACACCAGCCAGCCACTCTGAGACACAGAAGGAGCTGAGGACTGAGCAGGAAGAGCCCAGACTATTGCACACTTAGACTTAGTCCTGGTAGTCCTTTCTTCAGGGTCGTTCTCTGGAGACACCAGCTTGGGCTGTTTCTGTGTTCCTGCTCTGTGAATAAATGGCATCTGAGGCTCTGCTATAGTTGATAAGGACAGTAGAACTGTTGCCTAATAACAAAGGAAATAAAACTTTGCAACAGTATTAGAACAGTAAGATTAAAAAGCAGGTCCTTTATTGAAAGCTTTCAAGGTGCATAATATGGCTATATGCATGCTTGGCATCGGATTTCTACAATTTTTATAAGTTTAACAAATTAGCATATCTAATGAATATTGTCCAATTAAAAGAGCAATTAGGTAATCTGCCCCCTGGGTTCTGCCCCATTGGCATCAGTCCAGGGGGCTTCTTTGCCCTATTTCTTGTTATGTCTTCTCAGATTCTGGTTACAAAACCAAAATGTTCTCTTCTTGACAGTAAGACCAAACAGTATTTCAGGAATGTGTTAGAAGGTTAGCTTATTGTTCTAAAATCTAAGAAAAAGGGCAGGAAAAGTACTAGGAACTATATAACTATGCAATAGTAGTCTACAGAGCTACGAATATATGAAAAATGCATAAAAAGTAAAAATCTTAAGGCATCAGAACAGAACAGTATTTTGCTCACTTGATAAGGATAGTAGAACAGAACAGTATTTTTACTCTTACCAACTAAAGGGAACAATGCAGCTATGGAGAAGCAGATAAAGGATGTAACTTGGGCAAACAGGATGCTAGCTCAGCTCTGTGTACCTAGATAGGGCTAACAAAGAAATCATGCAAAACAACTGTATTGTGCCTACTCAAGAGCTGGGGTCAAGGAATGGTCACCTAAAATATGACACTGGCCACTGAAGACCACTGAAGAAGACCCCAAAAGACTATATAAAAACTTCCAATAAGGGGTGCGGCTATGTAAAATCAAGTAATACATATACATCAAGTAAGCAGGGATAGCTAATGAATATGTAATCAGTATGTATAATAAAACCTGTTTACCTGATGCTCAGCACTCGATTAGAGGAAGTATACTTTTGTTGAAATTACTGTTTCTGTTTCTTTTGTTATACTGGGAGTTCTTTGTTCAGAGTTTGGAATGAAACACAGGAGGCACTGAGATGTCTTTCTAATCAGGTTGTTTAAGTTCTTATCTATAGCACAGTAGCACAGAGCGTTCTCTAAGTTAGGAAGGTGGAAAATGGCTATTTAAAGCTTAATTTACCCAATTATAGACTGCCAACTAACATGTTTTTACTTATAATCCAGTGACTGTCTATTTAGCATCCGCAATGCGGGCTTTCTACACCAATGGTTAAACTATTTAGATTCGTGAAGAAGAAGGAAGAAAGAAGTAGTATAAACCCACACCCAAAATCCTCCATCTTGTTACAAACTTATAAACTTAGTTTTCTACATTTCTACATATTTCATTCAGTGATATAACAAGTTGCTTTTTAATTACACAGTAGTAATTCTAGTGTTATCATTAGATAAGGGGAGTCTTTCCCAAGGCCTCAGATCAAATACCATGTGCTTTTGAAAATCATCACCTGTTAATACTGAAAGGTTATGATTATTTAATCTCAGGGTCCCGACATACTCTGAGTGTTCAGGGCACTGTAATAAAGAATGCCTGCTTTCTAATACTCAAAACTGTGTGAGAAAGTTTCTATCTGACTGATTTCAGTATCATTTTCTGATGACCCAGATGGGACCCTCTGCCTGATCTCCCATGGATCCAAGGGATCTCTGGATCTTCATGCCAGCACCAGGACTTTCCTGGAGAAGACCACAGATCCAGTGCACTGCACTCATTCACACTTCTGTTGCAGCTGCATTAAAAGAGGCATGAAGTTATAAAGTGTGTCTAGCCTTGCCCTGTCCTCCAGGGGAGGGCATTTCCACCACTGGGCCAGCTTGCCCCACTTGGCCAGTTGAGCCTTGTCAGCTATGCCACTTAAACCTGCACAAGTCCATGTGGCCTGATGGGATCCAGCCGATGGTACTGAGGGAGCTGGTAGAAGTGCTCACCAAGTCACTTTCAATCATTTACCAGCAGTCCTGGTTAACCAGGGAGGTACCAGGGCACTGGAAGTTGGCAAATGTGATGCCCATCTATAAGAAGGGTCAGAAGGAGGACCCAGAGAACTACAGGCCTGTCAGCCTGATCTCAGTGCCAGGGAAGGTCATGGAGCAGATCATATTGAGTGCCATCAGGCAACGTACAGGACAACCAAGGGATCAGGACCAGCCAGCATGGGCTAGGAAAGGCAGGTCCTGTTTGACCAACCTGATCTCCTTCTATGACAAGGTGACCCACTTAGTGGATGAGGGAAATGCTGTGGAGGTGGCTGAGCCTGCAGCAGAGAGTGCTGCAGTGTTTGAGCCAGCCACAGGAGTGACCGAGCAGCCTATTATTCCTTGTTCCCTTATAAGGTTCAGTTCTAGTGTGTTCTCCCTTACTCAGCATCCCATTTATTCCTGTACCCTACTCCTCCCCTTGTTTGCCCCTATTGGTTGAAGTTGTATTACCCGCCTTCTCTCCGCCCCCTGACCCTCAACCCATTGGTTCCTGTTGTCTCTCCACCCCCACTGCCCCTGGGATAAAACCCTAAGCCCTCCATTGTTCTGTGTTCTCTCCTTCCCTGATGATTCATGGAATAAACCTATTTTGTGGAACACATAAGGAGAACCCCTCCGACTCTTTGCCTCAACTAAGTATGTGTTTGTGTGTGTGTGTGTGCGCGCGCACCGCCGAACGTGTCACGGCACCATCGGACACGAGCCGCACCTTCAGGAAGACTGCAAGGGACCCCAAAACCCATCCAGGATATTTTTTTATTTAATACAACAAAATGCTGTGGATGTCATTTACCTGGACTTCAGTAAAGACTTTGACACTGTGTCCGACAGCATTCTCCTGGAGAAACTGGCTACTCATGGTTTGGATGGGTGTACTCTTTTCTGGGTAAAATCCTGGCTGGACAGAAGGCCTGGAGAGTGATGGGGAATGAGGTTACATCCAGCTGGCAGCCGGTCATGAGTGGTGTTCTCCAGGGCTCAGTACGGGGGTCAGTCCTGTTTAATATCTTTATTAATAATCTGTCTGAGGGAATCAAGTGCACTCCCAGTAATTTTGCAGATGACACCAAGTTGGGTGGGAGTGTTCATCTGCTTGAGTGTAGAAAGGCTGTGCAGAGGGCTCTAGATAGGCTGGATCGATGGGCTGAGGCCAGTTCTATGAGGTTCAACAAGGTGAAGAATTTGGTCGAAGGTTGGACTTGATGATCCTGGAGGTCTTTTCCAACCTCATTGATTCTATGATTCGATGAATTGCATGAAACTTTGTGGCTTGTTGTATACAGACAGTCAGCCCATTTTGTCTAGTAAGCCCTTTGCACTTAGGTTCTCAAGTGTTGACCTTTGTTATTGTGACCTGACTCTGGTTAAGGGCAAATAAGGGATATAGTTTGGTCTCCTTATTCAGGAGTCTCCTTATTCTTAAGAGTGGCCAGAGCAGGGTGTTGCCTAGCCCCTATCTGCAATGGGAGCTGGTAGTGCCTCCCTCTCTGTCCTTGCTGAGGACATCTGGAGTTTGAGAGACCTGGCTGGACCAGCATCAGCATATCTCTGTGCTTTAGGCATGAAATGCTTTTGCACTGAGAGCTGTGGGTGAGCATGTGCAGTTTCATTGTGTCATTTGTGAACAAAGCTGGGGGTATTATTCTGAGTCATTTATAAATGAAGCTATGAGAATTATTCTGAGTGGATGGAAAAGTTCAGATGTTAATAGGAATATGAGACTGGCAGTGATCAAGCAGCAACCAGAATTGTGCAGCCAGTCAAAGGATACAGGTCAGCAGTTAAACTCATCCTCCTCTAAACAGGGACTATGCAGCTCCAAGGACAATGGCATCAGAAACTGCCAAATCTAACTACATTTTGAGTTTCCCTTGGATCTTGTAAGTCTCTGGAGCACCAGAATCTTAGCTTTCAGTTAAAGAATAAGTGAGCCCATAGTCACTTTGTTTATGAAGGAAAACTTAAAATATGGTCCTTTTAAAAATTTCTAAATTAAAGACATAAAATGCATGAATACTTTTTTCTTGGTTTTTTTTAAGCATTTAGGCTTTGTGTTTTTGAACATGGGAATCTCCAATAACTCAAGAAAACTGGTTTTAAGTAAAATTTAAATGCATTTGCAAATTGGCATAGAGCTTTACTATTAAGGTTTTCCTGTGCTAGTCACATAAAATGCACATTCGAAGCAGCAGCATTTCCTAGCTGGCTGTGAAGTATCCCATGCTGCTCTGTGCAAAAGAGGTAGCTACTTTGTGGGGAGAGGAAGGGGTCTCAAGAAAAGCCTAGCAATCTGCTTTTTAATACTTAGCTTTTAGAATCTTGAAGTGACGTACCTCAGAGGTATGTGTGTCAGCAAGTTCGCTGATGACACAAAGCTGGGAGGAGTGGCCAGTACACCAGAGTGGTGTGCAGGCCTTCAGAAGGACCTCGACAGGTTGGAGAGATGGAGAGAGAAGAACTGTCTGAAGTTCAACAAAGGCAAGTGCAGGGTCCTGCACCTGGGGAGTAATAACCCCAGGCACCAGTACAGGCTAGGGGTGACCTGCTGGAAAGCAGCTCTGTGGAGAAGGACCCAGGGGTCCTGGTGGACAATAAGCTGTTCGTGAGCCAGCAGTGCCCTTATGTCCAAGAAGGTGTTAAGATCCAGTTATTAAAATTATGAGAGATGCCTCTGCCCGAATTAAGGTGCAAATGAGACCATATGCTGAAGTCAATAGTATGGATTTTATTTAACAGTAAATGTGAGGTAGAGAGAGAGAGAAAGTAGAAAAAGAGGTGGTGGGGGAAGAAAGAAAGAGAGTGACAGAGACAGATTAAGTAAAAAATATCACCAGTCTGTGGATCCCTGTGGCATCCCATTGATCGTCTTCTTCTAGTCTTCTTGGTGGTGAGGGTCCTGCAAAACATACAGTTCAATGCATTAATATATGTTCAGGCCAGGTGGGAATGCCCAGGTACCTCCCACGGAAGGATGGGGGGGCGAGTTTTACACAGTCTCTTGCAACAGACTCTGGATCTGTTGCATCACTTTGCATCACGTGCAGTCCTCTGGTGGAAGGCCTCAGGAATGATGCTGGAGTCTTTGATGGTTTATGACACTTTCTCAGCTGCCCCTCAAGTGAATGTCCTGTGTATGTGGCCTTCCTGAGGTGGGGGGTTTTACAGCTGAGCCAGTTTGTGTAAGGGAGTGAAAAGGAGTTATATCTCATTTAGCCGGGAATCTTGTGGTCCCCTGTATTTTGCAAGTTGTGCATTAGTTAGCTAAGGAATTGATGTTTTTTTGGACTATCTGGTTTCACTTGTTTTTGTTTAAAATCTGTGTTTAACTTAGTGTCAGTAGAACAAGATAAAAACCCTGAGAAAATTAAGGAGTAGAGAAGTCTGCACCTGCAGGAAATTACTGCATAGACCTATACACCCCAGAAAACTTAATCAAGAAAAGATTGTTTAGCTAGACAAGTAAATTCAATAAAGTATTGTTTACCTAAGAAGATGTTTGGGTTATCTTTTAAGATAAATGAAATGTCTTAGTAATGGCTTAGAACACTAAGATAAAAACTAGAAGTCAGCAGAAGTGAATTATGCATGCGCTGGGAGCTGAGGGTCATCTAGAGGACAAGGTGATGAAAATGATTCTGAAGTGAACCCCTGCACTCCAAATGATATCTAGAAAAGGACACTAGATGGCAGTCTTGGTCCACGAAAGAACAGCAAGATTAAGTTGGAGAAAGTACTCTTGATGTATCGGACTGGGGCAGGACTTGGAGGGGGCTATGAAAAATCCTGAATGTTACAATGTATTTAAATCTCTGGAAATCGAGTCTTGCTGGACATGTTAATGGCAAAAAATTCCCAACATGTCTCCAGCTCTGCCAGCACTGTGGATAAAAGAATGTTTGGTCTAACAGAACTTTTCTGTTGGACTTAAGTTCTTTATTTCAGGAGGATGGGTGTTAACTCCCTCTGGCCAGAGGTTACTCCACACACCCAAAAACTCTCCTCCTTCCCCCTTGGTTGGGGGGGAGTGTGCAAACCTGGCCTCAGCAGATGAGTCTATGGGCTATGGCCTTCCCCACCCCAAACCCAGCCAGAGCTGATTTTCAGAACAGCTGCTGGGTTTGGCTTCCTTGTGGATACATTCTTCTCCCTCAGCCTTGTTATATCCCCACTATCCTCGACTTGGATAAAACAACTGTTCATATTAGTTATATTTGTAGTTAGTGTCTGCATAATAGCTTGCTGTATGATTCAATGATGTAGTTTCTGGTCATCTTTAAATATAAGGGGTAAAGACTAGAAAAGATAGAATTTTTGTCAAGTCTCTAAAGGGGGGAAATGATGCCTAAAGATTTTTAGCTTTGTATATATTTGTATATTTGTAGCTTTGTAGATTTTTTAATATATAGCTGTATAGTTTTTAACACTTTCACACACTTTAGAATAGTAGATTACCTTTTCTCACACTTTTATGACACTGTGCTGGTTTGGCTGTAAACCAGCAGGGGAAATTAACCCCACACAAAATACCTCGAGAGATTTTAGGTCAAAATTACAATATTAATAAAAAAAAAAAAGTTAAAAAAAATGCAGTAATACAGAAACACTGGTTTAAACAAACCAACAGAGTCACGGTACAACCTGACACCCTGCTGACCAGGGTGGTAGCTGTGTAGTCCAGTTAGGCACTGGTCCTGCAGAAAGGCCTGGTAGTCCAGTCCCGGTAGTGGAGTGGAGTAGCTGAGTCCAATTCTGAGGAGTGGAGTGGAGTAGCTAGCTGAATCCAATTCCGAGGAGTGGAGTCCAGTTGAGTCAAGTCGAGTCGAGAGTCCCATCGAGAGTGGAGTCCTGAGAGTGGAGTCCCGTCGAGTCGAAGGGTGCTTTCTCCCATCCAAAACCCTTGTTTTATGCTATGTTTCTCGGCTGGCACCTCCCCCAGGAGCAGGGACTTTCACAACGGAAGAGGATCTTCCCGATGTTCTATTGGTTGTGATTCATAAGAAATATGAATATAGGTATGATATCGATATCCAACTATGACAGACAAATAACTCTCTAACGCAGCAGTTATAAAGGGTATGTTTTTTAATTGGCCGAGGCAGCCGCGTGGGATCGTTCTCAAAGATGCAGCGCCCAATTGTAAAACAATACAGTCCTTTTATCTACAAAAGTTCTAAATATTAAAAATAAAAAATACATATTCATAGCATAAACACCTCCCATTCCCGCTTCGTATGATAATTAGCCAAAATATCATTAAGCATGCGTGGTTTGCTCTTTGAAATGCGTCGGTGGGTGTATTTTGAGTAGTGATCGTAAAAAATGCGAAGTAGACCTTAGTCTTCCTCCCTTGAACTCTACGCCTTTTGAGTTTTCACAATAGTTTTGACCCTGAGGTTCATTCTGTACCCTTTCCTGCCATCCGTGAATAGATATTTCAAATAAAAAAATTAATATCTGTCTACTTTTCTCTTAGATCTTAGTACTCTAAGTCTTCTGGTCCTTGTTATGGACACAGCTGTACAAATATAGGATGACAAACTATTAGTCAACCCTATTTTAGGTCTAGCTTCTCAAGCAATTATTAACTTCTTAATTAACTCCAGCTGAATTTATCTGTTACATTCGTTCTAACTAACCCGACTGATTCTAACAAAGCTAACTTTAAATAAAAATCTAAAAATCTTAAAATTTCATATTTCAGTTGCTTCAGTAATGATCTTGGATGCAGGGTCCTCTGAGATGATCCCCAGAGTTCTCAGAGATGATCCAAGATCGGGCTATTAGTCAAGCTGGGTGGTGCTAATGGGCCATTAGCTGAGATCAGATAATCAGGATGAGTGGTGCTTGTTGTCGGCTGGAGTGCTTATCTCAGTTGAGATAAGGAGTTCCAGGTGTGTAATTATGAAATTTAGCCAGCTTTTGTGGGTGGTAATAGAATATATGACTAACCTAGGACATAATTCTTGAAATTCTGTTTAGTCTTATTTTCAAGAAAAGAATTTCTAACAAGGACACCCCGTTTTGTGCCAGCACTTGGGAGACATAAAATATAGGGCTAAGAACTCTTGCAAGGACTCCGAGGGGCAGACCCAAGGGTGGGTTACCAGGGCAACCAGTCTCTTATTGGATGTACTTGCTAGATATACTAATTAATTAGACGTGTAAAAATTGTGAAAATTTCATGCCGTGTGTGCACATAGTTATATTTTGTGCACCTGAAAGCTTTCATTAAAGAACTGCTCTTTATGTAATCAATCCTAATATTGTTTGGAAAGTTTTTGTCTTTCAATTCTAGGCAACACCATAGATTTATGAGTGTCTAAGTGGCAGAGCAGGTCACTAACTACCTCCTCCTGGACTGCAGGGGGTCCCTTCTGCTCCCTGTCTACCAGCTCAGAGGGCCAGTTGTCCTGAGGATAACCGGTCTTATTGTTAACGACTGAAGCAAAGAAGGCATTAAGTACCTCAGCCTTTTCCTCATCTTTGGTAACTATATTCTCCCCCACATCCAATAAAGAATGGAGGTTTACCTTGGCCCTCCTTTTGTTATTAATCTATTTATAAATACACTTTTTATTTTTACAGAAGTGGCCAGATTAGAGTTCTTACTCAGCTTTTGCCTTTCTAATTTTCTTTCTACATGACCTAATGACATCTCTATTTGCTTCCTGAGTTGCCTGCCCCTTTTTCCAAAGGCGATACACTCTTTTTTTCCCTGAGTTCCTGCAAAAGCTCCCTGTTCAGCCAGGCCAATCTTCTTCCCTGCCAGCTCATCTTTTGGCACATAGGGACAGCCTGCTCCTGTGCCTTCAAAATTTCCTTCTTAAAGTATGTCCAGCCTTCCTGGGCCCCTTTGTTTTTAACGACTGCTTCCCAAGGGACTTTATGAATCAGTGTCAGTTTTCTTTTGGTACTGTATTGGCATTGTTGATAAGTTGTTTTTTAAATAATATAGCATTTTAAAAGAAAAAAAGGAGGGAAAAAATAGAGATTTTATTTTACTTTAAATTGCCACCATAATTACTTGTATTGTCAGTTTGTTAATGCTTGTAATTTGTGTTTTCATCACAAGTAACTTATTGGGAAATCAAATATTAGTCAAAGCATTTTATGTATTGTTAAGTTTAATTTCTTTTGTCAAGCTTGTTTTATCTTTTCACAGAAAAGTAGTGTGGCAAAGATCTTATGAATGTATAATTTGTTTCAACCAAATTTATCTTGGAAGTCGGTACAAGAATTTATACATATATGAAATCACACATATATGTATTAACCTTCCCAGTTCTGCCTCGGAAGTCTTCTAAAATTACTATAATTTGGCTAAATTTTTCAGAATTTTTAATTAGTGAACTAAAGAATCCTAACAGAACACAAAAAATGTTACATGAAAAATAGTTGTCCCACTCCTAAAACCAGGAGGGGCAGCTATGAACTACAAATAGAATATGGATAAAATACAAAAAGCCTTTTACCAACTCTCAAGACCACCAAAATATTCCAACCTGAATATCTTTGATGCCTTAGAAAAGTATTTTAATTTTACCTTGCTTTTTTTAAAAATTATGCTAATTAGTATGGTAACCCTAGCGTACTCTGCACCACACATACTTCTTAGTTATGGGTGCAGAGAGCAATTTGCTCACTAAAATTCAAAGGAGAAAAAAGGAGTTACTTGGGATACTACAACTAAATTTGAAGGGGAATTAATTTCTTTTTTTTTATCCCACCAATAATAAAGCTGCAGTTTCTGTTTTGTGTTAAATTAAATCACAACAGTGCTATAATCTATTCCCTAAAAAATAGAACATAGCCCTGATGTAAAAATGTGTTTGCATGAGAACCTGTTGTATGAAAAAATTTTTTTATTATTATTTTGTGAATTTGGTATGGCAAAAATTAATTTTTCATGATCTGCAGAATTACCCAGCGGAGCAAGAATATCACCTATAAAATTCGTCCAACTATATATAGGTGTAGTCCAGAGAAAAAATCTATTTTAAAGCCTTTAAACACACATACTCAACAAAAACATTCACATTTGTTCCAGGGTGCAAAGTTAATGGGAGGTGAGAATCCTCTTGAAACTTGACTAATTGATACATGTTAATACGTGTATCTACTGGATTTAAATATCAAAACCCACTGTATAATTCTATTACTCATTTCAAAACATATTGTCAACATCCAAAAGACAGAGTATTGTGGAATTCCTCACACCCACTATCCACTTCTTAGGATTCACGGGGTGGGAACACTTACTAATAAGGATTGAATTGATGATTGCAATTGAATTTACATTTTTGATGATTGGAATAGCTATTGTATGCTATATAATTATTTGCATTATTACTTCTACTTCTATCTTTTCTACTAACCACTGTATACATATGATCCCTGTGGAACAACCCACAAAGAAGAAAAATCACCAGGAAGAAGACAATTACTACTATATTACTATAATGTTTAACCTAAGGGATGGAATGTGAAAGACTGAGGTGTTATGGTTTATGGGTTAAACATTCTTTATGAAGAACTTTTGTGTATTTTAGCAAAACTGTAGCAAAGCTGCACCAAAAGAAAAAAAACTACACTGGAGACCACTGCCACTCTGGATGGACCCTCCGGGCTGAGGCTCTGGACTGTAAGTTGATTTAAGATAAAAATGATACCATTCTAAGGTGTGGGCTGGGGGAAAAGAATGCCTTCACAGGACCAACAAGTCCAACAGTTTCGGGGTGGAGGCCTTAGCCCCAGGCTTATCTGTTGCTGGGTTTGCACAGTCCCCCAACCCAGGGGGGACGAGGAGAGGTTTTGGGTGTGTGGCGAAAAAAAGCCTCTGGTCAGAGGAACGCCCATCCTCTGCTGTGCAGCTGTGGGAGGCCCCCCACTCCAGGAAAAGCCACAACTACTGGACATGCACGTGAAAGGGCAGTAGAGGGGATGTCACGGCCCATCAAAGGCCTCCCCGAAGGGGTCCCCAAACCCTGCACCAGAGCACTGCACGTGGTGCAAAATGATGCAACAGACCCACAGTCTTGCAAGGGACAGTTAAGCTGGCCCCCTCAGGGGTGGTACCTGGGTGTTCCCACCTGGCCCAAAGCGTATATTAATCCAATGGATTCTGTGCTTTTCAGTGGCGGTGGTGGCAACAGGGACCCTCACCATCCAGAAGAACAGATGTAGGGATCAACGAGACATTGTTGGGACCCACGGAGGTGTGATATGTTTCCACCTAACCTCTGTCACTCTTCCAGTCCCCTTCCCCCCCCCGCACACCTTTCTCTATTTCTCTCTCTTTCTTTCTTTCTCTTTTTCTTTTTCTTTCTCTCTTTCTCTCTTTTTCTCTCTCTTTCTCCTTCTCTCTTTCTTTCTCTCTTTCTTTCTTTCTCTCTTTCTCTCTCTCTCTCTTTCTCTCTCTTTCTCTCTCTCTCTCTCTCTTCCTCTCTCTTTCTCTCTCTCTTCCTCTCTCTTTCTCTCTCTCTTCCTCTCTCTTTCTCTCTCTCTCTTTCTTTCTTTCTTTCTTTTTCTTTCTCTCTCACTTACTGTTAAATAAAATACATACATTTTTTTGGTACCAACATCTAGCCTCGTTTGGCTTTAATCTGCTTAAAGGAATATTCAAGCCTTTCGGGGTCTTTCCACTTTATTCACAGAGAATTCTCTCCTGTGATTAGAGCGGATCATAACACTCCCCCTAATGACTTAGCCATGGTGAGCTACTTTGGCGCCACAAGGATTTAATGCCTTCAGCTGACAGTAAACATCTTGCTTTGGGAACACATGTAGAAAGATAAAGCTGGAATTTGTGACCGACAGACACTGCACTTTACAAACTATAAAAGCCACACTATAACTTTCACAAGGCAGAAATCTTCTACACACTCCTGAAGTGTGTAGAGGGGTTTCTCCTTAAGATTCAGGACGCTGAACTTGAGTATCCTCTCTCGAGAGTTGAGGGAAAGGACCCTTTTGTACACCATCATTATTCGTTGCTAAGTGTTGTGGTTTAACACTGGCCAAATGCCAGGCACCCGTGCAAAGCCCACTCACTCAACTCTCCTCTGCTCTGCAACTGGACAGAGGAGAGAACATCTAACAAAGGGTTAATGAGTTGAGATAAGGACCAGGAGAAGACACTTCAAGGGCAAAACAGGCTCAGCTTAATGATATAAGGTGAATTTATTACTAATAAGATCAGAGTAGGAGAAGGAGAAGTAAAAATAAGCCCTTAAAGACATCCCTGTCTCCCCCCAACCCCTCCCTCCTTCTCACCAACAGCATAGGGAGGTTGGGTGGGGGTTTTTGGTCAGTTCATCACCCAAGATCATATTTCCACTGCGCAGGGAGAGTTGTTTCCCTGCTGCACTGTGGGGTCCCTCCCACGGGAGACAGTTCTCTGTGAACTTTCCCAGCATGGGTCCAAGCTCACAAGCAGCAGTACTCCCAAAACTGCTGCAACGTGAGTCCATCCCATGGGCAGACAGTCCTCCCAAAACTGCTGCGGCGTGGGTCACTCTGCCACGGGGTGCAGTCCTCCGAGGACGGCTGCTCCAGCCTGGAAGCAAGGCCCCTCTCTCCACTGGGACTCCTGCCGGATCACAGCGTCCTGGTATCCATCCGCTCCGGTGTGGGCACCTCCCCCACGGGCTGCGAGTGGATCTCTGCATCCCCTGTGGACCCCCATGGGCTGCAGGGGGACAACCTACTTCACCATGGTCCTCACCACGGGCTGCAGGGACATCTCGGCTCTAGCGCCTGGGGCACCTCCTCCCCCTCCTCCTTCACTGACCTTGGTGCCTCCGTTGTTGTTTCTCTCACATATTCTCACTCCTACTCTTCTCTAGCTGGAAATTTACAACTGCACCCAAACTTTGTTATGATTTCTTCTTAAATATGTTGTCCCAGAGGCGTTACCATCATCTCTAATTGGTCCAGCCTTGGCCAGCAGCACGTCCATCATCAGAGCCATCAGGGATTGGCTCTGCTGGACATGGTGGAAGCTTCTAGCAGCTTCTCACAGAAGCCATCTCTGTGGCTCCCCCGCTACCAAAAACCAGGCCCTGCAAAACCAATACACTAAGTTACATTGGTTCCCAATCTATACTATTTCTTCACTAGCTGTAATATAGGTACCTTTATTGTGCACTGTTTATGTATCTACTAGTAGTCCTTTTGTTTATCCTGTGTAGTAAGTAGTCTGTTTAAAGTCTTGTGTTAATCTTGTGTCTATTCAATAAATAATTCATTTTGTAATAGACCTAATTGGCCTTTATTAAGAACTTACAAGCGAGAGTGATTTTGGGGTGCAGGTCGCCTCAATAGAGCTACTGCCAGAAATCTGAGTAAAGGCAGAGCCCATCTAAAACTCACTCCCATTCATAACAGGGACAGATTTTTTTTACATATATATATATATATAAAATGTTCAAATAAAAAAAACTATTAAAAAAAACCCTAATGTTGTTTTGAATGATTGGAGTCAGAGAGAGCGTGATCATGTAAACCAATCTGAATTATTATTAAAAAAATACTGCAGCACATGATGAAATCCATGAGTTGATTGGTGTATGAGCCAGCTTCAAATATCTTAGCATTGCTATTTTTTAATGCTTGGGTCTTGTTTCTCTACTTTTTCCAAGTTTTTCCTGGTATTCCTTCTCCCATTACTATTGGTTTTCAGTTTCAGGTAGCTGATTATATGATGGGGCCTCCTCAGCACGTGTCACCTTCTCCTCTGATGATGATGATAATCCAAAATTTTTGCCTTCAGTCCAGTTCGCGATGACTTTCAAAATCCCTGGGCAACTGGGGTTTCTTATTTGAGCTCATTGTGTGATCAGCATGACCCATTTACTCCACATAGCATCAGTGGCATGATATATTGCAGGGACTTTCCCTTTGAACACCCAGCCCAGCACTGACAGTCAGGGTGCCAGGAGGAGTTGTGCTTTTGTGCCAATCACTTGTGAAGCAGCTCGAACCCCTTCATAAGCTGCCAGTATCTTTTTCAGTTGGGGTGTAACAGGCCTTGGATCCTTTGTATCCCTGACTCCAGAACCCCAGGGTCAGAGACTAAATGAACTCAAAAGACATCTTGGAGGGATGACCATTGACTATGGAAATGATACTTGAGCTTGTGTATATTTATTTATATATGTATATGTATATAGTTGGAAGGTGTAGGATCTGGGCCTGATGTAGATGGTATAGAATAAGGGGTGGATAATGTCTTGGTTCAGGCCAGGACAGGGTTAATTTTTGCAGTAGCCAGGAAGGGGCATGACTAGGACCCAGAGGTTATACTATGCCACCTCACGTCATTGCTGGCAGCCTGGGGAAGGGATTCTCTCTCTCCTGTGGAGAAGGGGTTCCTTCCGGTCATGCAAGTATGGCAGATGGAGTGATGGGGTAAGGTCAAGTCTGAGCCAGAGGTAGCAGTTTAGGTGGTGCTGGTCCCGAGACAGAGGGAGAAGTTAGGTGGTGCCAGTCCTTAGCTGGAGGCAGTGGTCAGGGTGGCGTGGCTGCAGTCAGGACATGAACTCTGTGCGAGCTCTGCAGTGAGCATTTTTTTTCATATGCATCTCTCTCACTTTTGTACACTTTTGTTATTAATATTGTTGCTGTTGCTGTTACTGTTCCTTTTCTTCTCTCATTGCTGTTTCCAGTAAATTGTTCTTATGTCAACCTGTGATCTTTGCCTTTTGTGTCTCCACTTGGAGGGGGGAGGGGAAGAAGCCTGTGGGTTTTAGTGAGAATATTTATTGGAGAATACCATTCCTACACCACGACAGTGGAGAATCCTATGACCAGTATTAGAGGGGCCCTGTCTCCAGACAGAGTTTACAACCGGGTTTACTTGCCTGTTTGGATCAGATGGCCTGGCACATCAGCCCCACAGGAGTATGAGGCTCTAGTAGATATCAGTGCACAGTGTACCTGTCTCAGTTTTGAGACAAATTTAAGAGAGGACACTCTGGATTGAGTAGTTTCCTCTGAGGGGTTTCAACGATTCCCCTCTACCAATAGAAAATGAATAACAGTAGAGGAAAGTGGAAAAAAAACCCCGACAGTTTATTAATAACAGAATGCCCATCCACAAGGCAAGGGAAAAAAAGTAAATAACTTAAGCACTAAACCATCAGAACTCACTTCCCCCCACACATACACAGGAACAAAGACCAAAAAGTGTCTGGAGAATGGGGCCAGTGTTGGAGGAATACCCCTTCCCGACACGTGGTGTGAGATGTCACCGGCTTTCATGCTGAGGGAAGTAGGACTTCCATGGAGGAGTTCCAGTAGCAGGAGAAAACCCAGTGGCTACCTGGTGTTGACCTCTTGTCCACAGCAGTCATGGCAGACAAAACAGCTGGGCTGGAGCCTTTTGGTGTGCTTTCTCTCCCTGGCTTGGCTCTCTGAGGCTTGGGGCTGGAACAGAGCGACCCCACTCCTGCCAGTCTCACTCCTCTGGTCTCGGAGCATCAGCTTGTTCAGTTCACCTCAAGGCAGCCGAAAGGCTGATGCTCCAGTTTCTCCAAACCAGGGAAGGGAAAAAAAGTTTCCTTGCCTGGACCAAAAACCAAGTCAGTCAAGCAGAAAAAAACCACGTTGCACAGAGCCATGGAAAGTCTGGGCAGTGAGGCTTCAAAACTGCCCGTGCAGCAAAGGGAGAAGCCTGTTCCCCCCCCCCCCCCCCCCCCCCCCCCCCCCCCCCCCCCCCCCCCCCCCNCCCCCCCCCCCCCCCACCTCGCTGGCCCCAGACACCTCCGGTCTCGGGCTTTAAAGGTACAGCAATGATTTTTGGGCATAAGCAGAGGATCATGGAAGAGACTATCATAATAAATCACTCCAAGACAGTACCCTAATGCCTTCAAGCTATACAGGGGCAGAACCCATTTATATTTCTGGACAGGGGGATCCCAACAGCTGGCTGTATTGGAGGCTGAAATCAGCCTGACTGGGAATGAATGGCAAAGCACCCCACTGTGACTGGACCAGGGGCTCCGTGCATCCTTGGCATAGAGTCTCAGAGGACCCTTCTGTTGTGGGATTGCTGAAGGTTGAAGAACAGCAGAGGCACCATGATGGTGCACCGGCAGCAATATTGCAACAAATGAGACTCCCCGATTCTGATCCATAAATTGATTTTTTGACTGGAGAGTCAAGGAGTGATCAGCAGGACCCACTCACCCTTTAATAGTCCTATATGGCCAGCGTGAATATCTAAATGAGAATGGAGACTAACAGTAGACTACCATAGCCTGAATGAAGTCACACTGCCACTGAGTGCTGCCATACCGGACATGTTGGAACTTCAATGAGCTAGAGTCAAAGGCAGCCCAGTGGTGCCACAATGGGCATGGCTAATGCACGCCTCTCAATCCCTTTGGCAGCAGAGTGCAGGCCACAATTTGCATTCACTTGGAGGCACATCCAATACACCTGGAATTGACCACACCCAAGGGTGGAAACACAGCCTGACCATCTGCCATGGACTGATCCAGGCTGCACTGGAACAGGGTGAAGCTCCAGAAAACCTGCCATACATTGATAATGTCATCATGTGGGGCAATGCAACAGCAGAAGATTCTTAGAAAGGGAAGAAAATAGTCCAAATCTTCCTAAAATACAGTTTTGCTGTAAAACAAAGTAAGGTACAGGGACCTGCACAGAAGATCCAGTTTTTAGGAATAAAATGGCAAGATGGATGTCATTAGATCCCAATGGATGTGATTAACAAGATTACAGCAATGTCTCCACCAACTAGCAAGAAATAAACACAAGCTTTCTTAGGCATTGTGGGTTTCTGGAGAATGCACATTGTCAAGGGTTAACCTGGGGGCATACCCCAGACCTCCATGCTATATTCTTTAGAGGATGGGAAGACGGCAAAAACAAGGCTGCAAGCTTGAAAAATGATTAAATAATTTTATTCACTAACTACTACTAAGAATAGAAAGAATAAAAACAATAAAAACAATAAAAATAATAAAAATATTAAGGTATAATGTACAAATATCATTCTCCTCCCAATACATTCCAATCCTTCTCACTGATCACACAAAGGACATAAATATGAGATTCTGATCTTATGATTAAGAGTGTCGGGACTCTGAGATTAAATAATTATAACCTTTCAGTGTTAACAGGTGATGAGTTTCAAAAGCACACGATATTTGATTTGAGGCCTTGGGAAAGACTCCCCTTATCTAATGATAACACTAAGATTACTACTGTGTAATCAAAAAGCAACTTGTTATATCACTGGGTGAAATATGTAGAAGTATAGAAAAATAGGTTTATGAGTTTGTAACAAGATGGAGGATTTTGGGTGTGGGTTTTTACTTCTTCTTTCTTCCTTCTTCACAAATCTAGGTAGTTTAACCATTGGTGCAGAAAGCCTGCAATGCGGATGCTAAATGAACAGTCACGGGATTATAAGTAAAAACATGTTAGTTGGCAGTCTATAATTGAATAAATTAGGCTTTAAATAACCTTGGAACTCACGGTTCGAAGCCATTTTCCACCTTGTCACCTCAAACTCCTTTTGTACTGCTATGCTATAGATAAGAAATTAATAAACAATCCAATTAGAAGAACATCTCAGCGTCTCCTGTGTCTAACTCCAGACTCTAAGCAAAGAACTCCAGACATAATAAAAGAAGAAAGAAACAGGTGTTTTTACAACTGGTACCACCGTGTGAGGACTCGAGTCTGGAGACAGACAGGACTTGACAACTGGCACTCTCCCGTGCCAGGCTGGAACACTTGACTCCTAGGACACCCTGAAGAAGCACGGATAAAGGAAAAGGAATAATCCCCGGGGAAGAAATATAGCCTGTGCTGCGGGATGGCGCGGGATGAACTGGTCGCTGAGACATAGCGCGATTGAACTGGTTGCTGGGACATAGCAACATGAGCCAAGTCACGGCAGGATTTCAGACATCTGACGACTAAAGTCAGGTATGCTTTTGTGGCTTTAGGGGCAGATCTTAGTTCATAATGGGGAAACCAATGTCTAAGCCGCAGAGAGATGCCTTTATCAAGCTAGAGTCTATAGTTAAAAACCATCCCATAACAGTATCAAAAGAGCAATTGAGATATCTAATACTCTGGGTAAATGACCAGTTCCCAAACGCAGAGCTGAGTTCCTTTTTCACTCCATACCTTTGGGACTCTGTGCATCTTAGACTCTACGATGCTGCTTCGCGTGGACATACCTCCGCGGTGAAGCTCCTTCCTATTTACAGGGCTCTGCACGAGGTTATACTGTGTAAAAATCCTGATCAAAATCCTGTAAGACAGCACAACAAACTGCCGACAGCCTCTCATGGCAGCGCGGCTTGCATGCAGCCTCCGCTGCCAACGCGAGGGGGGGAGTTGGCCCCGCCTATAACCCAGGCGGAATGGACAGAGTTTTTAACAGGCTGCGAACTGCCTGATACAAGCGCAGTTGCTGGTGCAGCGGATACGGTACAGGTAAAGCAGATAAAAAAGGGGATGCAGGGAAGTGCCGGCTCATCCCTGGCCCCCCCGCGGTCCGCGGTGCGGGCCAGTCCGGGACCGAAGCCACTCACTTCCACCCTGCAGCAAAATGGTGGCGCCCATGTTATTTCTGCCGTACAACAAGATGGCGGCACCCATGTTACTTCCGGAAACAATGCCTATGTACTTCCGTCCATGCCATCTTGTGATCAACAAGTTGTTTATCCTCCAGCTACAGCGCCACCTGTGGCCACTTCTATTAATGCAGCCTCAAAAATATATAATAAACAGATACAACAACAACAGAATTTTCCCACGATGGAAGACAACATGAATGCAGCCTTAAAGCCAGAAGGAAAAACACCTTTACAAGATATAAATCTACAAAATACAAACAACCTACAGAGTATAAACAGACTTAGCTACATTTTCTTCAAATTTAGGACTATTTTCAAATAATAATCCAAGTAATCCTTCAGAGAGTGCATCTAATCTCACCAACTAGACAGAGATTAAGAGAAGAGCATTGAAGGAAGGAGATTTTGATATGGCAACAACAGGACTGATGGCAATGCCAATAAAATATGATAGAAGAAATACAAACCCCAGATGGATACCACTGACACACGACCTCATCAAAGACTTAAGACAAACAGTTAAGGACAGTGGCTTAAACTCCCCATATTTCAAACAACTATTGAAGGGATTATTTGGGAGCTGTGACTTAGTACCATATGACTGTAAATACATCGCATCCATGGTGCTGACAGACTCACAATACATATTATGGGAAGTCAAATGGAGAAGGACTCTTAACCAACTAATACAAACTTATGCTGGAAGTCCACATGCAACTCTCACCTTAGCAAAATTAGCAGGTGATGCACCCCACGACAAACCACAGGACCAGGCGGATTTGCCTCGAGATGTGATTGGAGATATCAAGGAAACAGCTCAGAAGGCAATCCTGCAGATTCAACCTACTGGAGTTCCAGAAAGCATTTACACAGAAGTAAAGAAGGAATATCTGAATCATTCACATTGTTTGTAGATCGCCTCACCCAGGCAATTGAAAGACAATGCAGTGATGAAATAGCACGTCCCCATCTACTTCGAAGCCTTGCTTTTGCTAATGCCAATGAAGAATGCAAGCGCTTAATCACTGCCTTGCCAGATCCACAGCCAACCCTGCCTCAGATGATAGTGGCCTACAAGAAGATAGACACTCCTCAGCATATAGCAGCAATACAGGCGAACATCTTAAGGGAACAATTTGGGAAAATCCTCGAAGCAGCAAACCAAAGACTCACAAAAACCGTTGCTGCTCTCCATATAAGTCCTCATCAAGACAATTCCACAGAAGTGATGGCAGCAGAACTTACCAAGAAACCATGTTTCAAATGTGGAAAATTCGGACACATTAGAATGTTTTGCCCAGAGTCTGCGGAAAGTGCAAGAATGCTGCGTCGCTGCCTGAGATGTAGAAAAGGGAGACACCCTGCAAGCCAGTGTCATTCCACTATGAATGCAGACGGAAAACCCTTCACAATTCCAGGAAACTCCAGAGGGAGCGCGGAACGCCAACGCGTGAAAACACAAATCGTGGCGACAACCTCTCAGCCCAAGATCCCTCAAAACACACAATATGCGGGGAACCTCAATCAGATGCCCTACGTAAGACCATTTGCTTTTTCCCTAGCGACTCAGAATTGCTACCCCCAGGGGCGCAATGTGAATTGGCAGCTTCCAAATTAACACGCTTCATGAATGACACTCATGCGGTAATACCCACAGGAGTCACTGGAACTTCATGGAAGAAGCAAGATTTCTTAATTATAGGTAAAAACAGAAACAGCACTTTAGGACTCATTATTTATCCATCTGTTATTTCAGCAAACCATAATGAGGAGTTAACAGTTTTAGCCCAGGCTTTGAAACCTCCATTGGTTGTTCCAGAAAATACTCCAATAGCTAAAGCCATTGCTTTACCATCTAATGCAATAAAACAAGCCATGCCATTAGTAGATCAACACACATCACCTGAAGGTGGAAGCATGGAAACTGATGTTTTCTGGATAAAACAAATATGCCGCGATCGACCGCTAATAACTTGCAACGTGACATACAACAGCAAAACAACCATGATAACAGGCATGTTAGACACCGGGGCAGACGTCACGGTCATCTCTCATGACTTTTGGCCCAGAGACTGAAGCTTAGTTATGCCTCTGAATACTCTTACAAGAATTGGAGGAACTACAGTATGTCTGCAAAGTCAAAACCTGATCATCATTACGGGACCAGATGGAAAAGTAGCATTCATTCGTCCATTTGTTGTGCAAAAGCCCATCACGGTGTGAGGAAGAGATGTTCTGTCACAGTGGAGAACAAAAATAGAAGTGGATTTTTAATGAGGGTCACTGAAGCACTCACCACCCTGAAATTGACCTGGAAGACAGACAACCCTGTTTGGGTGGACCAGTGGCCCCTAGAAAAAACAAGATTGAGTGCCCTCAAGCATCTAGTGGAGGAACAATTACAAAAAGGCCACATTAAGCCTACAAATAGTCCCTGGAACTCCCCAGTGTTTGTAATTCGCAAGAAAACTTCCAATTCGTGGAGACTACTCTGTCGCACTTGGACACGAAAAAAACACACGGACTCCACTCTGTCGAGGCAGGAGCAAGAAAAGGGGCCGGACGACCCCGAGGTTCTTTATTTATATGTTCTTAGAAACCACCGTGGATTGGAGGGTAAGGTTACCACCTCTCAATCACACTGGTCAAAGGAAAAATTCATCAAACGTCTCCGCCTAGTAGAATGGAATGTAAACAATAAAAGACAGTTATCAAAAC
This sequence comes from Amblyornis subalaris, assembly GCA_018881555.1. Lineage (NCBI taxonomy): Eukaryota > Metazoa > Chordata > Aves > Passeriformes > Ptilonorhynchidae > Amblyornis > Amblyornis subalaris. Next base: position 94,448 of record JACAXG010000368.1, read on the forward strand.
ATAGCTATGTTTATAGAAAATGCATGGGAACTCTGTTACAGAAGTGAAAAACATTGAAAAACTGCAAAACCCAGGGTGACAACTACTCCACGACCTCAGGAAAATCAATGAGATCATTTAAGAAATGGGACCACTTCAATTGGGACTCCCTTCTCTCTCCATAACTCTGTGAGAGTGGCCACTTGTGGTTATAGATCTGAAAGATTGTTTTTTCAATATTCCACTTCACCCAAAAGACACTCCTCGATTTACATTTTCTGTCCCAAGTATCAACAGACAAGAACCTTTGCAGARATACCACTGGGTAGTCCTTCCCCAGGGACTTAAAAACTCGCCAACTATTTGTCAGTGATTCGTTGCTCGAGCTTTGTCTCCCACACGGAAAAAACACCCTCAAGCCATAATCATGCATTACATGGATGATTTGCTTATTACAGCACCAACACTCAAAGAAATACATAAAGCTCGTGACAGCGTGATTACAGAAGTTCAAAAGGCAAGACTGAAAGTTTCTACATTGAAAATTCAGGAAGTATTTCCATGGAAATATCTAGGATGGAAGATCACAGAGCAAGTAATTAAGCCACAAAAGATACAACTTAAGGCCCATATTGATAATCTGCAGGATTTACAACAGCTTTTAGGAGAAATTAACTAGGTCAGGCCTATTTTAGGAATCACCAACGATGAGCTTGCACCACTTTTCGACTTACTGAAAGGAAACTGCAGGATTAAATCTCCTAGAACCCTTACACTTGAGACTCAAAAGACCCTTGAGAAAGTCACTGATGCTTTTCAGCAAAGACAAGCACATCGTTGTGTGATGTCACAACCATTTTTCCTTGCAGTTTTAGGGGAAAAAATGCAATTGTATAGTCTTATATTTCAATAGGATGCTTCTGCAAAAGATCCTTTGCTAATAATCGAATGGATTTTCTTACCTTACAGATCTCCAAAAACAATTTTCACAACACTTGAAATGATAGCTCAGATTGTAATCAGAGCCAGATCAAGACTGCTATCGATGGCAGACAAAGATTTTGCAACAATTTATCTGCCATTGAAGAAAAAATATTTTGATTAGGCATTACAAAAATCAGAACAGCTGCAAATTGCATTACTAGATTATCCAGGTGTTTATTCAATTCACTTTCCAAAACATAAGTTGTTGCAGACAAAATTAAGTTTCAGAGAAAAACCCATACTAAGTGAAGTGCCTTTAGATGCAATAACATTATTCACGGATAGTTCAGGAAAAACACACAAATCAGTGATAACATGGCAAAACCCAACAACAAAAACATGAGAATCAGACATTCAGATAGTAGAAGACTCTCCTCAAATTGTAGAATTGGCAGCAGTAGTTAAAACATTCCAATTATTTCAAGAACCCCTCAATCTAATAACAAATTCTGCCTATGTGGCCGGTGTGGTCAAAAGAATAGAAGGATCACTCTTAAAAAGTGTTAATAATAATAATTTGTATGGTTATCTTGCATACATGCAACAGGTTATACAAAACAGAAAAAACAAATATTTTATCTCTCATATCAGAGCACACTTTTCTCTTCCAGGATTTTTAGTGGAAGGGAATGCAGAAGCAGACAAATTAACAATACCCATTACAAACACCCTATCAAACATTTTTAAACAAACAAAATTGAGTCATGCATTTTTTCATCAAAACGCACGAGCACTCAGACGAACATTTCAAATTAACAAAGATCAAGCAAAGGCAATCACAAATGCTTGTCCTGACTGCCAGCTCGTGCAACCTCCTGTATCCACAGGAGCAGTCAATCCAAGAAGGTTGCAGTCTGCAATTATAGCAGATGGATATCACAAAATACCCATCTTTTGGGAAACTCAAAAACATCTATGTATCAGTAGACACCTTTTCAGGTGCAATTTTCGCCTCCTTGCATACAGGAGAAACTGCAAAACGTGCACATCAGCATTTTCTGCAAGCATTTGCATCATTAGGTGTGCCTCAGAAGATAAAGACCGACAACGGCCCAGCTTACATAGCAAAAGACTTCCATAAATTCCTAATGAATTGGGGTGTGCGACACTCCTTCGGTATTCCTCATTCCCCTACAGGGCAAGCAATCATTGAAAGAACACACCACACTTTGAAATCCCTTTTGGACAAACAAAAAAGGGGGGAGGCAGAGGCTACGCCTCAAATGCGCTTGAGTAAAGCGCTATATGTTTTAAATTTTTTAAACAGCTCTTTTGCAGAACCAAACCGGCCAATAATCAAACATTTCTCCAACACCACACAAGAAAAGTTAAAGGAAAACCCTTCAGTTCTGATTAGAAATCCAGAGACAGGGAAAATAGAAGGCCCGTTCCCACTAATAACCTGGGGCAAAGGGTATGCTTGTGTCTCCACAGGTGCTGGTCCGAAGTGGATTCCTTCAAAAAACGTGAAGCCCTACAAACCACAGGGATAAGCAGGCGCTCCTGAAAGCAGAGAAGCAAGCACGCAGACGTGAACTGCAGAAAGACCGCAGCTGATGACAAACATCTATCCTGCATACAGAAGCTGTGAACCTTGGGTTTTGTGCTAGTATAATAGTGTGGGAATTGTTTTTATTGTAAAGCTTTGCTGACAAGTGCGTGGTGTGGATTGTGTTATGATTCAGAATTACATACAGAGTGTAAGGCCACTGAAAATTCAATTATATAGAGTTACGAGGAAGAAAATAATCCTTGTCTCCACGGTAATTAGAGGGGACTTTAGAGAGAACCCAAAGAGGCCCAAATTTGCAGAATTAATTGCAAAAGAAATATTTCTCGTGCTTTACATTTAGCCTTGTCCCAGAACAAGATTGAGAAAAGAAACATGAAACTAAATCAGATATTATATTTGTGCCTTACTATTTCATTGTTTGCCTTAAGTAATGCAATCCTACCCGTGAGTCAACCAAAAACCAATGTTTGAGTGACATTGGCCAATGCCTCAGGCCTGAATAACATTTGCTTGACTTACACAAGTCCAGACAAACCTTTCTCAACCTGCTTAGTAGGATTACCAATAGACAATTGGCCGATACCAGAAAATGTCTCTTCAGATCTTTCACGATTCCTCATGAATCCCACAGAGGAATGGGGTATCTGGACCAAATTTCTCCCTAAAATGCCCTATGAACCTCAATAATTAGAAATCCTTAGCTCAGTAAAAATGGATTTTTGCATAATATTTAATTCTCCTGAGTCAAAACAGAATAAAAACAAAATCACAGTTGTTACTCCAAGTCATGCATTGTACAAAAATGCGACATCTTGGTGCAATTTCACCTCAGTCTTTCATACAACACCCAACCATGTCCCTTTACAACTACCACAGGGAGATTTTCTCATTTGTGGAGATAGAGTCTGGCCTGCCATTCCATCAAACCCTAGAGGCGGACCATGTAGTATTAGGAGACTTACTTTACTAACACGCAACATAAAAATAGTAGAAGAACATAAGTATAGAGTAAAAAGACTTGTTAATCAATATACACCTAATTGTAATGATGATTTTAATGCATGGGGTTTTGGAAAAAGATTTGCTGTAGCTCTTTATACCTCAAGCTGCTGCAGGGGCAGCCTTGAAACAATTGGATCGATTAGGCTGTTGGCTAAGTAAGAACTCTCGTACCATTTCTCTCGCATTGAGTGATCTTTTAACAGATGTTCAAGGTATAAGACAGGCAACTTTACAAAACTAAGCGGCGATAGATTATCTCTTGTTAGTACACGGACATGAATGTAAAGACTGATGGGATGCGTTGTATGAACCTCTCTGACCATTCAGTATCAATACACAAGAGCATCCAACAATTAGAAAAAAATATTACCAAACTCGAAGTTGAAAGACACTCATGGTTAGATGATCTGTTTGATTAGCTAAGCCTCGCTCCATTGTGGAGACAGCTTTTGAAAATCGGCATGTATATTTTAATTATCATTGTAGTCGTCGTGATACTTATACCTTGTCTACTTCAGTGTATCCGACAATGGTTTAGCAGAGCAATGAAAGCAGTGTTCATAGTTCAAACAGAAGGGGGAGATGTCGGGACCCTGAGATTAAATAATTATAACCTTTCAGTGTTAACAGGTGATGAGTTTCAAAAGCACACGGTATATGATCTGAGGCCTTGGGAAAGACTCCCCTTATCTAATGATAACACTAAGATTACTACTGTGTAATTAAAAAGCAACTTGTTATATCACTGAGTGAAATATGTAGAAGTATAGAAAACTAGGTTTATGAGTTTGTAACAAGATGGAGGATTTTAGGTGTGGGTTTTTACTACTTCTTTCTTCCTTCTTCACAAATCTAAATAGTTTAACCATTGGTGCAGAAAGCCTGCAATGCGGACGCTAAATGAACAGTCACTAGATTATAAGTAAAAACATGTTAGTTGGCAGTCTATAATTGAATAAATTAGGCTTTAAATAACCTTGGAACTCACGGTTCGAAGCCATTTTCCACCTTGTCACCTCAAACTCCTTTTGTACTGCTATGCTATAGATAAGAAATTAATAAACAATCCAATTAAAAGATCATCTCAGTGTCTCCTGTGTCTAACTCCAAACTCTAAACAAAGAACTCCAGACATAATAAAAGAAGAAACAAAAACAAGTGTTTTTACATAAGAGTTCTTATTGCCACTTTACGGGATAAAGAGTTCTTTCTGTAGTGTAGTGGGATCCATCCCACGGAAGATAGCTCCCCACAGAGTGTCTTCAGTGTGGTCCCAAACCTTCAGGAAACACCACAGCCCGCCCAGGCGTTGCAGTGGCATATCTTCTGTCCCACAATACTCTTGGCAGTTTGTGGGTCACAAAAAAGTCTAATGGGTTTAAACATTTAAGAATAAGTCATTCCAGCCTAAAGGCACTAATAATATAGTCTCCTGCTTTTACTCATAATCTCCAAAGGCTGCAATTTCATCTGCTCAGGCATAAAATGTTTTTATTTTAGGCTGTTGAAATCCAAATTCCCCCATGGCTCATATATGATTTATAGAGAAATTTAGTTTGGCACTATTCCAGATCACACAGCTTACAGAAGGAAACAAAATGGCTTCTCTGGTATTTCCTGTTTCTTTGGTCTTCTCTTCCATTAGGCTGATGGTCGCCATATCTAGTCTTTCACGTGACTGCTTTCCTTTCTCTCTGGCTTAGAGAAGAGGTTAATATTTGCAGAAAATGCCTACAGAAGTATTTATTACAGTTTACATGCTCCCATAAGATAATTCAGCTGTACAGTTGTGTCTCTGGTCTGTATCAGACTGTCTTCCTGGGCTCAAGGCTCTTCTTCCCCCCCCAAGCTGCTTCTCTGTGCTGGCAGCCACCCAAATTTCAACAGTCTATTGGCTACTAATTAATTACGGCAATTCGCCTTATCTGCAACAGCAAGGTCACCCCTTTGATCTCACCCATCCACCTCCGAAAGGGGTTTTTTTTCTCCGCACGTTTCTCAGCTCCTGCTTGGGCTCTCTCTCTCGGTTTTCTGCTTGGCCCTGGTCCAGATGGCAATAGACCAGCTCCTCTCAGGTCCAAACGGCACGGGATGGGTGGGTGTGAGGCTGGGGCCCCCCCCCCGCTGGGCCCCCCCCCGGGCCATGGGCCCCTGGCCCGGGGTGGGGGGGGAGAACCACTGCTGCTCGTAGGCACAGCAGGGAGCAAGGGAGCAAGGAAGCAAGTGAGGTGTCACTTCCTGGGTTGTTTTTTATAACATTCCTTTCTACAGAGAGGTCACATGAACACCAAGCGGGTTATACAACTGTCCATCACCTGTTTTAACCAATCAGATTTGTTTCACACTGGGTCAAACCATGACACTCATTCCAAATTACAGTCTGATTGTCAGCTGTCTCTATCAAGTGAGCCAGAAGAAGAATTATTTCAAATGGGGCTTTGAGCATCGACAAGCCTTTGAAGAAAGTAAACAGGAAACAATTCATGCAGTAGCCCTTGGGCCAGTCTGGACAGGGCAAGATGTAGAACCTGCTCTCCACCACAGTGAGGGAGAATGGCTGTACCTGGAGCCTCTGGCAGAAAACACCAGGGGAGACTCGAGGTCGACCCCTAGGCTTTTGGAGTCAAGGATACAGAGGACACGAAGCCCACTATACTCCAACTGAAAAAGAGATACTGGCAGCTTATGAAGGGATTCGAGCTGCTTCATAAGTGATTGGTACTGAAGCACAGCTCCTCCTGACACTCCGACTGCCTATGCTGGGCTGGGTGTTCAGAGGGAGGATCTCCTCTACACATCATGCAACTGATGTTACATGGAGTAAGTGGGTCGCACTGATCACACGAGCTCGGATAAGAAACCCCAGTTGTCCAGGAATCTTAAAAGTGATCACAGACTGACCAGAAGGCAATGATTTTGGAATGTCATCAGAGGAGGTGGTGGCACCTGCTGAAGAGGCCCCACCATATAATAAATTACTAGTAAGTGAGAAGCACTATACCTTGTTTACTGATGGGTCCTGCTGTCTTGTGGGAAAGCATTGGAGATAGAAGACAGCTATATGGAGTCCTCTATGATGAATTGCAGAAAGTGCTGATGGAGAAGGTGAATTGAGTCAGTTTGTAGAGGTGAAAGCCATCCAGTTGGCTTTAGACATTGCTGAATGAGAAAAATGGCCATTACTTTACCTCTGTAGTGACTCATGGATAGTGGCAAATGCCGTGTGGATAGTGGTTGCAGCAATGGAAGCAGAATAACTGGCAGTGTAGGGATAAATACATCTGGGCTGCTGTATTGTGGCAAGATATTGCTGCCCAGGTGGAGAACCTGGTTGTGAAGATATGTCATGTAGATTCTCATGTACCCAAGAGTCGGGCCATTGAAGAACATCAGAACAACCAGCAGGTGGATCAGGCTTCTAAGATTGAAGTTGCTCAGGTAGATTGGGATTTGCAACATAAGGGTGAATTATTTCTAGCTCAGTGGGCCCATGACACCTCAGGACATCAGGGAAGAGATGTAACATATAGGTGGGCTTGTGATCGAGGGAGGAACTTAACCATGGACACTACTGCACAGGTTATCCATGAATGTGAAACATGCTGCAATTAAACAGGCCAAGTGGGTAAAGCCTCTTTGGTATGGAGGACGATGGCTGAAATATAAATATGAGGATCTGAACCCGACTCCCTTTCCATTGCCACATTAATGAGAATGAAATTTGATCAAACTGAACAAATGCAGTGGTGATGGAATCAGAACTGGCTTCCACATGCAACAATCCAACACCACACACCATCTTTCCTGCCTGCAAGACTGTTTTGACAGGTAGAGCCCATGGTCATGGACAAAAAGGAACTCAATGAACTTTTATAGGGATGGTTCATAGACTAAGGGAATAATATCAATGTGTATATATGAAAAGACAGTAAAGGTGATAGTGTATTGGATAGTGTGGGACATGGCATGATGTAAATGGTATAGAATAAGGGGTGGATGCTGTCCTGGTTTTGTCTGGGATAGAGTTAGTTTTCTTTCTAGCAGCTGGTACAGTGCTGGGTTTTGGATTCAGTATGATTATAATGTTGATAATACAGCAATGTTTTGGTTGTTGCTGAGCAGTGCTTACCCTGAGCCAAAGGCTTTTCAGTTTCCCGTGCTCTGCCAGTGAGCAGGTGCACAAGAAGCCAGGAGGGAGCATCACCAGGACAGCTGACCTAAACTAGCCAGAGATATTCCATACCTTGGAATGTCATGCTCAGTATAGTAACTGGGAGGAGTTTCTACTGGGGAGGCCAGAAGTGGCAGATTGCCGTTTGGGGATGGGCTGGGCATTGGTCAGCAGATAGTGAGCAATTGTATTGTGCATCAGTTGTTTCTCTTGGGTTTTCTTCCTCTCTCTCTCATTCATTACAATTATTATTGTTGTTGTTATTACTATAATATTTCACTTTGTTTCAATTATAGAACTGTTCTTATCTCAATCAACAAGTTTTTACTTTTTTTTTCTGATTCTCCTCCCCATTTCATTGGGGGAGGGGGGAGTGAGCAAGTGGCTTCGTGGTACTTAATTACCAGCTGGGATCAAACCACAACAGGCCACATTCTTCATTTTGAGACAAACATACACTGTCAACAAAATAGAGTAACAGAAGGAACACTGGACAACTAAGAAAATGCTCTGAGAGCAACTGGACGGCAGAAGAATTAGGGAGAAAAGCTGAATGGAATTCGATGGAATTTGGTGGAAAGTACAGAGACAAATTGCTGGCAGGTGATTGAGCTGTTGGGAAAGGGCTATAGGAGAGGAAGATGGTATGCTGCTATAGTGAGAAGGTACCAGTTACCACCTCTCCTATTTTGCCTCTGCTGTTGCTACTTGCCTTTATTTTTCTACGTTTTCCCTCCTGTATTTCAACATTTGCCACAGTAGTTGTGACTTCATTCTACTCGTCCTCAGATTTTGGCTATCACACAGTTCATGCTAAGGCCCAATGCATACTGGGAGCAGTGCCATTAAGTCTGTCCTGGGTAACCCCAAATGTTATTGTATTCCATATTTATCTGTGCCCAAAACTTGCTACCGTCTCTTTAAGACCTGGCAGCTGGAAACAGAACCATGGGGCCAACAGGTGCCAGTCTCTTTAAGGTCAGGGCACTCAGGCAGAAGATCTCTTGCTCTTTCCCTTTTGTTCTTGCAGGAACAGAGCTGAGGCAGCGCAAGGTGCCGGCTCCCCTTAGTTTTCTTTTGTTTTTTCTCCCTGAAGGAGTTGCTTTGGGAGGGTTTTCCGAGAGGCTGCATTTCACAGACCCGGACTGCTTCAAGGCAAATTCCGCGGGTGCCGGTCTACAGCAGCGGCATCATGCTGAGAATGGAACAGTCCCGCTTCATGTGGTCACCCCAACTGGCTGCCTGCTGCTTCTGCTGATGGGAAGGCAAAGTTCTTCTGAGAGTTCCAGCCATTGACTGAGTTCCAACTGCTGGAGTGTGTCAGCCGCCTTTGTCAATGAAGCTGTGTTGCATATAGGTAAAACCTTACAAAATGAAGGCCTTGTTACTCTTGTAAAATCATGGCTCACTCCTGTTACTTCGGCTAAGGACAGAAGGCCTCTGGGAATGAGCTCAGCTGACTTACAGGTAAAAAAAACAAGTCACATAATCGTCATGTGATCACATTGTGGCTTATGGTGACTGGTTGAATTATTGTTTGTTGTATTTCAATGGTATGTATTTGATAAGGCCTTAACTGCTTAAAAAGGCCTGGTTTTTGCAATAAAGGAGCTCTCCTTTGCACCTGCCTGGGAAATCTGCGTCGCTCTGTTGTTACAGAGCTGCCACCATGTCTCAGTTGGGCCCCCATGTCTGGGCGCCAAATTGTTTGTGCTGGTTTGAGACAAAATTAGGAGTCCCTCCCCGCACCTCAGGAATTTCTCGGAGGAAAGAGAAAAAAAACCTGTTTATTTAACAAGCAGGGTGCTCACAGGCACCAGGGAAAAGAAAGAGAAAAAGAAGAAAAAAAAAAGAATAGTGTTAGATAATAAACCTTCTCAGTGGAGAAAACCTGGATAAATTCAGAGTCCTTTTGTAGGTGTGGCTCCCTCTTTCTCTCTGGAGCTGGGGTACGATGTGGGCCCCTCCAGGCCCAGGATGTAGGTGTCCAGTGATGGTGTTCCAGAATGGAGCCCAGCTGAACAGTTCCAGAGGAAGAAGGAAAAATACCACATGTCGCTGTTGAGATGGTCACGACACATACACACACACCCCAACTGCTCTGAGCAAAAAGCTTTTCTTTAATACTACGTAGCCTCTTTTATACAGTTTCTTGGTATTTGCATTACATGTTCATTGGCTATTGGCCAACTACAATACAATATTACTGGTTGCTTATAACTGGCACACATTCTCGCTACATATCAGCTAGTAATCCTCCCTTTTGCAGGTGTTCGTCCTCCTTCTGTTGTTATGCTTCTTGCTTCTGTTGATGTTACAATTCTCAAGGATACAAACCAAATTCTCATGGGTACAAAGTGATTGTGTCAAGGTTGAAATCTGTGAGGCTTTCAGACCAGCTGTCAGTTCCCACAACCACAGTCCCAGGAAAAACTTTTCTTGCCCCCAGCTAGCAGGCTAGATAAAAAAAGCAAAAAAAGTTTAAACTCTCCGTCTCTCTCCTGAGAAAACAGAGCCGAGGCTGGCAGAGGAAATCAAAAAGGAAAAGTGCTGCTCCGTGCTGCAGCAGCAGCAGCAGCTGTGAGTACGCGGAGGAGTGTGTATGTGTCCTTGAACACACAAACTGTACTGAAGAATTCACCAGGCTTCTTAAAGGCACAAGATTTCATGTCTGGCATAGAGCAGGCAATAGGGGATACAGCATGTCTTGGGGTGACTTTATGATGCTGTATTCCCTATTGCCTGGTCTATGCCAGACATGAATCCTGTGCCCTTAAAAGCTGGGCTCCAGCCCTACTCTGTTACCAGCACAGCTTTGTGTGTTCAAGGACACATACACACTCCTCCGCGTATCACTGCTGCGTCTGCCACCACTTCTGCAGCTGCAGCTCTGGGGAGAGCATTTTACCTTTTTTTTTTTCTAGCCGGCTGTCTCAGCTTTGTGTTTCCTCAGGAGAGAGATGGAGAGTTAAAAAGTATTTGCTTTTTGGCTAGCCTGCTAGCTGAAAAAGGAGTTTTTAAAAGTTGCTAGCTGAGGCAAGAAGACAGTTTTTTTTCCTGGGACTGTGGTATTTTTTTCCTCTTACTCTGGAACTGTACAACAACAACTGGACTCTGTTCTGGAATGCCATCACCGGAGGCCTACACCCTGGGCCCAGAGGGGGGCCTACACTGCCCCCTAGCCCCAGAGAGAGAGCAGAGTCACACCCAGAAAAGGAGACTGAATTCATCCAGATTTTCTCTACCATGAGAAGGTTTATTATCTAACTTTTTTTTTTCCTTTCTTTTCTCTGGTGCCTGCGAGCATCCCCTTTGTTAAATAAACAGTTTTTTTCACTTTCCTCCAAGAAATTCCTGAGGTGGGGAGAGGGAGTTTTCGAACTCTACCATTTGCAGAGGAGATGCCTCTAGTCTTCCCCCTAATTTTGTCTCAAACTGGGACAAACAAATTTGGCGCCCAATGTGAGGCCTGACCAAGACAAACAATTTGGTGCGTTGGCCGGGAAAGTGAAATAAAACCCCTGTACTAATTACAATTTGGTTTTAATTACTTTGTATTGGGGTACAGTAGTCACCATGTTGTTTGAGGTACTAATGTCTTTGTGGTCCCTAGGCCTGTTTGAGGTACTAATGCTTTCTAGTCTCTAGGCCTGTTTGCTTACCCACAAATAGCCACAATTTTGTTCTTTGCATGTAGCTTTTACAGAGCAGAGGCACAAATCTGGATTGCTATTTTGCTGTGTTCGGTGATAACGATTTATGGAAAGTTAACAGAGGTACTGGGAGTTGTTCAAGATGTGCATGGTATGCTGTTTATGCGTCCTAGTCTCAGTTGTCTGCTCTGGGGGTTTATAGGTAATTGCACTCAGTTTGTTAAAGGAGGGGGAGATGGGGTTTCCCAGCCTTTCATCTCCTTCTTCCCCTTTAAATTTGGTTTGTCACCTTTTGAGAATGTTCAGTTTCCCCTGAATGTTAAAGAGACTGCCTTCCTGATGCTTAATCTTGCAGGTTTACTCTATATGGTTTACAGCTTCTCTAGAATCAGGGCTGAGATGTCCAGAGGGGCTGATAAGACACCTGACCCAGGCATGGAAAATCCTGAGTGGTGTGGGGAATGGGAGGATATGGGCCAAGCCCTGAAGGAATTCTCTGACCCAATAGCCTGGAATTTCCCCCCTGAACAAATTCAGAACCCAGCTGAGGTGGGGAAATATTTACTAGAGAAGTGCAATGACAACTCTAATGAGAAAAAGCTCATTGCAATGTGCTGGGACTTGGCATATGCTTATCGCACACTGCTAGATACTGCAGGGCAGCAGATAAAGGCAGAGGGGCAGGAAGATAAATCAGCAGACACCCTAGTTATTCAGGCTGCAGCCAAACCAGACAGGGAGCCTAAGCCAATGGCAGTTGCTCCTGTCACAAGAAGAAAACAAAACCAAAACCGATTGCCCAGTGAAGGATGATGATGATGGGGGGGAAGGACCCTCAAGGCCAGCAACTGACTCAGAACCAGAAATCATTATTGAGCCCATGTCCCTGAAGGATCTTCGTGGCCTAAGAAAGGATTACACCCGACAGTCTGATGAATCTATATTAAGTTGGTTGGTCCGTATTTGGGATGCTGCAGGCGATACTACAATTCTGGATGGTACTGAAGCGAGGCATTTGGGATCTCTGTCACGTGATCCGGCTATCGACCAAGAGATGGTAAGGCTGTTTGACCCTCTCAGTCTCTGGATGCGGCTCTTAGGAAGTGTGAGTGAAAGATACCAGTGCCAAGACAATCTCTATTTGCAGCAAACCCCGTGGAAGACTATAGAACAAGTGATTCAACGCTTGAGAGAACTGGCAGAGATAGAGATTGTCTTCACAGATGACCCATGTAAGAGACGGTCCAAAAATCCCTCATCTGCCTCACGATCATCGACAAGGACAGAGAGTGAAAACCCAAAAAACTCCATAGGGAAAAGAGGACTTTTGCAAAGAAGTCCTGGCCTGGCCGAGGTGGGATGTTTGCTAAGTGTTGCCTGTGGGTGCGCCCACTGAGGACTGGTTCCCCCTTTCTCTCTGTACGTGCAGCCGCTGAGGACTGGTATGCATTGCTGAGGAAACTAGTACAGGTCATGATAACCTGTCTTGTACACCCACTATGGATTTCCTCACCTCCTGGCCAGTTGCCTTCTCCCCCCCGTGGGTGCGCCTGCTGAGGGCATTCCTGAGGATTTCCTCACCTCCTGGCCAGCTGCCCCCCTATTCCCCCCGTTTTCAGAAAAGACTATAAAGGGACTCTCTAAATTTACCACGATGAGCGCTCCCCACGGACGACGATGAGTCTATTGGCTGGACCACAAGGACATCGTCTCATCTGTTGGTAGCTATTTCCCCCCCTTCTCTCTCTCTCTCTCTATACTTTGTTTCTTTATATCTCTCCCCTCTATCGCATAATCGTGTTGTTGGCACTCAATAAAAGTGCACTGTTGATGAAAATTGAAATCCCCGTTGTGTCTTTTGCACTCCTGAGATCGGTGTTAGAACCATCACGACCCTCGCTCGCATTAGCGGATCGTGACAACCCAATACATGGAATTAGGAATACAGACTTGATAAGAGTTACACCAGTGATGTGGCTAAGACTCGTACGACTTGGGCCACCAGAATACACTTCTGCTTTAGCAACGATGGAGCCAAAGGGGACAGTGCGTGATATGGCGAAGAAGCTCCGAGCATATGCAGATGCCGTGCATGGCCCAACACATGCAAAAATTTCAGCTGTGGAAACACATCTGCAGAAAATGGAAGAGAGGATGGACGAGAATCACTGGGAACTCAAGGAGGAAATTAGAGAATCTTCTCCAAATCTCGGTGGTACAGACCAGAGGTTCTGTTATCAGATGCAGACATCCCCCAGCTAGAGAGAGAGGGTACACCCCACGAGGTGAGCTGTGGTTCTTCCTGTATGATTGTGGGGAAAACATGAGGAGGTGGGATGGACAACCCACCACTGCTCTGGTGCGACAAGTGGATGAATTAAAGGCTGGCAAGACTCAAAAAGGAAGTTCCGCCAGAAAGGAAGCAGCTCCAGTTACCCATAGCTGAATTGCCAGGTACGATAGAGGAGAAGACAACATGTCCGATCCCCTTGAAGGAACCTCTAAAATGTATGCCCAGAGAAGGAAGGATAACCAGGACTAGAGGAGTCCTGCCTCTAGCCAGGTGGAGGCTAGGGAAAACCACATTTTTGGACTGTGTGGATTCATTGGCCTGGCATATCAGAACCACAAAAATATGAGGCTTTGGCCGACACTGGTGCGCAGTGCACACTAATCCCATCGCGACATGTGGGGGCAGAACATGTCTCTATTGCTGGCGTGATGGTGGGATCACAGAATTTGACCCTGGTGGAAGCTGAGGTGAGCCTGACTGGAAAAGAGTGGGAAAAACATCCCATTGTGACTGGCCCAGAGGCCCCATGCATTCTGGGCATAGCCTTCCTCCAAAGTGGGTATTTCAAAGACCCGAAAGGACTCAGGTGGGTGTTTGGGATAGCTACTGTGGAGACAGAGGGCATTAAGCAATTGAATACCTTGCCTGGACTATCAGAGAAGTCATCTGCAGTAGGCCTTCTAAAGGGGGAAGAACAACGAGTACCAATGGCCACCTCGACAGTGCATCACCAGCAGTACTGGACAACTCGAGATGCTGTGATTCCCACCCACAAGATGATCCGTGAGCCGGAGAGCCAAGGGGTGGTCAGCAAAGTCCACTCACCCTTCAACAGTCCCATCTGGCCTGTGCACAAGTCTGATGGGGAATGGAGACTGACAGTGGACTATCGTGCCTGGAATGAAGTGACTCTACCATTGAGCGCTGCTGTGCCGGACATGCTGGAGCTCCAGTACGAGCTGGAGTCCAAGGCAGCAAAGTGGTACGCCACTATTGACACTGCCAATGCATTTTTCTCCATTCCTCTGGCAGCACAGTGCAGGCCTCAGTTTGCCTTCACCTGGAGGGGCGTGCAATACACCTGGAATCGACTGCCCCAGGGGTGGAAGCACAGGCCCACCATCTGCCATGGGTTGATCCTGACTGCACTGGAAAAGGGTGAGGCTCCAGAACATCTGCAGTACATCGACGACATCATTGTATGGGGGAACATGGAAGCAGAAGTGTTTGAGAAAGAAGAAAAAATCATCCAGATTCTCCTGAAAGCGGGTTTCGCCATCAAGAAGAGCAAAGTCAAGGGACCTGCTTGAGAGATCCAGGTCCTGGGAGTGAAGTGGCAAGACGGACGGCATCAGATTCACATCGAGGTCATCAATAAGATCACAGCAATGTCTCCGCCAACCAACAAGAAGGAAACGCAAGCTTTCCTGGGCACTATAGGCTTTTGGAGAATGCATATTGCTGAGTACAGCCAGATTGTAAGCTCTCTCTACCTGGTTACCTGCAAAAAGAATGATTTCCATTGGGGCCCTGAACAGCAACATGCCTTCGTCCAGATCAAGTAAGAAATCGCTTATGCAGTAGCCCTTGGCCCAGTCAGGAGTGGACTAGAAGTGAAGAATGTGCTCTACTCCGCAGCCGGGAGCCATGGTCTGTCCTGGAGCCTTTGGCAGAAGGTGCCTGGTGAGACTCGAGGACGACCACTGGGATTCTGGAGCCAAAGCTACAGACGGTCAGAAGCCAACTACACTCCAAGAGAGAAGGAAATCTTGGCAGCCTATGAAGGAGTCCAAGCCACCTCAGAGGTAATAAGCACTGAAGCACAACTTCTCCTGGCACCCTGACTACCGGTGCTGGGGTGGATGTTCAAAGCAAAGGTTCCCTCTACCCACCATGCCACAAATGCCACATGGAGCAAGTGGATTGCTCTCATCACACAGCGCGCCTGTACTGGAAAACTGAATCACCCCGGGATCTTGGAAATAATCACAAATTGGCCCGAAGGTGAAAACTTTGGTCTCACTGACAAAGAGGAGCAAGAACAAGTGACGTGCTGAGGAAGCTCCACCATACAACCAACTGCCAGCAGAAGAAACACGCTACGCTCTTTTCACTGATGGTTCCTATCGCATCGTAGGGATGAAACAAAAGTGGAAAGCAGCCTTATGGAGCCCCACACGACAGGTTGCACAAGCTACCGAAGGAGAAGGTGGATCGAGCCAACTTGCTGAACTCAAAGCCGTTCAGTTAGCCCTGGACATTGCAGAAAGAGAGAAGTGGCCAAAGCTCTACCTCTACACTGATTCATGGATGGTAGCCAATGCTCTGTGGGGTTGGCTGGAAAAGTGGGAAAAGGCTAATTGGCAGTGTAGGGGAAAACCAATCTGGGCTGCTGAAGAGTGGAAAGACATCGCTGCCCGGGTAGAAAAGCTACCTGTGAAGATCTGCCACGTAGATGCCCATGTCCCCAAGAGTAGGGCTAACGAGGAGCACCGAAACAACGAGCAGGTAGATCAGGCTGCAGAGATAGAGGTGTCACAGATAGATTTAGATTGGCAACATAAGGGAGAGTTGTTCCTAGCTCGATGGGCCCATGATGCCTCAGACCATCAAGGCAGAGATGCCACCTATAAGTGGGCACGAGACCGAGGGGTGGATCTAACCATGGATAGTACTTCTCAGGTTATCCATGACTGTGAGACATGTGCTGCGATCAAGCAGGCCAAGTGGGTAGAACCCCTGTGGTATGGTGGGCGGTGGTCCAAATATAAGTATGGGGAGGCCTGGCAGATTGATTACATCACATTGCCTCAAACACTCCAAGGTAAGCGGTACGTGCTCACAATGGTAGAAGCCACCATGGGATGGTTGGAGACCTACCCTGTGCTTCATGCTATTGCCCTGAACACCCTCCTGGGCCTGGAAAAGCAAGTCCTTTGGAGACATGGTACCCCCGAGAGAACTGAGTCTGGCAACGGGATTCATTTCAAGAACAGCCTTATAAACACCCGGGCTGGGGAACATGGCATTGAGTGGGTGTACCATATCCCTTACCATGCACCAGCTGCAGGCAAAGTGGAGCGGTGCAATGGATTGCTAAAAACCAGCTTGAAGGCACTGTGTGKGGGATCTTTCAAAAATTGGGAGCAGCAYTTAGCAAAGGCCACCTGGTTAGTTAACAYCCGAGGTTCCACAAACAGAGCAGGCCCTGCCCAATCTGAGTCTCTGCATACARYAGATGGAGACAAGGTCCCAGTAGTAYATGTTAGAGGACTGTTAGGAAAGACTGTTTGGATTACTTCTGTCTCGAGTACAGACAAACCCATCCGTGGGGTTGTCTTTGCTCAGGGACCAGGTTGCACATGGTGGGTAATGCAGAGAGATGGAACATGTTATGTGCCACAGGGAGATCTGATGTTGGGTGAGAACTACGTGTAAATACCACTGTTTGCTGAATGTCACTGCCACTATCTGTATACAGCTGTAAATTTGTGTGTGTGTATATATATATATATGTATGTACAACTGTGTGTGTGTAGAGTTAGAATATATTATTTTGGGCATTAAGCCAATGATACGGGATAAGGGGTGGAATGTCTTGGCGTGACTTTGTGATGCTGTATCCCCTATCGCCTGCTCTATGCCAAATGTGAACCCTGTGCCTTTAAACTGGGCTCCAGCCCTGTTCTCTTACCAGTGCGGTGTGTTCATGGATACTTCTCCCCCCCCACGTTCGCCACTTCTGCATCTGCAGGTGAAGGGAGCACTCTTACTTTTTTTCTAGCTAGCTCTCAGCCCTGTGTTTCTCAGGAGAGAGATGGAGATTTAAAAAAGTTTCTTTTTGCTTTTTTTCTGGCTAGCCTGCTAGCCTGGGACTGTGGTGGTTTTTTTCTCCTTCTTCCTCTGGAACTGTACAACTGAACTTCGTTCTACATACAATCATCAGAGGCCTACACCCTGGGCCTGGAGGCGGGCCTACACCGTACCCTAGCTCTGATTTTTTACAGATCAGAGCCACACCCAGAAAAGGACTCTGAATTCATCCAGGTTTCCTCCACCATGAGAGGTTTATTATCTAACACTATTCATTTTTTTCCTCTTTCCTTCCCCTGGTGCCTGCGTGCACCCCCCCAGCACCCTGTTTGTTAAATAAACACTTTTTTTTCACTTTCCTCTGAGAAATTCCTGAGATGGGGAGAGGGAGTTTCAAACCCTACCATTTGCAGAGGAGATGCCTCTAGTCTTCCTCCTGATTTTGTCCAAACTAGGACATCCACTGAGAGGTCTATCCATCAAATCCAAGTCTCTCCAGTTTAGAGACAAGGATTTTTTGTGGAACAGTGTCAAATGCTTTGCATAAGTCCAGGTAGATGACATCAGTTGTTCTTCCCTTATCCACTAATGCTGTAACCCTGTCATAGAAGGCCATCAAATTTCTTAGACACGATTTGCCCTTAGTGAAGCCATGTTTGCTGTGACCAATCAAGTCTCTGTTTTCCATGTGCCTTTGCACAGTTTCCCAAAGGAACTGCTTCATAATCTTGCCAAGCACAGAAGTGAGACTGATAGGCCTGTCATTCCCTGGGTCTTCCTACCCCCACATACCTATTTTTTAAAATGGGGTTATGTTTCCCCTTTTCCAGTCACTGGGAACTTCACCAGTTTGCCATGACTTCTCAAATATGATGAATAGTGGCTTAACAACTTTATCTGCCAGTTCCCTCAGAACTGTTGGATGCATCTCATCAGGTCCCATGGATTTGTGCACATTCAGGTTCCTTAGATGGTCTTGAATCTGATCTTTTCTTATGGTGGCTAGTACTTCATTCTCCCAGTCCCTGCCTTTGGATTCTGTGAATTGGGCGGCATAGCTAGTGTTAAGGAAACTTTTCTGTCTGACCAATCAGATGCCACTCTGAGAGTCACACTTGTACCACCCGAGACTTTAACTGCTAGGACCAAAGCTCCTTCACAGCAGGTGGCTCCAGTGAGCTGACAGGTGCCCCGCTTGACTCCCTATGCACACCACTCTCACACAGTCAGACAAGTTTCCTTTACTGGCTCGGCCCTAGTTTTCGCATAAGAGAGTCTCAGACAGAATCACAGAATGGGTCAAGCTGGAAGGGACCACAGTGGGTCATCTGGTCCAACCTCCCTGCTCAAGCAGGGTTATCCAAGAGCACATGGCACAGGATTGCATCCAGATGGTGCTTGAACATCTCCAGTGAGGGAGACTCCACAGCCTCCCTGGGCAATCTGTTCCAGTGTGCGGCCACTCTCAGGAACCGGATGTCTGGTTCCTTTAAGCAATTTAATCGTGGTGCAGCAACAAAATAACAGCTCAAGCTGGGTGCCTCTAGGCAGCTTGCACACAAGCTACCTCCTTTAAATGTATTCCTCAACACTAGAGCACTTGCCAGTGAAGACTGAGGCAAAAAAGTTGCCGAATACCTCAGCCTTCTCCATGTCCCAACAAAATGCAGCAATAAGAAAAAAAATTCCCCACACCAGAATCAAAATAACATCATCATAACACAGGACAAAATGGACAATTTACACAAAATCCACCCCTCGACCCTTCACCACAATTACAACAAAAATTCCCCACAATCATTCTGTTGCCTGGAATAGAACAAAATTTCCCAAACAATGTTAGAATGATAATATAAAAGCAAACCTTTACTTGAAAGCTTTCAGGTACACAATATGGCAAAAACTGTTCCCAGAATTAGATTCGTACCCTTTTATAAGGTCAGGCTATTAGTATACCTAGCAACTATTATCCAATAAAAAGTGCAGTGGGTGAGGTAATTTCTCCCCGGGTTCTGCCCCATTTGAGCCCCCTCTACCTTTATTATGTCTATGATACATGGAACAAAAACAAAATATCCTTGGTACACTAAAAGGCAAGACTAAATAGAATTTCAGGAATGCATCAATAAGAGTTGTTCACTGTGGGAAAAGAAAGCTGGAAAAGTACTAGAAGTTATACCTAGGTATTTAACAGTCTACAAAGTTACAAATACATGAAGAATACATAAAAAGCAAAAAATCTTCAGGCATCAATTCTACTCTATAACCATAACACTTAACACTATTCAGTACTTGTTTTGCCCGTTACTTCTCCCAATTACTATCCTTATCTCAAAATCCTCATGACTGCCTGCATTATCCACCAAAAATACTGTTGTGGGTTGATGCTGGCCAGATGCCAGGCACCCACAAAAGCCGCTCACTCACTCCCCTCTGCAGCTAGACAGAGGAGAGAAAATTTAAGAAAGGATTCATGGGTTAAGATAAGGACCAGGAGAAATCACTCACCAAATACCATCAAGGGCAAAACAGGCTTGACTTAGAGATATAAAGGTAATTTATTACTAACAAAATCAGAGCAAGATAATGAGAAGTAAAATAAGCCCTTAAAAACACCTTCCCCCCACCCCTCCCTCCTTCCCAGCTCTACCTCCTACTCCAGCAGCGCAAGGAGACAGGGAATGGGGGTTATGGTCAGTTCATCACCTGTGGCTTCTCCTGCTGCTCAGGGAGAGGAGTTGTTCCCCTGCTGCACCGTTGGGTCCCTCCCACAGGAGACAGTTCTCCGCAAACTTCTCCAACGTGGCTCCATCTCACAAGCAACAGCTCTCTGTGAACTGCTGCAGTGTGAGTCCATCCCACGGGCAACAGTACCCCTGAAACTGCTGCAACATGGGTCCCTCTTCCACGGGGTGCAGTCCTTCAAGGACAGGCTGCTCCAGCATGGGAGCAGGGTCCCTCTCTTCATGGGTCTCCCACAGGACCACAGCCTCCTCTAAGCATCCACCTGTTCTGGCATGGGGCTCCTCCACAGGCTGCAGGTGGATCTCTGCATCCCCGTGAACCTCCATGGGCTGCAGGGGGACAGCCTGCTTCACCATGGTCTGAACCACGGCCTGCAGAGGAATCTCAGCTCTGGCGCCTGGAGCACCTCCTGCCCCTCCTCCATTGATCGTGGTGTCTGCAGAGTTGTTCTCTCACATGTTCTCACTCTGCTCTTCTCTAGTCACAATTAAAACTGCGCCACAACCTTTGTTTTGATTTCTTCTTAAATATGTCATCACAGAGGCATTACTGCTATTTCTAATTGGCCCGGTCTTGGCCAGTGGCACATCCATCTTTGGAGCCACCAGGGATTGGCTCTGCCAGACATGGAGGAAGCTTCCAGCAGCTTCTCACAGAAGCAACCTCTGTGGCCCCCCCACTACCAAAAACCAGGCCATGCAAAGCCAATACACCCTTTCAAAATACAGTGTTCCAGTTGCATCCGCTGTGTTTCAAAATTCTTCCATACCCAAGGAAGAAGCTGACGCAAATTGCCTACTTGGCTATTTCAGACCACAATCTGTTCTTCTACTGTTTTCTGGGTTGATTACTTTCTGTTGATAAAGCATGCTGATGTATTGTTTACCACTTGAAACTCATGTTATATCATCATTGCAAGGACACTTAGACCAGTGTGGCCAAGAGCCAAACAGACACAAGTCAAAAGAATCACAGATCAAAATAAAGACAGTTTAACAGGGAAAGCAAAAGCTGCCCACACAAGCAAAGCAAAAGGAGGAATCAAATCACCGCTTCCCATGGGCAGGCAGATGTCCTGCTGCTTCCTGGAAAACAGGGCCTCAGCACACATAATGATTGCTTAGGAAGACAAATGCCATAACCATGAACATCCCCCCTTCCTCCTTGTTTCTCCAAACTTTTATTGCTGAGCATGATATGGCATGGAATATCCCTTTGGTCAGTTCAGGTCAGCTGTCCTGTCTGTGTCCCCTCTCAACTCCTTACCCATCCCCAGCCTAGCACCTGAGGGGGAAGGGGGGGTTCAGAGTGGGAGAGAGAGGAAGCTTTGATGCTATGGAAGTACTGATGAACACACCAGTGTTTTGGCTAAAGTTATCAACACTGGTTTAGCCACAAATACAAAGCACAGCACCATAGGGGCTGCTATGAAGAAAGTTAACTCCATCCCAGCCAGACACAATATAACCCGATTAGTAAAAAGGATGTTTACACTTTTGAGAATACACAAAGATCACTGAAAATCAACAAAATATTAGTTACTGCATTGTTGCAGACAGGTAAAACCTTACAAAATTAAGGCCTTGTTACTCTTGTAAAATCATGGCTCACTCCTGTTACTTCGGCTAAGGACAGAAGGCCTCTGGGAACGAGCTCATCTGACTTAGAAGTAGAAAAAACAAGTTACATAATCTTCGCGTGATCACCTCGTGGCTTATGGTGACTGGTTGAATTATTGTTTGTTGTGTTACAATGGTATGTATTTGATAAGGCCTTAACTGCTTAAAAAGGCCTGTTTTTTGCAATAAAGGAGCTCTCCTTTGCACCTGCCTGGGAACTCTGTCGCCCTATATGGATGCTGAAAAGATTTAGCAGAGAAATTTTCCAGCTTCTTGCACTCTGTGAGAAGCTGTCCTTTCTCATAGAAGCGAGATGTTTTTCTAACGACACTTCTTCATATCATACACTTGTGGACTTGTTATTATACCGAATGCACAAATATTTTGAGTAAGGCATTGCAGTAGCCTGGCCAATCATCCTGAGAGGTGGATGGCTGAGGGACCAATGACCTTATGACTTTCAAGCATACTAAAGGTATAAAATAGGTCTTTATATTAATAAATAAATCCACTTTTCACCGACTCTCGGATTGTGATTATGTCGTGATTCCTCACCGTCCCCAGGAAGACAGTGACAGCCCTATCGTTACACTGCATGGAGAAGAACTAAGAGATCGAAGTGTTTTATAATAAACAACTGGACAGGAGTAGCGGATTCAATGCTTCAGATAAAGCCCACTACTTCAATACTTAATTAATCTTGCCATGTTTCCTGTGTTACATAGAACATCTCAAGAATATCTGCAAATCTTAGCAGTAACTTAGCATTATCTTAGCAGTAACTGAGAGGAAGTTATTCTTATAAATGACCAACTCACACTGAGTGTATGAATGTAACCATTTTAAATTTGTTAGATATGTGAAGAGTTTATATATAATATTTTTCTATATTAAATTTTTTACATTTAAAATAGATATGCAGAAGGTGCACAGCACCACTATGCCTTTAATGTTAAAAAGTAGTGTACATGACTCCATCAATAAGTTATGTATATTATATATATACACATTCCATACAGTATGAAAAATACTATTTTTAAAATTTATTTTCTGCTTTTAAAGAACAGCAAAGATGTATCAGTTGTCAATTTAGTTCCCTAATTCAATATACATCTTTAAAAATTTAGTCTGGTTAAGATTCATCAATAACAAATGAGTAATGAATTATTCATACACTCCTGAAACTATGGTCGCTACTTCGGTTTGGAAATTTGTCTGGAACCTATTTAGTCAGCATACTGTTAAAGATAAAGGATAGGGCTTAGTAACATTTTGGAGGTCATGTACTTTTTTATTAACACAGTTTTCTTTTCATACAATTTGATAAGAGTGGACAATTTTTATATGAATTAACTCAGGATCTGAATCAGCTGATGAGCTCTATCTCCTATTTAGTTTAGGCAAACAGATCAGGTTAAGGCTTATCAAAATAACTTGTGCTACTGCAGCTCCAGGTTAAACTCTCTGGCAAAACACATCCATTTAAGAAACCTTTTAGTAGTCACTCTTTAGTTGAGAGGACAAAATACTTATAGGAAGCATGTAATATTACCCTGTAATCATAAGTAAATGCAATTTACTAGTATAGTTTCACAGATCAAGTCCAAATGATATTTCAGTTGCTCTGTCTTGTGAAAGTTTACCTAGAAGATTACATTAGATAGAATGAGATCTATTTTTTTCTTCTGCTTTGCTTCAATAAGTGATGTTTTCAGTAAGAGTCTAGATGAACCCCTCACATAAGCATTATCAGCATGAGAAAGTAAAAGCAGAACAATCTGTTTCATAATTTAAGACTTTTTAAAAAATAATTCAAGCTACTACTACATCATGACAGCAGTATTCAATCATCTGAACCTGAAATATAATCAAAAGCTGAACATGCCACATAATTCATTCTTTCTGTATACATTCTTTTAACACATATATATATATGAGGCCAATATATAATACTAACATACAGTACTGCCATGCAGATAATTTCCATGTTTACACTTGCAAAGACAGCCGTAACTGGAGAATATACAAGATCATTTAAATACCCATATTTAGTGTTTAAAAGTTTTATTGAAACATATTCTATTTAACCAAAATATCTAACAAATCAAGAGGAAAAACTAAACCAATGCAAACAAGCATCTTACTATTATGCCAGCACTTTACCTCTTGTGGGTAAAAATGATAGTCCCATTGAAGGTAATAGGAACACTTATCCCCAAATCTTCCAACTTGCATTTAAATAAAAGTTTAATGGCTCTAGGATTTTAGATAAATTCTCAGATACATCCATGATGCTATTTCTATAGATCTTATAGATTTGAAAATTTATGGTAGACATAATTCTATTTTTTCCTTAAATTTCGGTGGCATTCTTATTTGAATTTTATTTACACAATAGGAGGCATTTTCTTAGCTGACTATGGAAGCCTGGAAATCTTCCAACATAACAGTCTAGTAAGGTTCTAGGACAATTCACATGTTTCCATCTTACAATTCAGTCATGACAACAAAGAGTAAATAAACCCATCCCTTTGGTAAAAGTTTCTGGACCAGGGTTATTCTACAATTCAGATAAGTTATTTTTATTAAAATAAATAAATAAATAAAAATCTACACAGTCTTTTGTTCTACTCCTGTGGACTGAGCCCTAAATAAAACTCAGATTAAACATCAAAATTCTATAAAACTTTCTATTCACCTTATTAACTTGCACAATAAAAGGTTTTCCTGTCAATCCCAGGCAGATAGCACAAATAATGCTCAACTTTGCTGTTCCACTAACACCTACAATCATCTTCAGTTTGGATCCTGGATGTACTTCACAGATGTCATGTTCTGGAAAGCATAATTTGATTTTCTAATGCAACATATTGTTTATAAAGTTAAAAAAATCACTTTCTTAAAGCCACCTTACAATCATATTTACATATTAGATATACTTTTATCAAATCTAGACTCAGCCCTCAAATATTATGTTATAGGAAGCCCTCAGAGTGAAAACTAACTACATTAAAACAATGTGGAATAAAACCCTCCTTGCCATGTTATTTACAACAATTTTCTTCACAACAAGATTATAAAGAATGAAATGTTAAATCCAGATAATTTTTAGTGACTTAACTGTGACCTGATATTATCTTACAGCTTAAAAAAGTGAGTTCAGTTAAGTCTGTTATATTATATTCCATTTGACTTCTGCATTGCAGTCACAGGAGATTCCACTCAAGTCCAATCCATATGATGCATACGGGTCTCAAGTTACAGAATCACAGAACCATTTAGGTTGGAAAATACCTCTGAGATCAAGTCCAACCTTTGACTGATCACCACCTTGTCAACTAGACCATAGCACTAATTGTCATGTCCAGTCTTTTCTTGAACACCTCCAGGGACAGTGATTCCACCACCTCCCTGGGCAGCCCGTTCCAATGCTTAACAACCCTTTCTGTGAAGAACTTCTTCCTAATGTCCAGCCTGAACCTCCCCTGGCGCAGCTTGAGGTGATGTCCTCTGGTCCTGTCACTAATTGCCTGGGAGAAGAGACCGACCCCCACCTTGCTACAACCTCCTTTCAGGTAGTTGTAGAGTGATAAGGTCCCCCCTGAGCCTCCTTTTCTCCAGGCTAAACAACCCCAGCTCCCTCAGCCGCTCCTCAAAGGACTTGTGCTCTAGACCCTTCCGCAGCTTCACTGCCCTTCTCTGGACATGCTCCAGCACCTCAATGTCTTTCTTGAACTGAGTGGTCCAGAACTGCACATAGTACTCAAGGTGCGCCCTCACCAGTGCTGAGTACAGAGGGACAATCACTTCCCTGGCCCTGCTGCCCAAATTATTCTTGATACAAGCCAGGATGTCATTGGCCTTCTTGGCCACCTGGGCACACCCTGGCTCATGTTCAGTTGGCTGTAGACCAGCACTCCCAGCTCCTTTTCTGACAAGCAACTTTCCAACCACTCTTCCCCCAGCCTGTAGCACTGCTTCGGGTTGTTGCGCCAAAGTGTAAGACCCAGCACTCGGCCTTGTTTAACCTCATCATGTTGGTCTAGGCCCATCAATCCAGCCTGTCCAGATCCCTCTGCAGAGCCTTCCTACCATCCAGCAGATCAATACTCCCACCCAAGTTGGTGTCATCCACAAATTTACTGAGGGTGTACTCTATCCCCTCATCCAGATCATCAATACAGATATTGAACAGGACAGGCCTGAATACTGATGCCGCTTTTCTGCCCTTGCCTGGGTCCAGCCGGGCCTGCAGCTTCCTGGGTTCTGAGCCCACAGAAGCAGCGACGAATGGATTAACTGAGGTTTGCGGCCACAGTCTGTCTGGTCTGACGGCCTTTCACAGCAGGCAGTTCATAAGGCAGAAGCAAAGGCAAAAGAGGAAAGAGACGGACCTCTGTAGCTATATTCCAAGTTTATTTCTCTGCCCTGGGGGGCAGGGTACATATCTTGAAGGGGAGCTAGCAGAGAGACAGTTTCTCGCTCTGTCTCTGCTACTTTAAGGGGTAGGGATAACAGAGCTTAACCAATCAAAGAGTAGAGATACATGAGAGAAAACCAATAAAACAATCTCAGGGGAGGAACAAATTTAAACTGACTAATAACAATATAGCTGGAGGGAATTTTCAAATCACGCCATCCTGTTACAGAGCTTGAGGCTCTGTGACGGAGGAGAAAACGTAAAGTGAGTGACATCTAAGGAATGTTGCTATGTTGCAGGCTCCTCTTTAGATAACTTGGGCTGCACCATAGCAGCATACTGAGCCTTGGGGGAAACCACTAGAGACCAGCCACCGACTGGATGCAGCACCATTCACCACCACTCTCTGGGCCCTTCCATCCACCCAGTTTTTAACCCATTGAAGAGTGCACCTGTCCAAGCTGTGGGCTGCCAGCTTTTCCAGAAGTAGTTCTGCAAAAACTGTGGATTCTGTGGTACTCCCTATTCATAGACTTGATATTGTGTAGCACCTTTTTCTTGTTGCAAAAACTTAAAACATCAGCCTATTATCAGTAAGGTTGGGGGGTTTTGCTTGTTTGTTTTGGATTTGGAGGTTTTTTTACATTTTACGTGTATTAGACGTTGTCTTTCATTGGGTGCTGTCCTGGTTCTGCCAAGGACAGGGTTAATTTTTGCAGCAGCAGGGAGGGGCAGGGGCAGGGCCAGGACCCTGTCATTATTCCATATCACCTCATGCCATGCAGGGGACAGAGGAGGATGGATCCCTTCCAGTCTGGCCGGTGGCAAGGTAATCAGTCGGGGTAGCGCCGGGTTCCATGCGGTGAGCACTTGTCCCGAATGTGGGCTTGTTATCCAGTGCACAGTGCCAATTCACACACTGAGGAGAGGTATTTCTCTGTTTTATTCTAGTTTGTGCAAAGTAGGGAGCTAGGTAGATTGAGGCCATCATTGATTGCAATATCTTTTCAATTTATCTTGAGTCATAGGGTCACCCCCAAATTTACTCCAATTCTTTAGGTTGCATCCAAGGGGAGAGCAAAGGGGAATCTTTACAGAATCCATTTTGGTACCAAAATTTCTGATGTTTCATACACTATCCAAATGCACATACCTTAAACCCAAGTTTTCACACTACCAACTCTGAGTGTGAAAACGTATGTGCCAAATACCAAAAATCCAAGATGCACGTGTCAGAGACTGGAAAAGGAGATTGGAGTGTGTGTGGTGGGGGGCGGGTCAGGCCCTGCTTTGGTGGAGCAGTGCCTTGCCCCTATACCCCCCAGCCCTGCAGTGCCTGTCAATCCTGGCACACTGGAGGCAGCCCTCGGTGTCACCTTACCCACCCCTGTTTGGCTGAAACACCGTAAGTCCCATCTGAGATGAAGGCCCCGGGGATGGGCCAAGGCTTTTAAGAAGCCCCACCATGAGGCTAGCTCTCTCTCTCTTTCAACCTACCTTCACCATGGATCTTTCTATCACTGGAACCCAGGAGTTGGTAGCTATGTCTGTTTTTCTACATCTTTCCTATTTTTCTGTTTTCCTCCCTTTCTTCTTCTTTTTCTAACTCTCTTCTCACAGAACATAATATCGGATGGGTTATAAGGTTTTCTATGTTTAATGGTCTAAGTCTATGCTGAGTTAAGTGATTTACTCTTTTGCCAATGTTCCTTGATTTTCTATAGTCTGCCAGTAAACTTTTGTGGTTTTTACCTCTTGAGAATATTTGGTTGAATTTTCTCCTTTGCCCCTACCCAGAGCAAAAGGATCTTGGTTTAGCCCTAGGTTTAAGTGATCGGGGTGTAACAGCACATCACCAAAGTGTGGAAAGAAAATATTTGCTCCTGAGGCTTATGCAGAGCCCAAAACCAAAATCCTCCTGCTTCTTTTTCAGTTCCTAATCACCCCCCTTTACCAATAAAATACCTCTATAAAGCATTGCACCGTTGAGTTGTTGGTCATCCTGGCTTTGGGGCTGATTGTCCAAAGTCCCCAATCAAAAGGTCAGTGTGTGCTGGAGTTCATTCGGCTGAGCCCCATTGCCTGGAGCAGTCAGTCGATTCGGGCAAGGCAGTAGGCCAGGCAGTCCCATCTGGGGTGCCTGCTGTTGTCACAAACTCAGACTCATTACCCAGTGTGCAGTGCCAATTCACACACTTAGGTGAGGGATTTCTGTGTTTTATTCCAGTTTGTGCAAAGTAGGAAGCTGTTGTTATAAATAAAAAAAATAATCCTGAATGGGTTTTGGGGTCCCTTGCAGTCTTCCTGAAATCGTGGCGTTTGTCCAGCGGTGCCATGACGCGTTCGGCGGTGCGCACACACACACACAAACGCGTACTTAGTTGAGGCAAAGAGTCGGAGGGGTTCTCCTTATGTGTTCCACGAAATAGGTTTATTCCATGAATCATCAGGGAAGGAGAGAACCCAGAACAATGGAGGGCTTAGGGTTTTATCCCAGGGGTAGTGGGGGTGTGTTGCGGATAGGTAAAACTTTGCAAAATGAAGGCCTTGTTACCCTTGTAAAATCATGGTTCACTTCTGTTACTTTGGCTAAGTAAAAAGGTCTCTGGGAACCAGTTCAGCTAACTTAGAAGTAGAGAAAACAAGTTACATAACTTTCGCATGATCACCTCGTGGCTTATGGTGACTGGTTGAATTATTGTTTGTTGTGTTTCAATGGTACGTATTCTGATAAGGGCTAACTGCTTAAAAAGGCTTGTTTTTTGTAATAAAGCTCACTCTCCTTCGCACCTGCCTGGGAACTCTGTATCTCTCCATCGACACAGGGGTGGAGAGACAACAGGGACCAATGGGTTGAGGGTCAGGGGGCGGAGAGAAGGCGGGGTAATACAACTTTAACCAATAGGGGTAAACGAGGGGAGGAGCAGGGTACAGGAATAAATGGGATGCCGAGTAAGGGAGAACACTCTAGAACTGAACCTTATAAGGGAACAAGGAATAACAGGCTGCTCGGTCACTCCTATGGCTGGCTCCAACACTGCAGCATTCTCTGCTGCAGGCTCAGCCACCTCTACATCTCACCCTTGTTTGTTTAGAAAAATGAAGGCCTTTCCCACAATAAAAATTATCAGAATATTTTATAGTCCACTTTAAAGTGATGATGTTACCCAGCCTCCCAGCCCCAGCTGTCCCAGAAGTCCACCAAGCCAGTCCATTCTTACTTTGGTCTTCAGCTCTTTAATTATTGTCATATGGATGCTTTAATTGTGTGATGACAGGTCACTTTCAATTCAGACATAAGCTTCTGTCTGAGGTGACTCAAACGGGACAATCTACATGATGTTGTCGGCTTCTCTGGTGGTCCAGCAGACCCAGCAGACTCGAAGTGGAGGTGGTTCATTCTGGCCATGTGTGGGGGTTGGGCTAGGCTTTTCTGTGGGCTCATAAAATCATTAATAAATTATAAAATAGTTTTCCCTTAACTCTCCATTCCCCTACTCCCCCTCTTCTTAACAAAAACATAATATAGGCATGGGGTATAGGATAGNTGCACTGCAGGCAGAAAGCAGAGCCCAGGCCAGGCTACAACAGAGGACTTTTATCTGCGAACTACAATCTGACGGAGACCAAAATGCCAGCACAGCCTACAAGGTCAGGTCACTGGTATTCGCTGGACAAAGAACCACGGGACCGTGAGTATGCCAGACCCCGGTGGGTGTCCCGGTAGCATCAGTCCACCTTAAGGATATTGCAAAACATTCTCCATATTGGAGACACTTTTATTACGAGTTAGACAACCCTGTATCTGTCTCCGACACGAGAGACGCCTTGATATTAAAAACCCCACGCGTAGCTGCTCCAGGAACTGCTGGACGAGCTACAGATAATGAAACCGGGCACAAATCCAAGAACTGAATCCAGGGAAAGGATCGATCCTCAATTTGGACTAACGAACTCACAACATGCGTGACATTACGGGCACTAGCAATGCCCCATGGGCCCCCAGCGGCCCCCAGCAGTCTCAGTGCCCTCGGGCCCTCCGCAGTCCACAGCTCCTTTCGGCGACCCCCAGCAGTTTCGGCTGCCCCCAGTCTCCTTCGGTGCACCCCCTGGGCAACGGCTCCCCTTGGAGCAAGGCCCCCCCTCCAGAGCAAGGTTCTCCCCCTCGGAATAGGCCCCCCCTTCGGAGCACGGCTTTCCCCCTCGGCCCCCCTCATAGCAGCTGCCCTGTAACGCGCTTCTCTGGCCGCGTCCTCTCCCCCGCAAATGCTTTCTCCATGCCAGCTTCCCCAGCAGTGGTTCCTTCGCCGGCTGCGATGCCAGCCCTGCCCAGCCACGGCTTCACTAGCAGCAGCCCCCCCGCTCTCGGCCTCTTTAAGCCCCCCCGGCCCAGGCCAGCCCTGCTGGCCCCCATTTGCCCAGATGCAGCCAGCCACGGCCTCTTGGCCTTTGATGCGGTCATCCCTAGAACCGCCATAGACGTCAAGGCCCCCTCGACCGGTCCCCCGCCCTCACAGGGCCCCTATAGTGCTATAGCTACTTTGCCCCAGAGTGGGCCCCGGGCGAAATCACCCTAATCGCCTAGGCCACTGCAGGAGCTGCCGGCCAGCTCTGCCCCCATGCCTCCTCCTTCGGAGACGGCTCCTTTGAATAGCTATTCAGACACGGCATCCCATGATGCCCCCTTCGTACAGCAGCTGTACCCCGCACTGGATCCCTGTTTAAAATAACTTTGTATTTTCAATGAGCTGTGAATTCTGACAGGTTTATGTATTGGAGAGATTTGGAGTTATCTCTGTGAATGTAATGTGTTTCTGCAGGCAAATGACATCTTCTGTGATTCTCTGCTTTAGTAGCACTTGGCAAGAGTGAATTTTTCAGTGAACATGCTGGTGTATTGCATGGTTAGCGAGACTTTTCATGTGAGATATCTGCTGCCCTTTCAAAGATTCTAATTTGGAGGTCTGATTAGGCTGGCTTAATACTAATTCTTTGCTGACTTATAATGGTGTTGGCTGTTACCACAGAAATTAGCACCATTGTATGCCTGAAAAGATATTTGAGAACCCTCAGAAACATCATTCCTTGCCAGGTGGATAGCATTTTAGTTTGCAGATGGCAAGATTCATATTTGCAAGATATTATGGTCCTTTGGAAAAATGCTGTAGACCTCTCCTTAGAAATGTATAGCATAGACACTAATGGAACAAAATGTGAAACACAGCCATTAACTTTGAAGCCTGGATGTCAAAGCATTGCATGATTGATGACAATAACTTGGCTCACTTAGCCAGGTGAGGCCTGTGGCAGGCTTAGGTGCCCAATTAATTGTGGCATTCCTTTCCTCCTTTACTCATTACTGTTATCTGCAAAACCAGTTCAAGGTTTATATATAATTAGCTCACGACTTTCCACTGCGGAAAGTAGGCAGGATTGTGCTAGCTTTACCTGTAGTTTGCTGTGATTCTTTCACCACAAAGACACATGTGACAGCATTTTGAGTAAACACAGCTATTTAGTAAATCAAGTAGTTATTCTTCCTTGCTACTTATGAATTGAAATTGAGCTTGATATCAGAACAGCTTAAGTACATTGATAGAACACAGGTGGAACAAACATTGCCACACTTCTTAAAATCATCTGAAACCATCACTTTGTAGCTGTTTTACATATACGTATCAGGCTTACACACCCACTGGCCTAAAAGAGTTACATATGCAAAACTTATGGCAGTATTATATTGATGCCAGAGAGATTTTTTGCTTTTATGCTTTTTAGATTAGTATGGTGGTGGCTTGACCTGCAGCTGGAGATGCTGCAGAGGATAGGCCAGCCACACAAGTAACCGAGGAGCCAGTGGGGCCAGGGAGCCCAGGTGTTGTATTAAGTAAAGGCTCCGACGTCCAGGATCTCCCCCTAGATTGTGGTAAGGAGGAAAGTCTCTCTCACCCAGGCCTTAGAGTAGTGTTCTCCCCCATTCATTTGGTACATCCTTGTCAATCTATGTTCTGTATATGGTTATGTTCCAAAATGTTCTCCCTCACTCGATGCCCCATTGGCTTTGTTCCCCTACTCCTCCCCTTGCCTACCCTTATTGGTTTGTATGCTGCTACCTGACCTTTTCTCCTCCCCCTAACCCTAGTGTGGTTGGCCCTCAGTGTTCACTCCACCCCTTGTCTGTACCGTATAAAATATACAACCTTGTGTCACCCTATTCTTTTGGCTCTTCTTCCCTGACCCTTCAAGAATAAAGACCTTCTGTGGAACATCATAAGGAGAGCCCACCTCCGACTCTTTATTCCCGTCTTAAGGTGTCCATTGTGTGACTGCCTGCTTACCCACCTGCGCTGGTGGGATTAGCGGGTGGAAGGCACGGCACTGTGCCTTTCCCACTGGCTGTCACACACTGCACCGAGGCACCACCGGACAAGCGTGAGGCTTCTAGGAAGGTTATGGCCACTGACCTCCAGCTGGACGAGGCCACGCCGTGACAGATTAGTAGCATTTTAGTTTTATACTTTTATATATTAGTAACCGTATAATCCTATAACCTCTATCCTACAACCTTGTATCCCTTTCCTATAAACAAAATAGAACCAAGTTATCGGCCTTTAAGCATTCCAGAGTAGGACTTGATATCTGAAAAATGAAGCTATTGAAGTAGGCAGAAAACTTCCAATAGAAACTTGCCACAAGGAATAGTGTAACAGAATTCTGCTTTTCATTGGAGAATATTTCAAAACTATATTACTCTATAATAGTAGATGTGGTTGCTGAAAAGCTGTCGACAGAGGTTTTCTAACTTTCCCAGCATTTTCGTGAGACTTCTCTCTGTCTCTCTTTTCCCAAGCAAAACTACTGTAAACAATCCTAGGAGCTTTTGTAAATTAACTAAGTTTTGTCTAAGTTCTGTGCAGCTGCGCTTTGTTATCATTCTTACTTAGATAAATGTTTTGGAATAGGTGTTGCTAG
>JACAXG010000368.1:133737-150655 GCA_018881555.1 Amblyornis subalaris
AGTTATGATGGAGACTTAGTAAGCAATTATTTCAGAATGTAAGATAATGAGTTGTGTGAAAACATGTAAAGATGCGGTTTCTTAGATCCTTATTTTTTGTTGATAATTTTATGGGTGGAAGTGTTCTACATTGATCACTTGAGATAATTATTTATAACACTCTTTGCTGTTTAATCTTCTACTGGTGACAAAGCAAAATGAGTAACAATTCCAAATTATGGATATCAGTAATTGTAAACTGTTTAGTGCTTTCTCTCTTGCTTTTATTTTGCCTTAATTGTTATATATGCATAGATGTGTGGAAGACTATACTCTCGTTTTTTTTTAGAAGCGGTTACTGTTGCTCTATTAATGATTCTGCTTATGTTATTAATGTTATAATGTGAATTCACTGACCTTTCATAACAGACATTATCCCCACGATGTTATTTAATGTTACACATATGCATCCTTTTGTTTGCTGTTTGTTCAAGGTACCATTGACTGCTTAGCGAGAGATATATGACAAAGCTGGCTGCTGTACAGACTTTTACACACCATGGTGTAGTTATCTGCAAGGACTATATACTTTCAAGAAACTTTCCCAACTGCCATTGTTTGTCTGTAGGATATGTTAGGGAAGCCCTTCCAGTTAAGGCCTTGGCCCTGGCCAAGCCCTGGCCCTCCCTGGCCGGACTTATGCCAGCAGACCCAGGTGTTTCTGCCCTAAAAATGTAATCAAGTCACTTTGGCTTGTCGATCTGGCCTTCTAAAAGCTGGATCCCCTTTTGAGGTAACCTTGGGAACCTTGCCCAGGAAGGTTCTCCAGGTCCTCACACTGACACAGGGCTCGCCAGCTTCGCAGGCACTGGGTGATGCTACAGTATTTAGGCAATTGATGATATGTTGTTCTAAATCACTATGCTTTCTCTCGTGTGCTAATGATTACATGTATTACCTTGCTTACTTCTGCTCGATGTGATTTTCTTGCTTTATTACATGTATTGTCTTACTTTTATGGTGCCTTTATGTTCACAGTGAGAGACGCGTGTGTTATCAAAAACAACAAAGAAGGGGGAATGTGGCTCCTCAGAAGCATTTACATAAAGCACTATTTACACTAAAGTTTTTGCAGGCATTCCATCAGTTTTGATCCCCGGCAGAGCGATACTGCCCTGAAGATTTGCGTGTGCAGAACCAGTTTCTAGAAGTTTTACTAAGGATCCACAATCAGGTGTGCAATGGCAAGGCCCAGCTGGTTTACTAACCTAGGGGAGAAGGTACGCATATGTTTTATTGCCGACAGGTCTAAAATGGTCACCTGCTTGACCGGACAAACATCGATCACCTCCGAGAAGACGAGGCCCCATGAGAGGAAAAATGATCGAATCACCATCCAGCCCTTGTAGCCGAGAAGGATATTTGGGTAACGTAAAGTCAGCGTTTCCAGCCAAGGGACACCTTCCTGCCTAAACAGCACAGCCCCTGAGCTCCAGCCATATGAGCTTTGGAACAGTAACCAGTAACTTCCAAGTGCAGAAGAAACAGCTCTCTTTCTGGGGACATTGGACACTATTTCTGTTTTCCCATGATGTGGGTCTCTTTGTCAGTGMCACGGTTGTTTTTGATGGGTCTTTATTGATTGTGAWCTRTATTCTATGTATYTTATCTTGTGTGCAACAAATGATCGATACCAGTCTTCAWAAGATAATGGCTTTACAGGTGCRGACTGTTTTGGCACTCGGGTACACAAACTCTTTGCACAAAAAACAAAGAAAGGGGGAGATGTTGCGGATAGGTAAAACCTTGCAAAATGAAGGCCTTGTTACCCTTGTAAAATCATGGTTCACTTCTGTTTCTTTGGCTAAGTAAAAAGGCCTCTGGGAACCAGTTCAGCTAACTTAGAAGTAGAGAAAACAAGTTACATAACTTTCGCATGATCACCTCGTGGCTTATGGTGACTGGTTGAATTATTGTTTGTTGTGTTTCAATGGTACGTATTCTGATAAGGGCTAACTGCTTAAAAAGGCTTGTTTTTTGTAATAAAGCTCACTCTCCTTCGCACCTGCCTGGGAACTCTGTATCTCTCCATCGACACAGGGGTGGAGAGACAACAGGGACCAATGGGTTGAGGGTCAGGGGGCGGAGAGAAGGCGGGGTAATACAACTTTAACCAATAGGGGTAAACGAGGGGAGGAGCAGGGTACAGGAATAAATGGGATGCCGAGTAAGGGAGAACACTCTAGAACTGAACCTTATAAGGGAACAAGGAATAACAGGCTGCTCGGTCACTCCTATGGCTGGCTCCAACACTGCAGCATTCTCTGCTGCAGGCTCAGCCACCTCTACATCTCACCCTTGTTTGTTTAGAAAAATGAAGGCCTTTCCCACAATAAAAATTATCAGAATATTTTATAGTCCACTTTAAAGTGATGATGTTACCCAGCCTCCCAGCCCCAGCTGTCCCAGAAGTCCACCAAGCCAGTCCATTCTTACTTTGGTCTTCAGCTCTTTAATTATTGTCATATGGATGCTTTAATTGTGTGATGACAGGTCACTTTCAATTCAGACATAAGCTTCTGTCTGAGGTGACTCAAACGGGACAATCTACATGATGTTGTCGGCTTCTCTGGTGGTCCAGCAGACCCAGCAGACTCGAAGTGGAGGTGGTTCATTCTGGCCATGTGTGGGGGTTGGGCTAGGCTTTTCTGTGGGCTCATAAAATCATTAATAAATTATAAAATAGTTTTCCCTTAACTCTCCATTCCCCTACTCCCCCTCTTCTTAACAAAAACATAATATAGGCATGGGGTATAGGATAGATAAAGGGATTATGAGGTAGGAAAACACATGAGGGAAGAGACAAGAGGAGTCAATGATTTGGGATTTAAACTGCCTGGAGGAGGCACAAGTTAGATGTTCCAGTAGCCTGCCGACTTGTGCCGACATTGCCTTCAGGCGGCACTTGCTTGATTTGTTATTTATTTAGGAAAGGGGAAAGGTAATAAGGGAATAGAGGTGTGGGAGAAACAGGGGGTGAAGTGTTATATAAAGAAACTTGGGAAAATAAAATGGTAGTGAAGGAATAAGAATAAAAATAAAATTTGGAAGGATACCAAACAGGAAAGACTTATCGCTCTGCGGTTTTTGCTGCGGAGTGATAGGTTGGTTTGGTGGAATGATGATGGGCCAGTGGCAGAGGCTGGACGGCTGCGTGAGGCTCGCGTGTAGAGACTGTTGGTCGGGTCGGGCTCCGGGCCAGCAGCGTGGGTAGCAGTTGTCGGCAGGCGTTGACTGGTCATGCTGGTGGTACGCCGTGGTGGAACAGGCGACAGTGTCGTAGCTGCGCAGTGCTGATGTTTTTCTTGGCGCGGTGTTGGTGGCTGGTCGGTTGTAGTCGTTGGCGGGTGCTTCGAGCGGCGGGGAGTAGCTCTGGACCACGGTGAGTGCTTCTCGCACGGCGGGTGCTGGCTGGTCACGCTGGTAGTACAGTGTTTTGGAGCAGGCGGCGGCATTAGTGACGCACAATGCCGATGCTGGCTGGCTGTGAAGTGGTGGCAAACATGGTGGCGGCAGCAGTCGAGCAGGCGATGTTTGAAGAGGCGGTGATGATTGCCCAGTCTGACGGCTTGCGGTGAAGTGGGCGGTAGGCTGCGGCTGACGGTGTGTGGCGCCTGAGCCGCGCAGAGGCTTGGGGCTTGCTTTGGCTTTCCTTTCTTCTTTCTGTTCATCTTTGTTTCTCCTTTCGCTCCGCGGCAGTGACAACAGCGATGAGCAGCCTCTGAGCGCTTGATGCGTGGCCAGTGCCAACTTGTTTGCTTTTGCTGGGGTTGTTTCTGCTCGCCACTGCCGCGGACCGTGAGCTAGAGGCTGCGTTTGCTGGCGGCGGCACGGGACGTACGGCTGCCGTGGCTGGGCGCGATGTTATACACGGACGCGATGTTATACACGGACGCGCTGCGGGTGCGGCAGTGCTGTGTGGTGGCGGCGCGGGACGGGTTTGGCTGGAGTGGCGGTGGCGGCGGCGGCGCCGGGCGGGTGGTTTGGGGTTCGCACGGAGTTGTTTCATGTTTCTCACGCTGCGGTGCGGCTTGGCATTTGATATCGCTGCCCAAAACCGTTTTATGTTCTGTTTCCCGAACCCTGAGTGCTGCCGGTGGTGGTACTGGCAACTTGGACAATTCCACACTGGGCACACCACAGATCTTAACAGTTTCTTGCAGGTTTTGCAATTCTGTCACGGGCATTCCGCAAACAGTTGGATATTCTCTATGACTTTTTCTTTCAAATAGTTTTTTGACCCCCATCCACAAACCTTCCGGTTTTTTAGCTGTGGAATAGGATCCCCCTTTTTCCTACGTTTCCTTCCCCTCTTTCGCCTGGGGTTTTTCACCCTTTTCACCAGAGTTGCCTGGTGTTGAGAGGCAGGGAACGCCAACATGGCGCCCTTCCGGCCACAACCACACCCCATTCCGGTCCTGGTAGCGTGGGAACCGGGAGAGGGTTGGTTCCCAGGGGCGGAGCCACCGATGGAGAGGGTGGGGACATTGGAAGGGGAGACAGGATCTGCGGAAAGTAGGGGATTCCCGATAGAAGGGGAAGGGTCTGACGCAGGCATGTCCATCGACGCGTGGGAGGAGGGACCCGACGCGGTAATGTGCGCAGGGAAGGGAAGAGAGAGGTCGCAAGGCGGTGGAATGGCCGGCGCCACGTGGTCGGCGCCATTTTGGGTCACCGCCACGCGGTCGGGGCCATTTTGCAGAAAAACGGGGGGAGACAAAACCGGGTAAGTGGGTACAGGTAAGAGGGTTAGGGGAGAGCCTGAGATGGGGTGCGCAGTCCCATCTCGAGAGGGGGACGGGGGACTGGGGGACGTCAGGGAGTCGGTAGCAGCCCTGTGCCCTTGGGCAGGATCCTTCTCCAAGTCTCTCCTGAGACAGGGAAAAGGGTTGAGGAATACAGGGAGAGGGAAGTGGGGAAGAGTCTTTTAACTGGGGATTAACCGAATCCGAACATTTCCTAAGACTCTTAACATATACTACGATAATGACAAGCAAAACTATATTCCAGGAAATACTAGGAAAATATTTAAATAACCAAAGAACGAAACATTTGAAGTCTCCCTTCAAAAAACGAAAAGTTTCCCAAGTAAGGGCTCGCTCAATTTGGTTAAAAACCTCCCTCTGGGGACGGATTAATTCACTACTCATCACACCCAGAAAACTCTTCCCACCACCGAGACGAAAAGGATTAATAAAAAATAGAAAAAAGACCCGATATTTTTCACACTCACCGACTAGGTAAAAAAAAACTCTCTCGGAGGGGTCCTCAGTTCCTGGCCAGTCCTCCAGTCACCTCCTAGGTGCCTTCGGAGGGTTGTCGGCCGCCTCTCAGGCAAAACCTAATAAAACGTAGATCTTCCTTTGGGGTAGCAGCTACACCGGATGCACACATCTTCAGAAACTGTCCTCAGGGTGCTCCACGTTGATGTGCCATTTGTTGTTATAAATAAAAAAAAAAATCCTGGATGGGTTTTGGGGTCCCTTGCAGTCTTCCTGAAAGCGTGGCGTTTGTCCGGCAGTGCTGTGATGCGTTCGGCGGTGCGCACACACACACACACAAATGCATACTTAGTTGAGGCAAAGAGTCGGAGGGGTTCTCCTTATGTGTTCCACGAAATAGGTTTATTCCATGAATCATCAGGGAAGGAGAGAACCCAGAACAATGGAGGGCTTAGGGTTTTATCCCAGGGGTACTGGGGGCAGAGAGACAACAGGGACCAATGGGTTGAGGGTCAGGGGGCGGAGAGAAGGCGGGGTAATACAACTTCAACCAATAGGGGTAAACGAGGGGAGGAGCAGGGTACGGGAATAAATGGGATGCCGAGTAAGGGAGAACACTCTAGAACTGAACCTTATAAGGGAACAAGGAATAACAGGCTGCTCGGTCACTCCTGTGGCTGGCTCCAACACTGCAGCTCAGCCACCTCTACAGGAAGTTGGGTGGTAACCCACGAAAGGCTGGCTCCCCTATCATCAAAACTTTACACCATTTATGCATTTTAGCAAACAAAGGCATCAGCATTCATTAGTTACAAATTGCATAACTTTTCTATTAATTAGTACTCAACCCCCTATTTGCTAGTTATATCTCTCACTTCTCAGGTTAATTAGTCTGCAGGTGCAGTTCTTCCCTCCATTTCAGTCTGGGGTCCGTTTTAAGTAGGTGGTCAATGAGTCAATGGTCGCAATCGCCCACTGCTGGAATTACCTTTCCCCCGGTGTCTTGGGGTGACTTTATGATGCTGTATCCCCTATCGCGTGCTCTATGCCAGACATGAGTCCTGTGCCTTTAAGCTGGGTCGAGAAGCCAGGCGAATTCTTCAGCACAGCTTGTGTGTTCAAGGACATACACAACCCCCCCACGTTCTCACTGCTGTTGCTGCAGGACAGAGCAGCACCTTTCCTTTTTTTTCTTTAGCCAGCTCTCGGCTCTGTTTCTCAGGAGAGAGACGGAGAGTTAAACATTTTTTGCTTTTTAGCTAACTTGTTAGCTGAGGCAAGAAAGTTTTTCCTGGGACTGCGGTTTTCTCCTTCTTCCTCTGGAACTGTTCAGCTGAGATCTGGTCCAAAACACCATCACTGGGAGGCCCCACATCGTGGCCTGGAGGGGCCCATGCTGTACCCCAGCTCCAGAGAGAGAGAGCAGAGCCATACCCACAGAAAGGACTTTGAATCTATCCAGGTCTTCCCCACCATGAGAGGTTTATTATCTAACATTATTCATTTTTTTCTTTCTTTACCTGGTGCCTGCGTGCACCCTGTTTGTTAAATAAACAGATTTTTTTCACTTTCCTCCAAGAAATTCCTGAGGTGGGGGGAGAGAGTTTCCGAATCCTACCGTCTGCAGAGGAGATGCCCCTAGTCTTCCTCCTAATTTGTCTCAAACAGGGACACCCAGTTAGTGCTCAGACCTGCTGACTTCACTTTTGGTTTGTCTTCCCTTTTCCTTAAAACAAAAGATTAGCCAAGCATACAACCTTCACATTGCAATTGCTTAATCATAACTGTCCAGCTATAGGTACTGGTTACCAACTAAAAAAACTGCAAAGTTTGATTCAAATCTTGAGGGGCTCAATATCACACGTGTGAATCGTTCACCTCTCCTGTACACTCTGTTATTAATATTGTTGTTGTTACTGTTTGTTTCTTATTTCATTGCTGTTTCTAGTAAATGCTCATCTCAGCCTGGGATCTTTACCTTTTGTGCCTTCACTTCTCCTCTCCAGCCCGCCGTGGGGGGAGAAGGAGGGGGAGTGAGTGAGTGAGTGGCACATAGTTTGGAGTGTTTCAGTGGGAACACTAAATTGGGGAATACTATTCCTAAACCACGACAGATGCATGCAGCAGGCCTAGCGTGATAAAGACTACAGGAAAAGACCAAGCATTAGCAAACAAATTCAAGACAAACTAAATAACATTAGCATGATTACTAACATCCTCCCACTTCACCATTTGCTGCTCTGTTTCCACACCATACCAGTGTCCTGGGTTAGCCATATATTCTATTATCACCCACAAAAGCTGGATAAATTAACAGTTACACACCTGGTCCCTGAGGGACTCCTTATCTCAACTGAGATAAGCACTCTGGCCGACAGCAAGCACCACCCATCCTGATTAATGGCCCATTACACCACCCATCCTGATCAATGGCCCGTTACTGGACTTGGTAAAAATAGAATGTCAGAAAACCAATGAGAATCATCCGAGCTCATTGAAATAGAATATCAGAAGCCATGAGACTCATCCGAGCTCAGAAACCATGAGAATCATCCAAGCTCATTGCCGAAGCAACCAAGAGAACATCGAGAAAATCCTCTTCCATTGTGGAAGTCCCCGCCCCTGGGGGAGGTGCCAGCCAAGAAAAACAACATAAAACAAGGGTTTGGGATGGGGGAAATTACTCTCGACTCGACTCCACTCCACTCCACTCCACTCCACTCCACTCCACTCGACTGGACTCCACTCTCCTCCACTACTCTATTGGACTGGACTACCAGGACTGGACTGTGGGGGCAATAGCCCCCGGCGGTGTTGATAGCAGCAGTGATCTCTTAGCCTTGGTAAATGTTAAGCCTTGGGAAAGATAAGTATGCAGAGTAAGGTGTGAGCCGACACCCTGATAAGAAGGCGACTCCTTAAGCCTCACTCCTGTCTGCTAACATATAACAGAATGCTGACCAAGGACATTGTATGCAAGACAYTGTGCTGCTGGGGAGGACAGGGGGTTATGAAATGGGTAGTTAATTGTTTGTACAATGGTATAAAAGGCATTGGTGCCTGGAATAAAGTGGCTTTGCTTGCACCCCGCTGAGTCCATTTCTCAATCGCTGACATATGGTGCCCTGTGTGAGGAGTCGATAATTCGCCTATCTGCGCGTCCGTCGGTAAGCCACACAGAACTGAAGCGCTGCTGAAAGGAAGCAGGAACCGGCCGGTATTCAATCCCTTCAAAATTGGAGATGAGCTGTGGGGAACATGGGAGCTGGAATGTCCTCCCCTGAACATCATGTTTTCGAAGTAATAACCCGTTTACTTGAGAAACATGGAAAGTCTGTACCTTCCCATTCCCTTAAAGTAATCCTACGGTGGGCTGAGTCACGGGTGCCCACTTTAACTCAAAATACTGTCTTTACCTCTAAGGCGTGAGATGAAGTAGGAGTTAAACTGTGGGATCAGGCCACTGGAGGAGACAAAGCGGCCGCGGAAATACTCCCCTCCTGGCGGGCCATTCTCGAAACCCTTAAAGCCCAGGAAAAGGGAAAGAGGGAGGAGGCTGCTGCCGTGGAAGAGGGCTCTTCTACTCCGCCCGACCCAGAGAGTGTGGTACAGCCCTCCGCGCTGCCACCCGCCTCATCGGCAGCTGCCTCAAATGCAGCCCGACCAAGATCGCTTACTACCCTCGTGACAGACTTTGCTAATGAACCTGTGCCAGAAGACCCCTTTGATCCTGGCCCAGTTGATCTGGATTTTTTCCCCCTGGACCCTCATGATCGCTGGGCCGCTTTAAGGAGGAAGGCATTGAAGGAGGGAAACTAAGAGGTGGCGGCAAAGATAGTGGCACCAGTCATCTACCACCAGAGGCAAGAGTCTCAGAAATCATACATTACCTTCATTAATCAGTTACAATCAGCTGTTAAACGACAAATTGATATCCAACAAGCAGCTAATGCTATTTTAAAATCTCTTGCTTATGAAAATGCCAACAAGAACTTCAAAAAAGCTAGGGACCCAATACGTAACCGTGCTGATCTTCAACTCTCTAATTATATCAAAACGTGTAATAACATCGGCTCAGAGCAGTTCAAAGTAGAACTAATGGCTACCGCAATAGCCCAACAACTACAAGTGACCAGTCTGACAGGATTAGAAAATCTTATCAGACTCACTATCACTTCAAATTGCTCTCATGGACTGTAACAGACAATTCATTCACTCAATACCTAAACATCCACTGTTACAATCCTTCAAAAAACTTTCAGACACGGCAATTACAGTCAAAAACACCCATCCCTGAGGCAAAGACTCTTCACTGATGGATCAGGAAAGACACACAAAGCTGTCACACTGTGGAAAAGTGATATGGGACAGTGGGAACACACTATAATATTTCAACCTGGTTCCACTCAGCTAGTTGAACTAGCAGCCGTGGTAGAAGTATTTCACCTTTTTTCACAGGAATCTATTAACATTATCTGTGATTCTCTTTATATTACAGGAATCGTTGAGAGAATTGAGCATTCGTTCCTGAAAAAAAAAAGTCACTAACAAGAACCTTTTTGTGTTGTTAACCACCTTGTATAACTTTTTACTTCACAGGAATACATTCTGCACCTTAGGTCACACACCACTCTGCCTAAACCTATAGTAGAAGGTAATGCAAGAGCGAATGCCCTCGCTATGACAATACATATCGAGCTTTGGAACCATTAAATATGTCCATGTTTCTATTAATTCTATATAGTTGTGCGGAGTCTACAACTCCTGCTTTGTGGGGGACCCCTCCCATGGTTTTAGTTTGTTGTGGGAACCCAGAATTACCAAGTTTTGAATCCTGAAGCAAATTCTGTAACTCCTATCTAGTGGGAAACCCCTTGATGCCTTTCAGAACACAACCCTTTGTTTTTAGTTTGGGGAAAAAAAAAAAAAGAAAAAAAAGGGGGGCAGAAGCAACTCAAATACCTACTTCAGACTGCAAGTCTTACAAAACCTTTTAAAAGCAGTCTCATCCCTTCACTGAACAAACAATCGGAGAAAACCTCGCTGATAACCTGTGGGAAACACAAAAGTAGTGCAACAAGCAATTCACCTAAAGGAGTTAATGCAATTAGCAACTTGTTTCATTCTAACGTTTCACCGGGGAAGTTTGTTTCTTTTCTTTTTTTCTAGGAATGTCATACATCTCTGCACTGAAGATAAGGAAAACAGTTTGAGAACAGACAAACTGCACGCAGCAAATTGACTTCTTTTTATAAAAACCTACCAACACATGAGATGGAACTGCGTGAAAACCAATGAAATTTAAAGTGTCACCATAATGCTTGCATTTTCAGTTTGTTAATGTTTGTAATTYGTTTGRGTTTTCATTGCAATTRTCTTACTGGGAGATCAAATATTAGTTAAAATATTCTACATATTCCTAAGTTTGATTTTTGTCTAATTTGATTTGTCTTTTTACTGAGAAAAAATGGTGTAGCAAACAATCTTATGAATGAAAGTGCTTACTGTAACTATATCTCCCCAATTATTTCTCACTCTACTAATACTCCGCTGTCTTTACCAGCGGGAGTGTTTTTTATTTGTGGGGACACTGATGCCTTAGGATTTTGGCTTTTATATTTTTCATATACTTGTAACCCTGCAATCCTTAGTGTGTAACTCTAAAGCCCATATAAAAGTGTTAGCTACTGCCTTTTAGACAAAACAAATCCATCTTCAGGCCTGGGCTTCAAGGACACCTTACTTCTTCAGACCCAGGATATGTAAACAACCGTTGGTGAAGCGGGGAAAAACCTCGGGGGAATTACTTCATTACCTGAGGCTGTAATTGGAAGAGCTAGCCCCGATAGGCTAATGGACCAAACTTATAAAAGTATGGACAACTCGTGACCAGTCGTCCATCTTGGGTGGTCTAACTTGGGGAGAGGACCTAAGAGGGTCCTCTTGGGGTGTAGGCCCCCCCCGAGTAAGCTTTGACTGCTCTGGATGTACCTGAAGGCCTTCAAATAAACACCACTGCTTTTAACCTTTTAATCTTTGTCAAGTCTCTCTCTTATAGGTAGTCCCAATAAGGCATCAGTTTCTGGCACCTCCAGAAGGGACAAGAAGGTCTTCTGGAAATCCTTTGGACCGGGTAAAATCCAGCTACCCTCTCCCTCTGCTGGCAACTCTTGGGGAGCAGTAGCGACGGCCCAAGGTATATCGGAGCCCAAGAACCATCACAGAGACACGTGAGTAAGCAATCAAATGAAAGCAGAGTGGTGTTTGGGTTTGGTGTTAAGAGATCTCTTAGGCTGTTTGTTTGTTTGTTTGTCGTCGGCTCCTAAGGAAG
Organism: Amblyornis subalaris; assembly: GCA_018881555.1. NCBI lineage: Eukaryota > Metazoa > Chordata > Aves > Passeriformes > Ptilonorhynchidae > Amblyornis > Amblyornis subalaris. The sequence continues at coordinate 145,330 of JACAXG010000368.1, forward strand.
GGGACGCTCTTTGGTGGATTGGAGCAAGGGTTAGCACTGCAGTGATAGGTTTTGGCACAGGGCCGGGGTGGGGCAGGGGGGTTAAATCCTGCCCTGTGATTCTCCAGGTCTGTGAATTGTAATCTCTCCTCTTCCTTGTTCTTGTTTTCTCTCTCTCTCCCTGCTTGTGAGTGTGTGTTTTACTTTACTTGTAGAAATGAGATGTCCTTTTTCACATACTGCCCCAATCCCAGGGGATTCACCGTTGGGTCTAATACTGGAAAACTGGAAAACTTTGACAGGGAACAACCCCTTAATTTCCAAGCTAGAACTTGTAAGAATATGTAGAATTGTCTGGCCAACTTATAAATTAGATAGCAACAATACATGGCCCAAGTATGGGTCCTTTGATCGAGAACTGATATAAAATTTGATGTCTTATATACGTCAAGGCCGATATCCCACAGAGTTTGAATATGCTAGACTATTTATGCTTTTAACACGTAATGAAGAGCTACATGAACTTAACAAGTTACAACAGCTGCTCCTTTTGAGAGGAAAGAAAGGGAAAAAAGATGAAAAGAAAAAGCCTGGTTTTAGTCTGCCGCGTGTGGGGAGCGGGGAGGGGGCGGAGCTGGATCAGATAGCTCCTGCTCTAAGAACTGGGCCCCCCGAGCCTCCGCCCCTACCCCCCGCTTCGCCGCCGCCGCCCTCGCCGCCCTCCCCTCCCTCCCCACCGCCCGACGCGGCAGGGGACGGACAGGGAGGCGTGTCCCCCCGTTCATCGCCGCCAGCCGACACAGCTGGGAAAGGGAGGGATGGGGCCTCAGCTAAACCACCGCCCATAAAGGAGGAGGAACAGGAGGGGGACGAATTCTTGCGGACTTTGCCTCTCAGACGTTTATGGCCTTTTTTCCAGCCTGCCTTTCCTTCTTCCCTGATCTCCTCTCTTCCCGGGTTTGGGAGTTGGGGGGGGCAGTTTGTTTGGACAGGAATGGCACCAGTGGAAACGCGCTGGGCAGTTTCCCTTTGGCCTCCCCTTCCTGATTCCCCCGCTGCGGGGGGGGCGGGGAAGGGACGGTCCCCCTGTGCAGTCAGCAGCACCGCCCCGGAGGAGGAGGCCTTCAGTCTGGGGGCAGAGTCGGGGGGCGGGGGGATGCGCCCCATAGGATCGCCCTGGCGGGATGGCCTGCGCCCGACGGCACCGCCTATGGAGGAGGAGGTGATGGGCGAGGTCTCCCACTGAGAGGCTGGGCCAAGAGAGTGGGTGGAACCACCCCCGGTGGGACGGGTGGTGCAGCTGGACACTGTCCCTGCTCAACACCCGTTCCCACAGCAACCGCCCGTGTCAGCTCAAGGGGCGGGACCGGAGCAGCCGGGGGCGTGGACGATCCAGCCCCCAGTGCAGCCGGCAGGGCACCCGTTCCCACAGCAACAGCCCGTGCCCGCTCAAGGGGCGGGACCGGAGCAGCCGGGGGCGTGGGCAGCACCACTCCCGGTGCAGGAGGTAGGGCAGCCGCTCCCCCAGCAGCATCAGCCCGTGCCTGCTCAAGGAGTAGGATCGGAGCAGACAGGAGGGTGGGCAGCACCACCCCCGGTGCAGGAACTGAGGCAGCTTGCCCTAGCTCAGCCCCTGTTCCCCCAGCAGCAGCAGCCCGCCCTTGCTCAGCCCCTGTTCCCCCAGCAGCAACAGTCCGTGCCTGCTCAGGGGGCAGGATCGGGGGGCGGCACCCCTGTTTCTCTCGGTGCTGGCCCCGTGCGCTTAAGTTTTCATGGGAACACCGTTTTCCTGGAGACAGGCTCAGGGGATAGCTCATAGCAAAGCAAAGCTAGTGGAACTGAAACTGAGCGGTTCTCCCAGTACAGGAAACCCTGTCCAATAGAGACGAAGAGTAGTAATAATTCAGACAGTTCTTCCTCCTCTGAAGAGGAGGAGGACAGCACGGTTGCTTCGGCCAGACAGAGGGGGAGGAAAAAGGGCACGAGGGGAACACGAAAGCCCGTAAGAGGAAGAAGCCCTATAGCTACATGTAGTAAATTTAGAAAAAAGGAAGAACCAGTACTACAAGCTCCACTCCGGCAAGCCGTGGGTAACCAGGGGCCTGTATATATAAAAGTCCCATTTTCTCTCACAGAACTAGAACAGTGGAAGGCCACTGTTGGAAAATATAAAGAAAATCCAGATAAAGTGGCCGACTTAGTGGAGAGAGCAATAGAAACTCAGAATCCGGACTGGAATGATTTAAAATCTATGATGAACACACTGCTTGATCATACAGAGATAGAGATGGTTAATAAAGCTATTATAGCTTCTGTAGAAGGACAAATTGCAGGTGGATCAATACAGGGCACAGTTGCTGAGGTTTTTCCATTGACTAATCCAGGGTGGGACCCAAACATGCCAGAACAAATGGCAAGGCTAAAACAATACCAATGTTTCATAGTGTATGGATTAAAACATGGTGTCCCTAAGGCTATAAATTGGTCAAAGCTTTATGAAATAAAGCAAAAACCAGATGAATCTCCCACTGATTTTTTAGATAGGTTGAGAGAAGCTGCAATTAAATATACAAACTTAGATCCTGATTCAACTGAAGGGAAATCACATCTAACTCTCCTATTTATAGGTCAAGCTACAAATGATAGAAGAAGAAAGCTGCAAAAGTTAGACAGGATTCAGGACATGAGTAAATTGTTAGAGGTAGCCTGGAGGGTGTATCGGGACAGAGACTCAAATGACAAAGTTAGACACCGCCCTAGTAAGAAAGCCGTTCAAGAGAAGTCACCCAAGAGAGCTTCTTCCCCTCTGGACAAAGATCAGTGTGCCTTTTGCAAGAAAAAGGGACACTGGAAAAATGACTGTCCGATGCTGAAGAAGAAATCCCCAGTTCCTCAACTGACCATGGAACAGGAGTCATTGACGGGGACCAAAGGCCTCTCCCCCAGCAGAGCCTTTGGTTGTAGCTAAGCTGGGGAAAGAAGAAATTGAATTCGTGGTAGATACTGGAGCGGCGTATTCTGTGTTAAATACTTTAGAAGGGAAACTGAGTCGGGATACTGTAAATGTCATTGGGGCTATGGGGGTAAGTGAAACACGGCCATTCTTCAAACCTTTAAAATTCAAACTAGGGAAGCACTGGGTGACTCATCAGTTCCTCTATATGCCAAATTCACCAATGCCATTGTTGGGGAGGGATTTACTGGACAAATTGGAAGCAGAAATTAAATTTAAAAAGGGAAAGGGTGTACAAGTTATAATTCCTGAATCTAAATTTGTCGAAGTTGCTGCACTCTTCGTACAGGAGAGATCTGGAGAAATGCCTATTGAAATTGAAAATTCTGTCAAGCCAGTGGTGTGGGCTAGTGGTGTTCCAGGAAGATCCAAGTGAGCAGAACCAGTGAAAATTGTACTCAAACCAGGAGCCACACCGGTAAGGCAAAAACAATACCCATTGAAATTAGAAAGTCGTAGGGGATTGGCACCTATAATTGAAAAATTCCTCCAACATGGGTTATTAGTAGAATGCGAATCTAAATACAATACACCCATCCTTCTAGTGAAAAAAGCTGATGGTAAGAGTTATCGATTAGTGCAAGATTTGAGAGCAATTAACAAGATAACAGAGGACATACACCCAGTTGTCGCAAACCCCTACACACTCCTAACCACACTGACAGAGGAACTAGGGTGGTTCACAGTCTTAGACCTGAAGGATGCCTTCTTCTGCATTCCTATAGATAAGACCAGCCAAGAAATTTTTGCTTTTGCGTGGGAAAACCCTGAGACAGGGAGGAAAACCCAGCTTACTTGGACAGTCCTACCCCAAGGGTTTAAGAATAGCCCAAAAATATTTGGAAATCAGCTAGCAAAGGAACTGGAAGATTGGAGAAGACAAGAACCAGGAGGGGTTGTTCTTCATTATGTTGATGATATCTTGATAGCCTCTAGAACACAACATAGCTGTATCCAACTCACTATAAGCTTGCTAAACTTTTTGGGACTAAGTGGGTACCGTGTGTCAGAAGAAAAGATACAGGTTGCCAAAGAAGCCGTGGTTTACCTGGGGCTTGAGATCTTCCATGGACATCAACAACTCAGCAAAGAACAGAAGGAAGCCATCTACCGCCTCCCGGAGCCCCACACCGTGAGAGAGATGCAAGCTTTCCTGGGCATGGTAGGTTGGTGTCGCTTATGGATACCAAATTACGGACTCCTGGTAAAACCACTGTATGGAGTCCTAAAAGCAGCTGAGAAGGGAATTATCATGTGGACAGAAACCAGAAGGGCTGCATTTAAGCACCTGAAATGTTCTCTAATGTCAGCCCCAGCATTGGGACTGCCATACTTAAACAAACCTTTTGAACTCTTCACACATGAACGACTGAATATCACTCTGGGAGTACTGGCACAGCACCTTGGAGACCAGCAAAGGGTTGTGGCCTACTTCTCGAAACAGCTAGACAGTGTCAGCCAAGGGTGGCCCGGGTGCTTGAAAGCTGTAGCAGCTACTGTTATCCTAATCCAAGAGGCCAGGAAATTCACCCTGGGGCAGCACATTGTAGTGTATGTACCCCATGCTGTAGCAGCTGTTCTGCAACAAAAGGGGGGCCACTGGTTGTCTCCCAGCAGGATGCTGAAATACCAGGCTCTGTTGTTGGAACAGGATGATGTTACCCTAAAAACAACTTCTGTTGTTAACCCTGCCATGTTTTTGTCCTCCACCTTAATGGACGACGTCCCTGAGCATGATTGTTTACAAACAATCGAAGAAGTTTTCCAGCAGACCAGACCTAAAGGACACGCCTTTAGAAAATCCAGACTGGGAGCTGTTTACAGACGGGAGCAGCTTCATGAGAAATGGTAAGAGAATGACAGGTTATGCAGTGACAACCTAGGACAAGGTGATCAAGGCAAAGGCCCTGCCAGCCGACGTGTCATCACAGAAAGCTGAACTGATTGCACTGACAAGGGCCTTGGAGCTGAGCGAAGGAAAAAGGGTAAATATATGGACAGACTCCAAATATGCTTTTAGTGTTGTCCACGCTCATGGAGCCATCTGGAAAGAGAAAGGACTGTTGAATGCTCAAGGTAATGAAATCAAACATGCTGAACAGATCCTTGCCCTCTTGGAAAGCATCAGAAAACCTACAGAAGTAGCTATCATGCATTGTAGGGGTCACCAAAAAGGGAAAACCACTCCAGAATTGGGAAATCGCTTTGCTGATAAAGCAGCAAAAGGAATTGCAGAAAAGGGCATTCTTGCAGTAATACCACAAAAAGAGATTGGCCTGTCAGGGTTCACTCCAAAGTATGATCAGGCAGATGACAAATTAATAAAGTTCCTTA
>JACAXG010000368.1:151610-164687 GCA_018881555.1 Amblyornis subalaris
ACCTATAGGTCTGGACACACCTGCACATCCCTTCCAACCTGGAGACTGGGTCTATGTCAGATGGTGGGACAGTGATCCTCTCCAGTCCAAGTGGAAAGGACCATTCCAAGTCCTGCTGACTACCCTCACTGCAAAGTCACTGGCAAAGGACCCTGGATTCACTACTCCAGAGTTAAGAAGGCTTCTGCTCCTGAAACCACCAAGAAAGCAGACTGACACAAATGAAAATGATGTAGCTTAAATTGTTCTTTTCCTGTGTCATCTGCACATTCGGTAACCATGACCCAGGGTTGGCCCCACAATTTACATGGGTTTTAGTCCAAAATGTATCCAAAGCTCTTAATAAAACCACTGACCTTTAGATGGGAATAGTAACTGGCCACCGATGGGCTTAGGTGGACCAGAGTGGGAGGGTTAGCAAGGATTTGGCTGGAACTTGGAAGCAAACTCAAATTTCACATGAAGTAGGTCTCAGAAATAACACCTTGAATTCTGATTATATCTTCCACACCCTCAATTCATGGTTACCAAACTGGCCTTGGATTAATGAACTATTCATAATAGTTGCAAGTATAATTTGTTTGTATGATACCCGACTGTATAAAACGTTACTGTAGTTAGATATTTACTGTTAGATAATATATATATGTATTGCTGTTATATATATATAATATTAGTAGATATTTAGAATAGAGACTCGACAAGGTAGAGACCTTGTCTGGTCTCTAAAGGGGGGGAATGATGCCTTAGGATTTTGGCTTTTATATTTTTCATATACTTGTAACCCTGCAATCCTTAGTCTGTAACTCTAAAGCCCATATAAAAGTGTTAGCTACTGCCTTTTAGACAAAACAAATCCATCTTCAGGCCTGGGCTTCAAGGACACCTTACTTCTTCAGACCCAGGATATGTAAACAACCGTTGGTGAAGCGGGGAAAAACCTCGGGGGAATTACTTCATTACCTGAGGCTGTAATTGGAAGAGCTAGCCCCGATAGGCTAATGGACCAAACTTATAAAAGTATGGACAACTTGTGACCAGTCGTCCATCTTGGGTGGTCTAACTTGGGGAGAGGACCTAAGAGGGTCCTCTTGGGGTGTAGGCCCCCCCCCGAGTAAGCTTTGACTGCTCTGGATGTACCTGAAGGCCTTCAAATAAACACCACTGCTTTTAACCTTTTAATCTTTGTCAAGTCTCTCTCTTATAGATAGTCCCGATAAGGCATCAACAGGGCTTGGGCAGCTATCCCATCCCATATTAAGGGAGGTCCTTGCAGTTTGGGACGGCTCTCACTGTTAACACCTAATACATCTATGATTTTGCAACATAAGCGACCGCAGAGAGACAAGCGTGGCATCCATGCCTTTGCTTCTGACTGTGATGAAACCTTAGATTTTTGGACATTGGGTACACGCTGGGCTGCATCTTTTTTTGTTCCAAACGTAGCAGCCGCAAAAGCACTGGGATTGCTGGATAAATTAGGTTGCTAGTTAACTCGACAAACTAATGCTACCTCACTTGCTTTAGCAGGATTGCTGACTGATGTTGATTCAGTAAGGCATGCTACCTTGCAGAATCTAGCTGCTATTGTCTTCTTGCTTTTAGCGCATGGGCATGGATGTGACGATTTTGATGGGATGTGCTGCATGAACCTTTCAGACCATTCAGAGTCTATCCATGCAAGTATTAGGTCGTTGCAGGATGGGGTTTCTAAATTACGAGAAACAAAAGAAGCAGATTGGCTTTCAAATCTGTTTGGCAATTGGCAGCTTGCTGGATGGCTCAAAAATTTGCTTAAGATGAGAATATATGCTTTGGGAGTATTGCTATACATAGTTGTTTATATTCCTTACCTTCTCCAATGCCTGCAGCACTTGGTAAACAAGTCTATAAAGCAAATTTTAATTGTAGAACAGGAAGGCGGAGGTGTGAGGGCAATAGCCCCCGGCGGTGTTGATAGCAGCAGTGATCTCTTAGCCTTGGTAAATGTTAAGCCTTGGGAAAGATAAGTATGCAGAGTAAGGTGTGAGCCGACACCCTGATAAGAAGGCGACTCCTTAAGCCTCACTCCTGTCTGCTAACATATAACAGAATGCTGACCAAGGACACTGTATGCAAGACGCTGTGCTGCTGGGGAGGACAGGGGGTTATGAAATGGGTAGTTAATTGTTTGTACAATAGTATAAAAGGCATTGGTGCCTGGAATAAAGTTGGCTTTGCTTGCACCCAGCTGAGTCCATTTTTCAATCGCCAACACCAGGCCTTTCTGCAGGACCAGTGCCTAACTGGACTACACAGCTACCACCCTGGTCAATGGGGTGTCAGGTTGTACCGTGACTCTGTCGGTTTGTTTAGGCTGGTGTTTCTGTATTCCGGCATTTATTTTTTTTTTTATTATTAAAACTGTAATTTTGACCTAAAATCTCTCAAGGTATTTTGTGTGGGGTTAATTTCCCCTGCTGGTTTACAGTCAAACCAGCACAACCAGTCACAGAGAGAAACTGAAGCACCAACACCAAAAAAGAAACAAGAGACAATAAGTGATAAGACAGTAACATAAGTAGCTCTAGAAGAGAAGAAAGCAGTTAAATCCTTAATACACCTTAGGGGAAGAAAGGTTCACATGGACTCTGCTGGAGAACACATCTGTCAGAGAAGTGGTACTGCACAATAAACCTATAGGATCCCATAATCCACACAGCAGATCTCCTCCTCATAGAATAGGTTCAGCATTTAAAAAAAAAAAAAAAAAAAAAAGTTTTACAAAGCTCTTTCCTCCAGACACAGATCATCTTGAAATCTAAGACCTTATTAAGACCCTCCATTTACTGAGGGATGCTCCACTCATTGGACCATAGTTGGTAACAGCTGCAGTAAGTACTTCCCTATCTTGAAAACCTGGTGCTTGAGGTTTAGCTCTTCTGATTTAACAGCCAGTTTCTGAACTTTGCATCCACTTTAAAACAGCAGATTAGGGGAGGAAACCTAGAGCACTCATGCTAGCCAGCAATCTCTGGCCGAACTCCAACAGGGAGATTGCATAACAATGATCAAAGGCATTTCACAGCCAACACCAGCCACTCAGCCATCATCACCTGAAGCAGAAAAGCACCTACCACTCACTGAAAATTATCCATGAAGTTCCTTATAATGGAGCTCTCGAAGAAACCTGCACAGCTCAATAGCCTTCACTGTCTGCTAAATGATGCTCCTACCAAGCTGACAAACACCCAGATTCCATTTGCCTGCCACTGCCATCTTCACCCCTAACCTTCTTCACAGCCGTGTACCTGTAAAGGAACCCACTTATGCTCACACATCCACCCATCCCACTTCCCCTCCTCTCCCATGGACAGGCAAGAAAACAGAGACAGAGAATTTGTCCTGTGGTGAAAGCCACATGCGTTGGCTGAAGGGGTGTGACCAAGCTACGGTAAAGCTGGTCATTGGCTCTTAGAGTGCTACACTGGTGTCTATTGGCTGGATGAGAGTCTAGGCAGTGGAGTTCCTTTAGAAGAGAGGCAGAGGGGGGTTTTTTTTTGCATTACTTTTGGTTTCAGAAATCAAGATGGCTAGTAGTACTAAGTTGCTTGTGTACTTCCCCTGGTTGTAATGGGAGTTGCCCATTCAGGACAGGTTAACACAGCTGTTTGGCCTAGCAGACATAAAGGGCAGCTGGCAGAAGAAATCCCTTTTCACCTTACAAGACTGCATCTCCTGGTAGGCACTGCAACAGGAGGACTATGCTTCCCAGAGTACATTGCAGAAGGGACGCAGTGTATGTCGGGATCGATGCACTGCACTGAATGGAAGTGCAATTTGTGATGTTGGGTTGTAATATGGCATTATTTGGGTGTGTTTTTCTGCTTGTCTTGTGTGCAGGAAGAAGCGGTCCCTGAGGCAGCCCCTCAGTAGCTGCCTCTCAGAAGAGGTGTGAGTGGTATCAGGGTCTGCTGTTAGGTTGCTGAATAGCGGGATGCAGATGGAGGAGGCGAGGCAGTAATAAAGGCTCCGGATCTTCTTTAAAACCTTTGCTTTGAGTGGGATGAGGCTTGGCAGGCCTCAGGGCTGTTGATACCATCGTGCTAGTTGAGGTATCCTTAGTTGTCATTGAGTGCTACCACTAATTGCCTTTTCCAGACTCCTAATAAATATAATGTATTGCAGGAGGGTGATGTTTGGCTTTCCCATGATATGGCAGTGTAACCAAACAGTCTGGGCATGGACAGCACGTTCAATTCTGCACATGCAGCAGCCACTCTGAAGTCAGTTCTTCCCAAGTGTGTGTCTTCTAAATACCCTCAGTTCTTAATAGGGAAAGGCTTAGGTTCAGGAGAAGTGAAATCCTCTTGTTTCTATACTGCAGCATTTATTTGGATTTAATTTTTCATAATTTTTGATAAAATAATGGGAAAATAGTTTTTACATGTGTTACTTAAAATATTTGGAAGTCCACAGGAAGGATAGATGTCCCTTAGAAAAGATCCTAGAGATCTGTCAGATTTTGGTACCCGGACTACAGGATTACCACCATTGTCTGAGATGCTGAGCATTAAGCTGCATTTGTAGCAATCAAATGCAAACTCTTTACTCTTTGGGATGTTATAATTGTTTTTGAAGGTTTCATTTTCATAGATGTACTATACTGGGTTCAAAGCAATTACTTCTGGGATATCTGGAGAGTTCTGGGTTATCACGGAGAGTACCAAGCCACTCTCCATGATATTTGATGGCAGTCAGGTGAAGTCCCAGGTGACTGGAAAAAGGGAAACATTGTACCCATCTTTAAAAAGGGTAGAAAGGAGGACCCTGGGAACTACTGACTTGTCAGCCTCACTTCTGTGCCTGGGAAGATCATGGAACAGATCCTCCTAAAAGCTGTGCTAAGGCACATGGAGAACAGGGAGGTGATTCAAGACACCAGCACAGCTTCACCAAGGGCAAGTCCTGCCTGACCAACCTAGTGGCCTTCTATGATGGAGTGACTACATCAGTGGACAAGGGAAGGGCTGCAGGTGTCATTTATCTGGACTTCTGTAAAGCCTTTGACACGGTCCCCCACAATATCCTTCTCTCTAAATTGGAGAGAGATGGATTTGATGGGTGGACTGTTAGATGGATAAGAAAATGTTTGGATGGTTGCATCCAGAGGGTAGTGGTCAATGGCTCAGAGTCCCCATGGACATCAGTGACAAGTGATGTTCCTCAGGGGTCCATACTGGGACCAGTGTTATTTAATATCTTCATTAATGCCATAGACAAAGGTATTGAGTGCACTCTCAGCAAATTTGCAGATGACACTCCTGAAGGATGGGATGCCATCCAGAGGGACCTGGACAAGCTCGAGAAGTGGCCCATGGGAATCTCATGAGGTTTAACAAGACCAAGTGCTGGTGCTGCACCTGGGTCAGGGCAACCCCCTGTATCAATCCAGGCTGGGGAGATGAACAGATAGAGCAGCACTGCTGAGAAGGACATGGGGGTGCTGGTGGAGGAGAGGCTGGACATGAGCCGGAAATGTGAGCTTGCAGCGCAGAAAGCCAATTGCATCCTGGGTTGCATCCAAAGAAGTGTGGCCAGCAGGGTGAGGGAGGTGATTCTGCACCTCTACTCTGCTCTGGTGAGACCCCACCTGGAGTGCTCCATCCAGCTCTGGGGATCCCAGCACAGGAAGGACATGGACCTGTTGGAGCGAGTCCAGAGGAGGCCACCAAGATGATTCGAAGGATGGAGCACCTCTCCTATGAGGAAAGACTGAAAGAATTGAGGTTGTTCAGCCTGGAGAGGAGAAGGCGTTGGGGTGACCCAATTGTGGCTTTCCAGTACCTGAAGGGAGCCTACAAGAAAGATGGAGATAAACTATTTACAAAAGCATGTAGTGACAGGACAAGAGAGGTGTAGTGGTTTGACTTTGGCTAGGTGCCAGGTGCTCACTAAGCTACTCTATCACTCCCTTTCCCAGTGGGACAGGGGTGAGAATAAGGTGAAAAAATAACCAGTGTGTTGAGATAAGGCGGTTTATTAAAGCGACAGAAAGAAGCAAGCACAGATCTGCGCGTGCATAAGCAAAAAGGAAAAAAAGGTCAATCTCTACTTCCCATCAGCAAGCGATGTTTGGACACTTCCTGGGAAGCAGGGCCTCAGCACTCGTAGTGGTTGCTCCAGAAGGCAAACATTACAGAATAATGGTGTCCTGGGGTGACTTTATGATGCTATATATCCCAATTGCCTGCTTAATGAAAAAATATTAACTCTGTGTCTTTAAGCTGGCTTGAGAAGCCAGGAGCTGTTTTGATTTTCTTCAGGGATGTTTGCATTCTTGACTTATCACTGCCGTTCTCAGGAGAAACTCTGCTTCTCTGGCCACTTTTCTGTGTGGCAGAAGGCGAAGGGGACACTTTTTACCTTTTCTTCCTGTGAGCTTTTGCCCTGCTTTTGCTCAGCTGAAGGATATTCAGAGGGAGTTGAAACTTGCTTTTGGCTTTTTCCCTCCTCTGCCTGAGGCAAGGAAAGAAGACAGGTTTTTTTTTTCCTGGGATTGTGTTTCTTTTCCTTCTTCCTTTGGAACTTTACAACAGACTACTGAACTCTGGGGCCTACCCCACCCTGGGCCCGGGGAGGCCGGCACCATCCCAGACCCGGAGGGAGACAGAGCAGAAAATTACACCCAGGAAACAAAGGAGACTGAATTAATCCAGGTTGTCTTCATCACGAGAGGTTTATTATCTAGCATTATTCATTTTTTATTTTCCTTTCCCTTCCCCTGGTGCCTGTGTGCACCCACCCCAGCAGCTGGGTTTTGTTAAAAAAAGTTTTTTTTCACTTTCCTCTAAGAAATTCTTATTTGGGGGGGAAGGGAGTTTTAGGATGCTATTTTTTGCAGAGGAAGCTCTTCGAGTCTTCCTCCTAAGTTTGTCGAAACCATGACAAATGGATGCCCCCTTGTTCCTTCTCTCTTCCTTAGGTTTTATATCTGAGCTGACGTCATATGGTATGGAATATCCCTTTGGTTAATTTGGGTCAGCTGGCCTGGTTGTGTCCCCTCACAGGCCCACTCCCAACCCCTTGATGGGGGAAGGAATGTAAGAGGGACAGCGCTGCTCAACATTAGCCAAAACACTGGTGTATTATCAACACCCTACCAGCTCCCAATGCAAAGCACAGCACTGGGAGGGCTGCTGAACTCTACCTCAATCAGACCCAATAGAGTCTCCACCCCTTATTCCATACCATTTGCGTCATACTTGGATCCCACATAATCTGTTTATCTTCCAACTGTTCCATTATATTTATGTCTCATTACTGAAATTCTTTCTTACCTCCACTGTCATGGCTTCGACAAACTTAGGAGGAAGACTCAAAGAGCCTCCTCTGCAAAAGATAGCATCCTAAAAATCCCTTCCCCCCCAATAAGAATTTCTTAGAGGAAAGTGAAAAAAACCTGTTTATTTAACAAAACCCAGATGCTGGGGGGGGGGGGTGTGTGTGTGTGTGCACGTAGGCACCAGGGGAAGGGAAAGGAAAATAAAAACATGAATAATGTTAGATAATAAACCTCTCGTGATGAAGACAACCTGGATGAATTCAGAGTCCTTTGTTTCCTGGGTGTAGTTTTCTGCTCTGTCTCCCTCCAGGTCTAGGCTGATGCTGGCCTCCCCAGGCCCAGGGTGGGGTAGGCCCCAGAGTTCGGTAGTCTGTTGTAAAGTTCCAAAGGAAGAAGGAAAAGAAAACACAATCCCAGGAAAAAAAACTGTCTTCTTTCCTTGCCTCAGGCAGAGGAGGGAAAAAACCAAAAGCAAGTTTCAGCTCCCTCCAATATCCTTCAGCTGAGCAAAAGCAGGGCAAAAGCTCACGGGAAAAAAAAGGTAAAAGTAAAAAAAGTGTCCCTTCGCCTTCAGCTATAGAGAAGGCGACTGCTGAGAGTTCTCTCCTGAGAACCACAACACAGCTAGTGATAAGAACCAGGAATGTAAACACCTTCGGAGAAAACCAGAACACAGTACCTAGCTTCTCGAGCCAGCTTAAAGACGCAGAATTAATATTTTTCATTAACCAGGCAATTGGGATATATAGCATAATGAAGTCACCCCAAGACATTTCATCTCTTATCCCATATCATTGGCTTAATGCCCAAACTAACATATATCTTCTAACTCTACACACACAGAGTTATATATACATACATATATATACATATATACAGCTATATACAGATAATGGCAGTGACATTCAACAAACAGCGGTATTTACACATAGTTCTCACTCAACATCAGATCTCCCTGCAACACACATGTTGTTCCATCTCTCTGCATTACCCACCATGTATGACCTGGTCCTTGAGCAAAGACAACCCCACGGATGGGTTTGTCTGTACTCGAGACAGAAGTAATCCAAACAGTCTTTCCTAACAGTCCTCTAACATGTACTACTGGGACCTTGTCTCCATCTACTGTATGCAGAGACTCAGATTGGGCAGGGCCTGCTCTGTTTGTGGAACCTCGGATGTTAACTAACCAGGTGGCCTTTGCTAAGTGCTGCTCCCAATTTTTGAAAGATCCCACACACAGTGCCTTCAAGCTGGTTTTTAGCAATCCATTGCACCGCTCCACTTTGCCTGCAGCTGGTGCATGGTAAGGGATATGGTACACCCACTCAATGCCATGTTCCCCAGCCTGGGTGTTTATAAGGCTGTTATTGAAATGAGTCCCGTTGCCAGATTCAATTCTCTCGGGGGTACCATGCCTCCAAAGGACTTGCTTTTCCAGGCCCAGGAGGGTGTTTGATGAAGTAGTTTGAGGCACAGGGTAGGTCTCCAACCATCCCGTGGTGGCTTCTACCATTGTGAGCACGTAGCGCTTACCTTGGTATGTTTGAGGCAATGTGATGTAATCTATCTGCCAGGCCTCCCCATACTTGTATTTGGACCACCGCCCACCATACCACAGGGGTTCTACCCACTTGGCCTGCTTGATCGCAGCACATGTCTCACAATCATGGATAACCTGAGAAGTACTATCCATGGTTAGATCCACCCCTCGGTCTCGTGCCCACTTATAGGTGGCATCTCTGCCTTGATGGCCTGAGGCATCATGGGCCCATCGAGCTAGAAACAACTCTCCCTTATGTTGCCAATCTAAATCTATCTGTGACATCTCTATCTCTGCAGCCTGATCTACCTGCTCGTTGTTTCGGTGCTCCTCGTTAGCCCTACTCTTGGGGACATGGGCATCTACATGGCAGATCTTCACAGGTAGCTTTTCTACCCGGGCAGCGATGTCTTTCCACTCTTCAGCAGCCCAGATTGGTTTTCCCCTACACTGCCAATTAGCCTTTTCCCACTTTTCCAGCCAACCCCACAGAGCATTGGCTACCATCCATGAATCAGTGTAGAGGTAGAGCTTTGGCCACTTCTCTCTTTCTGCAATGTCCAGGGCTAACTGAACGGCTTTGAGTTCAGCAAGTTGGCTCGATCCACCTTCTCCTTCGGTAGCTTGTGCAACCTGTCGTGTGGGGCTCCATAAGGCTGCTTTCCACTTTTGTTTCATCCCTACGATGCGACAGGAACCGTCAGTGAAAAGAGCGTAGCGTGTTTCTTCTGCTGGCAGTTGGTTGTATGGTAGAGCTTCCTCAGCACGTGTAACTTGTTCTTGCTCCTCTTCGTCAGTGAGACCAAAGTTTTCACCTTCGGGCCAATTTGTGATTATTTCCAAGATCCCGGGGTGATTCAGTTTTCCAGTACAGGCGTGCTGTGTGATGAGAGCAATCCACTTGCTCCATGTGGCATTTGTGGCGTGGTGGGTAGAGGGAACCTTTGCTTTGAACATCCACCCCAGCACCGGTAGTCGGGGTGCCAGAAGTTGTGCTTCAGTGCCTATTACCTCTGAGGCGGCTTGGACTCCTTCATAGGCTGCCAAGATTTCCTTCTCTCTTGGAGTGTAGTTGGCTTCCGACCGTCTGTAGCTTCGGCTCCAGAATCCCAGTGGTCGGCCTCGAGTCTCACCAGGCACCTTCTGCCAAAGGCTCCAGGACAGACCATGGCTCCCGGCTGCGGAGTAGAGCACATTCTTCACTTCTAGTCCACTCCTGACTGGGCCAAAGGCTACTGCATGAGCAATTTCCTGCTTGATCTGGGCGAAGGCATGTTTCTGTTCAGGGCCCCAATGGAAATCATTCTTTTTGCAGGTAACCAGGTAGAGGGCTTACAATCTGGCTGTACTCAGCAATATCCATTCTCCAAAAGCCTATAGTGCCTAGGAAAGCTTGCATTTCCTTCTTGTTGGTTGGCGGAGACATTGCTGTGATCTTATTGATGACCTCGATGTGAATCTGATGCCGTCCGTCTTGCCACTTCACTCCCAGGACCTGGATCTCTCAAGCAGGTCCCTTGACTTTGCTCTTCTTGATGGCGAAACCCGCTTTTGGGAGAATCTAGATGATTTTCTCTCCTTTTTCAAACACTTCTGCTGCCATGATCCCCCATACAATGATGTCGTCAATGTACTGCAGGTGTTCTGGAGCCTCACCCTTTTCCAGTGCAGTCAGGATCAGCCCATGGCAGATGGTAGGACTGTGCTCCCACCCCTGGGGCAGTCGGTTCCAGGTGTATTGCATGCCCCTCCAGGTGAAGGCAAACTGAGGCCTGCACTGTGCTGCCAGAGGAATGGAGAAAAATGCATTGGCAATGTCGATAGTGGCATACCACTTTGCTGCCTTGGACTCCAGCTCGTACTGGAGCTCCAACATGGCCGGCACAGCAACGCTCAAAGGTGGAGTCACTTCATTCCAGGCACGATAGTCCACAGTCAATCTCCATTCTCCTTCAATTTGCGCACAGGCCAAATGGGACTGTTGAAGGGTGAGTGGGTTTTGCTGATCACCCCTTGGCTCTCCAGCTCACAGATCATCTTGTGGATGGGAATCACAGCATCTCTGGTTGTCCGGTACTGTCGGCGATGCACTGTCGAGGTGGCAATTGGTACTTGTTGTTCTTTCCCCTTTAGAAGGCCTACTGCAGATGACTTCTCTGATAGTCCAGGCAAAGTGTTCAAATGCTTAATGCCCTCTGTCTCTACGGCAGCTATCCCAAACGCCCACCTGAGTACTTTTGGGTCTTTGAAATACCCACTTTTGAGGAAGTCTATGCTCAGAATGCACGGGGCCTCTGGGCCAGTCACAATGGGATGTCTTTCCCACTCTTTTCCAGTCAGGCTCACCTCAGATTCCACCAGGGTCAAATCCTGTGATCCCTCCATCACACCAGCAATAGAGACATGTTCTGCCCCCACATATCGTGACGGGATTAGTGTGCACTGCGCACCAGTGTTGACCAAGGCCTCATATTTTTGTGGTTCTGATGTGCCAGGCCAACGAATCCACACAGTCCAAAAAACATGGTTTTCCCTAGCCTCTACCTGGCTAGAGGCAGGGCCCCTCTAGTCCTTGTTAGAAGCTACTTCCTTTCTGGTGGAACTTCCTTTTATAGTCTTGCTGTCCTTTAATTCAGGCACTCGTCGTGCCAGAGCAGGGGTGGGTTGTCCATCCCACCTCCTCATGTTTTCCCCACAGTCACACAGGAAGAACCACAGCTCACCTCGTGATGTGTACTCTCTCTAGGTGGGAAACGTCTGCGTCTGGTAAAAGAACCTCTGGTCTGTACCGCCGAGATTTGGAAAAGGTCCTCTTCAATCTCCTCCTTGAGTTCCTTGAGATTGCCCTCTATCTTTTCTTCCGTTTTCTTGTGATTCTCCTCCATCTTATCTTCCATTTTCTGCAGACGTGTTTCCACAGCTGAAATTCTTGCATGTGTTGGGCCATGCACAGCATCTTCATATGCTTGGAGCTTCTTCGACATATCATGCACGGTCCCTCCAGCTCCATCGCTGCTAAAGCAAAAGAGTATTCTTGTGGCCCAAGTTGTACGAGTCTTAGCCACATCACTGGTGTAACTCTTATCAAGTCTGGGTTCCTAACTCCATGTGTTGGGTCTTCTGTGAAGATAATCTCTATCATCGCCAGTTCTCTCAAGCGTTGAATCGCTTGTTCTATGGTCTTCCACGGGGTTTGCTGCAAATGGAGATTGTCTCGGCACTGGTATCTTTCACTCACACTTCCTAAGAGCCACATCCAGAGACTGAGAGGGTCAGGCGGCGTTACCATCTCTTGGTTGATAGCTGGATCATGTGACAGGGATCCCAAATGCCTCACTTCAGTGCCATCCAAAATTGTAGTATTGCCTGCAGTGTCCCAAATACGGACTAACCAACTTAATATAGATTCATCAGGCTGTCAGGTGTAATCCTTTCTTAGGCCATGAAGGTCCTTTGGGGACATGGACTCAATAATGATTTCTGGTTCTGAGTCAGTTGCTGGCTTTGACGGTCCTTCCCCGGCATCACCATCATCATCCTTCACTGGGCGATCAGTTTTGGTTTTGTGGTTTCTCCTCGTGACAGGAGCAACTGTCATTGGCTTAGGCTCCGTGTCTGGTTTGGCTGCAGCCTGAGTAACTAGGGTGTCTGCTGATTTATCTTCCTGCCCCTCTGCCTTTATCTGCTGCCCTGCAATACCTAGCAGTGTGCGATAAGCATATGCCAAGGCCCAGTGTCACAGGAAGGTGTCCAGCACTAATATCCAGCTCCGGTATGCCTGTGACCTTCCTACAGAGCATCCCGCAGAGAACAGCTCTTCCAGGGGCACTTGGCAAGCCTTCCTAGGCGACGAGTGATTTCAGTAGGTGTAGCAGTGTTTCAGCTACAAGTGATTCAGCTCTTTTGTGAAATCACCCCAGGCAGACTCGGGGAAAGAGAGACAGGAGCCTTCGTATGGCTGTTCCACAGAGGTAGCTTTATTGTCCAAACCACCCTGCGAACGGAAGGCCAGGGACAAAAGCTCCCTACCGTCAGGGGTAGAAGCAGCGGTTTATATGGGGAAAACAGGGGGTGGGGTGGAAAGCAATTAGCCAACGGGGCACAGGCTATTACCATGAAGGAACAAGGCATGTTGGGAACTCGCCATGACCCAGAGGCGAGTTGCTATCCCTGGCTTCTCCAAGGCAGTGCTGGAAGCTCCAGCCTTGAG
>JACAXG010000368.1:164867-183318 GCA_018881555.1 Amblyornis subalaris
AAACCACCGTGGATTGGAGGATGGGAATACCACCTCCTGCTGTCCACTGGTCAACAGAATTGTCTATCATATAGGTTAGGAATTCATAAACATTGGCCGGTTAGTAATAACAAAAGTTATGTTTATACAAAGTGCGTGAGAAACTATTTGCTGAACTAAAAACACTGCACAACTGAAGAACTGCAAAATGCAGAGCTACACCACAACTCCCTCTTTTTTGTTTACTAAGAACACCTCCCCAACGGCCTTTTTAAAGCAGCATAAAAAGCATGAGAACATAAGCAATGGAATAATTACAATGAAAATCCACAAAGCACCCTTAACTAAAGAAAGTGCCCATCCTTGGAGTCTCCATTGTCCGAGAAAGTTGTTGAAACCATCTGTGATTTTTTCTTTGGTCTTGATTTCATGGACTTGATCTTTTAGCCGCTGGATGTTCTTTGAGATGGAGTCACTACATGATGTTAAATCAAAACAGCACATGCCTTCAAAATCTTGACAGCCACGTCCATGGGCTAAGAGCAGGAAGTCGATGGCTGCCTGGTTTTGCAGTGTCGCATGTCTGGTGGTTTCTTCATCTTGGAGGAGATTGCTAAGGGTGGCAGATGTTGCATTGACCTGCTTGCTAAGCCAGCACCCCAGGTGATTTAGCTCACCAAGGGCTTTAGGAGCGGCTACCCAAGGTAGAAGCAGGGAGACTGCTACCCTTTTTCCTTTACTCCAATTAGTAACTTCAGAATCAGTTTTCGTCATATTCTGTATACGATCATTTTTGGCGTGCCAATTTGTGTGCCGAATTATTCTTTAAACCTTGGAGTATCGTAATATTTGGGGTGAGGGTAGTAAGCTGGCCAAGGCTACAAGGACCCCCTTGAAGGCGTGAGGGGATCCTGGCCCATGCCCTGTCTCCACAAATAAGAAGCACTCCCCGGGGCAACACTTTGGGGTGGAGTGAGGATGAAGAAAGCTTATGACTGGTGTAATTGCACCAATTTGGAGGATTATAAACTTTGTTAATTGGTGATACATCTTTTTTATGGGTAGACCTAATAAGGTCAAGGTGGTTCAAATGTTGGCCAGATAATTTATCATGAAATCGCACACAGTAATGAGCTTTGGAGGACCCCAATAAGTCCAATTCCTGGGGCTCCTCTGGTGCTTGCGGAAGAATCTTGGTCCACTCATCCCAAATGTCTACCGGGTTGGGTTTCTTACCTGTATATGGATATTCATGTGCTGCTAGAGGAATCCCTACCAGGCATGTCGACAATGGGTTGTCTGGGTTGCCCATGGACAGGCACAAGTTATCTTGTTTTAATGTCCTTGCTAGGGTCACCCAGATATTATGGCTGGGCTGTGGGACAACCCAGCTGAGGGCCTGTGGSGCTGKGAGGAGCGTCCAGGCGGCAGTGAGKGCAGCACCAAGGTAGATGWGTCTCAYCTTTAGACAGGGATGKGGCTTCYAATAGGGAATATAAATGAAAATTTGTTAGCTTTGTGGTGAAGGGGAAGGGTTGTCTTCACTTTTCCTCCCTCCTCCCTTTCCATTTCCCCTTTCTTTGTTTTTTCAAAATTAAAACTGTTAGGGGGGGTAGAGGGTTTGGGATATTCTGGTTGGAGGGAAGTGAGGGCTGGGGAGGAGGGGGAGGGGTTGGAACAGGAAGGTAGGTATATAGGTAAGTGAGGTTTTAGGAATAACTGGGGAATAACTTGTTATTTGTAACAGCGTTGGCCAGACGTATGTCTGGTCTGTAGTTTGCGTTTTGTCTGTGACCTGGTGACGGGACGGTGGATTCTTCTTGGCAGTCGAAGTCGCCTCTGTCTCCAGGCTGAGCTTCTCTGGTTATCTGGACTTGATGTGTCAGACTCCAGGATATTTCGGTTATTATTTGTGGAGGCAGTGTTTGCAGGGCCTAAGTATGGTTTGATGTTTTTTCCTGGGAACCATTTGGGGCCAGATGGTAGTGAAACACAAGCATACCCCCTTCCCCAGGTAATCAACTGGAAAGGCCCAGAAATCTGATGTGTTTCTGGGTCCTTGATCAGCACCGGCGGCTTCTCAGTGAGCTTAGCTCGGGCTGAATTCGAGAAGTGCCAGAATACGGGGGGGGGGTCAGGCTCTGATGATGTACAATTTAGGAAATTAATAACATAGAGAGCCTTACAGTCTTTCAACGGGAGACATAATCTCTGCTTCTCTCCATTGCTGATTGAGGACTCTTGATGGCCTGATGGGTCCATTCTACGATGGATTGTCCTGTTGGATTAGCGGGTATGCCCTTCGTGTGTTTTACCCCCCACTGGTTGAAGAAATCTTTCAATCTGCGGGAGGCATAGGCAGGCGCGTTGTCCGTCTTGATTTGTTCAGGGACTCCCAGGGTGGCAAATGCAAGGAGAAAATGCTTGATGGTGTGGGTGGCGTTCTCTCCTGCGTGGCCTGACGCAAACACTGCCCCAGAAAACGTGTCGACTGACACGTGCACACATTTGGACTTTCCAAAGGATGGAAAGTGAGTCACGTCAGACTGCCATAATTGGCAGCTGTTTAGGCCCTGGGGGTTAACCCCGGTACCCATAGATGGTATCTGGTAATTTTGGCAGTTTGGACATGTTGCTACAATTGCTCTCGCTTGGTCTCTCGAGAGCTTGAACATCCTGATGAGGGCAGGTACATTTTGATGATAGAATGCATGTGATAACTTCGCCTGGGCGAAGATGTCAGGGATGTTAGCAGTCTCTGCCAACACTGCCAGCGCGCCTGCCTTCCTGTTCCCTTCCGTGATGGCACCTGGGAGGTCAGTGTGTGACCTTACATGCATAACATGGTAAGGTTGCTTTCTGTGGGAGATTAAATGAATTAATGTAGAAATCAATTGGTGTAAGTTTGGATTGGAGACCTCCTTAAGAAAGGCATGTTCAGCCCTCGTAGCTATGCCAGCAACGTAAGCTGAATCTGTGACCAGATTAAAGGGCTCATCTTTGAATTTCTCAAAGGCTCTGATGACAGTGGCTTGTTCGGCAATCTGTGGTGATCCTTCCACTACTTGGACATCAGACTCCCACTTCTGAGTTCTGGGATCCCTCCAAGTCATCACTGACTTGTGGGATGACCCTGAGCCATCAGTAAAAATGGTTAGAGCTTTGAGAGGTGTCCTGCTTTGGATTGATTTTGGGATCAGATTAAAGGCTGAATCACAATTAAAAAGTCTATGTTTTGGCACGTGGATGGAAATTTGGCCTGGGTAGCTATCCAGGGTGAACTGGAGGCTCTCATTGTTCTGGAGCAAATGCTCCAGATCCCCAGTGGTTAATGGCAAGTATATACATGTGAATTCACACCCCGCAAGAGAGCGGAGGCGAGTTCTGGCCTTTTTTATTAGATGTGCCATCATTTCCTGAGGAGTAGTCATTGTTTTTGTAGGCTGACTGCTTGTAAAGATCCATTCAAGTATTAATAAAGGGTCTCTGAGTTGAGGATCCCATTGAAAAATCAAACCGTAGAAACAGGGGGCTTTACCCAGAATGGTAAAATGGAGGGGCAGGCTGGGCTCGACGCGATGCACTTGGCGTGAAGATAGGGCTTCCTGGACTTTGGTGATGGAATCTTGGGCTTCTGGTGTGAGTGTGCGTGGAGAGTCCAGGTCCTCACCGCCGCGGAGAAGACTGAAGAGGGGGGCGAGGTCTTCTGTCGTAATCCCTAGCAGGGGGCGTACCCAATTGATGGATCCACAAAATTTGCGTAAGTCTCTTAGGGTCTTTGGGTCATCTTGGATGGCGAGTAGCTGGGGTGCGATGGTCCTCTCACGGATCTGGAGTCCAAGGTAAGTCCATGGGCTGGTGTACTGTACTTTGTCCTCACGAATCTCGAACCCTGCTTCCTCTATGGCTTCGATAGTTCTTTTAACAGTCCTGTCCAAATAAGTTTTTTCTGAAGCACAGATTAGAATATCATCCATATAATGGTAGATGATTGCATCCAGGAACAGGCTCCGGATGGGGGACAGAACATGGGCAACGTACCACTGGCATATGGTCGGGCTATTTTTCATGCCTTGAGGGAGGACGAGCCAGTGATATCTTTTGAGTGGGGCCTTTCTGTTGAGAGAGGGGACGGAGAAAGCAAACCAGGTGGCGTCCTGGGGGTGGAGTGGGATGTTGAAGAAGTAGTCTTTTATATCGATGATGGCAAGCATCCAGTCTCTGGGCAGCATCAATGGAGAGGGCAGACCGGGCTGAATGGGCCCCATGTCCTCAATGACTTCGTTGATTTTGTGGAGGTTGTGGAGGAGCCTCCACCTGTCCTTGCCGGGCTTTTTCAGCACAAAGACAGGGGAGTTCCAAGGGCTGGTGGTCTCGGTGATGTGACCCTTGGCAAGCTGTTCTTCCACGAGGGCTTCCAGGGTGTACAACTTTGCCTTGGAAAGGGGCCACTGCTCGACCCGCACTGGATCCTTTCATTTCCAGGTAAGCTGAGGGATGGAAGGTGGTGTGTGCCTCTCAGTGGCCCCAATTAGAAATCCTTATTGGGAATGTGTAAGGAAGCCCCCCTTGGGACAAGAGGTCCCTGCCCCATAAGGTGATGGGGGCCCTCACCACGTAAGGCCGGATGGTCGCTATCTTGCCTTCGGGGCCTTCAACGATGACATTCCGCTTGCTCCGCATCGGCACTGTGGCTCCACCAATCCCCAAAATCATGCCTGCCACCGGTTGCAGTTCCCAGTTCGCTGGCCACTCGGAGCGGGCGATGATGGTCACGTCTGCGCTGGTGTCTAGCATTCCTGGTCAGTAGATCTGCTCCCCCTTACAGAGCAGGCCACACTCGATGGTAGGCTTATTTGAGCCCACAACCTGTGCCCACATTATGGTTGGATTGAGTGGAACCTGTTCTGGGCGGTTCTGTGGAAGCAAAAAAGCCTGTGCAATCGGTGTTCCCTGTGAAAGGTAAAAGGGTGTGTCTGTGCAGCAAAGCTGGACAAAGATCTCTTGTCCAGGGTGTACCGTTTGTATTTCTGGTAATACAGAAATTTGTTCTGGTCCATGAAAAGTGTCACCTAGGATGAGAATGTCCCATGGACCGTTTTGTGGTCCGTACTTCCCTGTGGGGATACAGTAAAAACATTCATCTGTGAAGTCAATGGACAGCGTGGTTACCAGCTGGCTTCGGGTTCCCATCTGTATCGCTCCATGTGACGGGTCTCGTTCATGTGCGCTGGGATTCCCAGGGATGATGATGCCTCCTGAGGTCCACCTGCCTGCTCCCAATACTTGGCTGTAGACTTTGCATGCTGGTCGAGGTGATACGGCTTTTGATTTGTTGTCAAAGCGCGGGGCCGTCCCGCACTCCGCTGGGAGTTTCCCGGGCGCTGTTGGTACCACTGCCGTCTCTGGGGCCTTTGGTAGCTGGTGAGACGGTCCTGGGTGGGTGACTTTTCTGGGCAATCCTTTATAAAGTGTCCAAATTCTCCACAGTTGAAACAGCAGGCATTATCTTTCAAAGCCACTACTGCAAATGCAGATACCCCTTCTGCAATGCCCTTCACAATTGCTTGGGCAACTGTGTTTTCGGTGGATGTGTGGCGTGTGCAGCCTTCCACCATCTGCTCTATGGTGGGTTCTGTGTCCAGGGGTAAAGCCCTTAGGATAGTCTTACATTGTTCATTAGCATTTGCCATAGCAAGTTTACTCAAAAGTTCCTTTCATCCCTCTGGACTTTCTATTTGTTTTCCAGGGCTACCTTTAACCTGTCCACAAATTTGATAAAGCTCTCCTCCACTCCTTGTTTGATATTAGAGAAATGTTGTGTGGGTATCAAGTCATCAGGGGTAAGAAGCAGTGATGTTTTTGGTGCAGTGGATATAGCCTGCAGTGCAGCTTCAGGTATTGTGTTAATTTGGTCTAAGGGTTTTTGAAGTTCACCTTCTCCGGCTAGTTGCTCTACAGTCAAATTTGGCCGACTCGCATCTTTGGAATAGGAGTCAGATAGTGTTTTTAAATGTCTTTTCCAATGCCTCTCCCATAGCATGTATTCCGCCGGGGAAAGAAGGCAGGTAACAATGTTTTTAATATCATGCGGGACGAGCATATTAGCGGAGAAGGTGGCTTCTAATAAGTTTCTAAAGAAATGGGACCCCTGCCCGTGTTCCTTAGCAATCTTGCAAAGGTCTTTGATTTCTTTGTAGGCAATTGGCTCCCATTCTTTTGTGGGTCCCCCCCCGCCTCCTTTTCCCAAAAACTACTGGAAAGGCTGAAATCTTTTGTGCTAGCTCCCAATCTCCCTCCCGGGTGGCCTCCCTCCGTGTCTGCACCTAGGGATCTTCGGATTCTGGGTCGGAATCCCTGGTACTATCATCCGCTGAGGAGGAGGAGCGGTGCTTCCTCGGGCCAGCTGTGGCAACCTGGAGCTGAACGGCGGGGGGAAAGCACGGCAGCTTTTGGATGTCGGCGCCGGAAGGGCCCGGCTGGGCGTGGGAGTGGCGGGGGACCGGGGGTGTTGTGCCGGGGTGGGTCCCAGCCGCAGGACGGCGACGGGGAGGGTGCAGCCGCGTGGCAGGTACAGGTTTCGGGAGAAGCGGCAGCAGCTGCAGGCGGTTGCGCGGCAGGGTTTAAAGCAGGAACGAACGGAGTGGAGTTAGCTGAAGAAGCGGAGGGAATTGGGGGGAAAAAGGAGCCCGCGCTTCCTTCCCCTGAGGAGGGGGAGTTGGGGGGTAGTGAGGTTTGAGGCAGGGAAACCGGTAGAAGAGGTTTGTCTGGGTGTGTGCCAGCGTGGGTGGGGTGGTGTATGGAAGGCGGGAGTTTCTCATTAGCAATTGAAAAGGAGGTGGGGTGGATGATTGAGGTGCCGGCATAGGTGGGAGCGTGTATAGAAGGCAGGGGTTTCTCGGTAGAAGTGATTGTATCAGAAAACACAGCAGGGGAGCTGGAATGCTCGAAAAAGGGTGGAGGGGGGATAGCAGAGGGGTGTGGGGGCGAGGGGTGTGGGGGCGCGCCCGCAGCCAGGGGAACGGCTGCAGGAGACGGCGGGGAGGGGTGATACTGCGGGGGGACGGATGGATACATAGCAGGGAAAAGGGGTTCAGGTTTGGGGGTGGGTTCCAAGACAGCTTGGCCAGAGTTGTCTTGGGAGAGAGAGAATTGGGAAGCGACAGGGTATCCATGGCGACCCTGTTTTGCCTTTTCTCTCTGAACCCGTGAACGGGAAACGGGGGAAGGGTTTGGGTGGGGGTTTCCCGCAGTGTTACAGGTTTTTTCTACGAACTTAACAATAATATGAAATAAAGGAATGAACCGAGAAACAGAAAGATCACCAGAAGCTTGAAAATAATAGATTTTTTCCCCAACAAGATCCCAGAAAGAATTAGAAAGGACCGAATTCCCATTAGTATCAGAAAAATGCTTGGAGATCCAATGAATGAAGAGCTTAAGGTTTTTCTTAGAAAGATTCCCCTTAGAAAACTTAAAATTGTTATTAAGAAGGATTTTTAGAACTTGAGAATAAAGGTCTCTCTCAGGTTTGGGAGGGCTAGATTTTCCTAGCCTATGTCCCATCCTGGTGATCCCACTACCTAACCCAGCAGAAAAAAAAAACAAGAGACCCGAAAAAAGGCAAAGTGCGCAGAAAAATCCCAATTTTAACTTACCAGGCAGGGCAGCCCGTAGGGTCAAAGAGAAGTGTGCTGGGAAGGTGGTGTGCCTATAGATCGATCCTCAAGAGGCGAGGGTCTCGACCTTGTCTTTTTAGATAGCCTCTGCTAGAACGCAGGGGGTTCTCCTGAGAGACGCGGCGATCCGATGGCGGCTTCAGTCCCGCAGCAGGTTTGCGGGAGACGCTCTCTTGCAGGGACGTCCAGCGTCGGAGTCCAAGCTGTCCGGAGCGCCAATTTGTCGCAGGAAGGGGGTCCGGCGCTAATATCCAGCTCCGGTATGCCTGCGACCTTCCTAGAGAGCATCCCGCAGAGAACAGCTCTTCCAGGGGCACTTGGCAAGCCTTCCTAGGCGACGAGTGATTTCAGTAGGTGTAGCAGTGTTTCAGCTACAAGTGATTCAGCTCTTTTGTGAAATCACCCCAGGCAGACTCGGGGAAAGAGAGACAGGAGCCTTCGTATGGCTGTTCCACAGAGGTAGCTTTATTGTCCAAACCACCCTGCGAACGGAAGGCCAGGGACAAAAGCTCCCTACCGTCAGGGGTAGAAGCAGCGGTTTATATGGGGAAAACAGGGGGTGGGGTGGAAAGCAATTAGCCAACGGGGCACAGGCTATTACCATGAAGGAACAAGGCATGTTGGGAACTCGCCATGACCCAGAGGCGAGTTGCTATCCCTGGCTTCTCCAAGGCAGTGCTGGAAGCTCCAGCCTTGAGAGCTCACAGCCCTCCACAGCCCAGCACATTGCAATAAGCTTTTTCTCTTTAGAATTGTCATTGCACTTCTCTCTTAAATATTTCCCCACCTCAGCTGGGTTCTGAATTTATTCAGGGGGGAAATTCCAGGCTATTGGGTCAGAGAATTCCTTCAGGGCTTGGCCCATATTCTTCCATTTCCCACACCACTCAGGATTTTCCATGCCTTGGTCAGGTGTCTCATCAGCCCCTTTGGACATCTCAGCCCTGATTCTAGAGAAGCTGTAAACCATATAGAATGAACCTGCGAGATTAAGCACCAGGAAAGCAGTTTCTTTAGCATTCAGGGGAAACTGAACATTCTCAAAAGGTGACGTACCAGATTCAAAGGGGAAGAAGGAGGGGAAAGGCTGGGAAAACCCATCTCCTCCTACAAACTGGGTATAATTACTGTAAGACCCCCTGAACAGGCAACTGAGACCAAAACACATAATCAACAGACCATACGCATATTGAATAACTCCCAGTACCTCTATGAACTTTTTATAAATCAGTATCACCGAGCAAAGAAAAATAGCAATCTGAGTTAATATCCCTGTTTTGATAAAGATAAATACCAAGAACAAAATTGGGGCTATCTGTGGGTAAGCAAACAGACCTAGAGACCAGAAAAGCATTAATGCCTCAAGCAGGTCTAGAGAACAGACATAGCTATCTTAAACCACACAGTGACTACTTTACCCCAATACACAGTAATTAAAACCAAATTGTAATTAGCACACCTTTTTTCACTTTCCCAGCCAACGCACCAAAATTGTTGTCTCGGTCGAGCTCCTACATCTAGGCGCCAAATATGTTTGTCACGGTTTGGACAAACTTAGGAGGAAGACTCGAAGAGCCTTCTCTGCAAAAGATAGCATCTTAAAACTCCCTTCCCCCCCAATAAGAATTTCTTAGAGGAAAGTGAAAAAAACCTGTTTATTTAACGAAACCCAGCTGCTGGGGGGGGAGCACGCAGGCACCAGGGGAAGGGAAAGGAAAATTAAAAAATGAATAATGTTAGATAATAAACCTCTCGTGATGAAGACAACCTGGATGAATTCAGAGTCCTTTGTTTCCGGGGTGTAGTTTTCTGCTCTGTCTCCCTCCAGGTCTAGGCTGATGTCGGCCTCCCCAGGCCCAGGGTGGGGTAGGCCCCAGAGTTCGGTAGTCTGTTGTAAAGTTCCAAAGGAAGAAGGAAAAGAAAACACAATCCCAGGAAAAAAAACTGTCTTCTTTCCTTGCCTCAGGCAGAGGAGGGAAAAAGCCAAAAGCAAGTTTCAGCTCCCTCCGATATCCTTCAGCTGAGCAAAAGCAGGGCAAAAGCTCACAGGAAAAAAAGGTAAAAGTAAAAAAAGTGTCCCTTTGCCTTCAGCTATAGAGAAGGCGACTGCTGAGAGTTCTCTCCTGAGAACCACAACATAGCTAGTGATAAGAACCAGGAATGTAAACACCTTCGGAGAAAACCAAAACACAGTGCCTAGCTTCTCGAGCCAGCTTAAAGATGCAGAATTAATATTTTTCATTAACCAGGCAATTGGGATATATAGCATCATAAAGTCACCCCAAGACACCCACACACAATTTAAACTATATCCTTAAATCACCTCTATACCAAGCATACACTTTCATTAACTACTATCCCCTGTCCCTTCCAAGTTAGGTATTATTTGCCCATTTCATGGGCTTCCCTCATCCCTCCAGGCCTCCTTTCCAGCAGGATGAGTGGTCAGGACAGGAGAAGTAGTACACTTGATGGTTGGGCATATCACATTCCCTATCATCCACAGGCCTCTGGGAAGATTGAAAGGTACAACGGACTGCTGAAAACTGCTAAGGGCTTTACGTAATGGGACATGGAAGCACTGGGATGTGAACTTAGCAGAAGCCACTTGGCTGGTCAAAAATAGGGGTTGCGGGGAGAAAAGGGGAAGCTGCTAGAAGCAAAACTGTCATGGTTTGACAATGGCCAAATGCCAGGCACCCACGAAAATGCCTGCTCACTCACTTTCCTCTGCTCTGCAACTGGACAGAGGAGAGAAAATTTAACAAAGAGTTAATGAGTTAAGGACCATGAGAAAAAAAAAGCACTCCATGGACAAAACAGATCTCAGCTTAATGATATAAGGTGAATTTATTACTAACAAGATCAGAGTAGGAGAAGGAGAAGTAAAAATAAGCCCTTAAAGACACCTTTTACTCCCCCCAACCCCTCCCTCCTTCCCACCAATGGCGCAGGGAGACAGGGTGGGGGTTTTCGTCAGTTCATTACCCAAGATCTTCTTTCCACTGCTCAGGGAGAGGAGTTGTTTCCCTGCTGCACCCTGGGGTCCCTCCCATGGGAGACAGTTCTCCGTGAACTTCCCCAGTGTGGGTCCACTCTTACGAGCAGCAGTCCTCCCAAAACTGCTGCAGTGTGGGTCACTATGCCCCGAGGTGCAGTCCTCCAAGGACAGGCTTCTCCAGCCTGGAAGCAAGGCCTCTCTCTCCACTGGGATTCCCGCCGGACCACAGTGTCCTGGTATCCACCCGCTCCGGTGTGGGCACCTCCCCCACAGGCTGCGAGTGGATCTCTGCGTCCCCCATGGACCTCCATGGGCTGCAGGGGGACAACCTGCTTCACCATGGTCCTCACCACGGGCTGCAGGGACATCTCGACTCCGGCGCCTGGAGCACCTCCTGCCCCTCCTTCTGCGCTGACCTTGGTGCCTCCATTGTTGTTTCTCTCATATATTCTCACTCCTACTCTTCTCTAGCTGGAAAATTACAACTGCGTGCCAAACTTTGTTATGATTTCTTCTTAAATATGTTATCACAGAGGCGTTACCATCATCTCTAATTGGCCCAGCCTTGGCCAGTGGCATGTCCATCATCAGAGCCATCAGGGATTGGCTCTGCTGGACATGGTGGAAGCTTCCAACAGCTTCTCACAGAAGCCACCTCTGTGTCGTCCCCCCCCCACTACCAGAAACCAGGCCCTGCAAAACCAACACAGGAGGGATGGGTTTTAGCTGAAGGAGGGTAGGTTTAGGTTAGATATGAGGAAGAACTTCTTTATTGTGAGGGTGGTGAGGCACTGGAACAGGGTGCCCAGAGAAGCTGTGGATGCCCCATCCCTGGAAGTGTTCAAGGCCAAGTTGGATGTGGCTCTGAGCAACCTGGGCTAGTGGAAGGTCTCTGCCTGTGGCAAGGGAGGTTGGAAGTAGATGATCTTTAAGGTTCCTTCCAACCCAAGCCATTCTATGATTCTATAGTTCTATGATCTCATATTTACAGCCTTTGAAGACATTTTCAGACAGTAAACATGCCTAATACAACAGTTTTTGCCCTGCTAAGGTCCCTTTACAGCTATTGCAGCAGTAGGAGAGGAACAATAAGTGGATCCAGGACAGAAATTAGTTGCATGGGGAGTTTCCATGGGCAGAGCTGATAGAATGGGGGTTTTTTACTTCACCACAGAATTGAGGTTTGCCAATAGAGAAATCTTAATGCATTTGTTCTTGGTTTTTAGATGTTTTGCAGCCCTTCTTTCACTAGTCTGGCAATTTGCCTATTCTGTAGACAAATTCAGCAGGTGTGGAACTAATGTAAAGTCATCTTTCAAATTCTCCTTCCATTCTTCCTGCAGAGGCAGAATTTGATGGGAAGGTGCTGTCATTTCCTGGTGAAGGAAGAACTTGGGTTTTTTATTTGCAGTCAGGATAGCACTTCATACTCTAGGGATAAATATTACCCTCAGTGATACCAACAAAATCATCATATCAGCAAGGCCTCTAAAGAATGACTGAGAGCAGAATAAGGTAGTTGATTGCGTTCTCGTTCATATCAGTTTAAATCTGTTTATTTTGATGGAATGATGCAGAGTTGCATAGCAGTGTTGCTGATACAAGTCCAGTAATTAGACTTTGTGCATGATTTCATTTATAGAAGAGTCCCATCAGAAGTATGCAGAATCACCAGCCCTAGTGACTTTAACCAGTTCACTTTCATTTTTTTTCTGCTGTAGAGGTCCTGACCAGAAAAAAAACTGTATATTGAGGAGTTTGTGATCCATAGTACAGTTAACATGAGTGGGTCCAGGCTCATGCTGCATATACAGCATGGCCTTCAGGCATGTGTTGTGTTGCATAAACTCCTGGACCCAGGATAAACTTAGCCAGCTCATTTTAACAGAGAAGTCTGCAGGCAGCTCCCATTTAGTATCAGAGACTTTGTCCTGCCTTTATCAAAAAGTGTAGCAAAAATTCTCATGCAAACGTTGCTTCTGTTTGACAGGAGAAATGATGAATAGAGTTGCTTTCTTGTGAGAAAAATGCTATAATAGCTTGAATGACCAAAATAGGGGAATGTCTTCTACTGATTGGGATCTGCATGGAGTGCTGTGCATGGGTTGGAGTCCTGTTTTGATGCTACACCACTCGGGGTTCCCAGCTGTGGACGTTTGGGCACTAAGTGTCAAACACCAAGAAATATAATTTCATAAAGAGAACTATGGATTTTTTGAGGAAAACAACTACAACAGCAGAACAGGCACAAACTTGAAATAATAAAAAGATTTTATTACTAATAAAGCTAAAAATAAAAGAATAATGAAAAGAAATTAAGGCACACATTCAGACACTTTTCCCTCTTTCCAAAATACCTTCCCACTTTCTTAGCAATCGCACAAAGGGAAAACAAAAACATGGGATTTTTAAGAGTCTTTCTTGATACATAGAAACTAACTTTCCTCTGCTGTAACTTCCATCACAAACAGTAGCTCCCACCCAAAAAGCTGCTACAGCTGCTACAGAAAAACAATTCTTCTCCCACAATAACTTGCAGTCTTTTCACAACTGCTAGCGTGGGTCATATATATATATATAGTCCAATGGGGTAATTTTTTAAGGATGAACAATCCCAGCCTGTAAGTAATAAAGCGTCCTCACTCTAGCAATGCGTATGCCCAGCTTCTTCTCAGGCTATGAGTAGATTCAATCATCCCCCCAGCGTTCCATCAGAATAAATTATAGAGGAATAGTTTGTTACATTTAGAGCTCACCAAAGCTTGCAGAAGAAAATCTCAGCTCTATATTTGGTGGATCTGTTCTCTTTCTCTGGCTCCAGCACTGCCATGTCAGGTCTTTCCATGCGGCCGGCACCATTTTGTCTTTCTCTGCGCGTCCAGACCTGTTCGCTCTCTCTGACTTGGTAAAAAAAAATCAGTATCTGCAAATTATGCCTGGAGGATTTGGTCTTAAGAAGTCCTCGCCATATCTCTTGTGGCACGCGGTCTCAGGTGCAGTGATTGCGGGCGTGATTGTTTTTTTAGTCATTTCAAAGTAAACCCGCACCTGATTGGAGCGTAGCTGCCATGGTAATTAGCATAAGCAGCAGCGGCGGTTCACAGTGGTTTTATAGCTGCTGGATCAGAGCATCCCCCTCCCGGTGACTGCGGGTTCGGCCACCGCTCGCCAGAGAACTGGTGGGGCTGGGAGCAGCCACGGCCCCGGGGCCAGAGCCCCTGGGAGCCCCGACCCCCTCCACCCGAGAAACGGAGTGGGGACTAAGATGGCCGACTTCCGCTTTCTTCTTCCTCAATATGCAAATTCACAGAGGCGTAACCAGCTACCCATTGGTCTAGCAACATGTCTATCAACTCTAAGCCCTCAGCCAATCAGAAGAAAGGCGAGCGAAGCAGTTTTTTCCTGTTCTTAAAAAACCCAATTTTTCATAACTTTCTAAAACCATAACACCAGCATCTAAAGGGACATAAGATTATCAACACTGTTGTCTACTCATAATGTTTGCTCTAATAAATAGTGTTGTTAATGATGCCTTACAGAGTTTGAGTGCCTTTCCTACTGGGATCATCATGGACTAGCACCTCCCAATGCAAAATATCTGCTAACATTATTTGATCTTGTATCAGGTCTACCTGGCAAGGTGAGGAGGGGGCTTGCTTTTCACCATCCTTGCTCCTCTCAGGATCATGAACTCCATGATATCATGTTCACTGCAGCCAAGGCTGCTTTTGACCTTCACGTCCCATGTGCAATGTACAGACTGTATAGTGCCCCTGTCCTGGACAGAGCCAGAAGATATGTACAATGCTATCCTTTTAGATAGAGAGATCAGAAAGAGTACAAAATATTTGTATTTTATTAAGTATAAAAAACCCACATTTTTTCAGAGTAATTTGAATTAAGCTTGCACAGAGCAAGATTTCATATGCACAACCGACAACTATGTGTTGTGGTTTAACCCCAACTGGCAACTAAGTACCATGTAGCTTCTCAGTCACTCAACCACTCCCTAGTGGGACGGGGAGGAGAATAGAAAAAAAAAGGTAAAACCTGCCAGTTGAGATAAGAACAGTTTAATAACTGAAATAATATATAACATAATAATCATATAATAATAATGCTTGTAATGAAAAGGGAGACAAAAAAAAAGAGAGAGAGAAATAAACCCCAAGAAAGACAAGTGATGCACAATATAATTGCTCACCACCTGTTGCCCAGTGCCCAGCCAGTCCCTGAGCAGCAATCAGCCCTTCTTGGCCAACTCCCCCAGTTTATATATTGGGCATGACATTCTATGGTGTGGAATATCCCTTTGGCCAGTTCGGGTCAGCTGTCTTGGCCATGCTCCCTCCTGGCTTCTTGTGCAGCTCCTCACTGGCAGAGCATGAGACACTGAAAAGTCCTTGACTCAGGGTAAGCACTGCTCAGCAACAACTAAAAAATCGCTGTTATCAACATTATTCTCATACTGAATCCAAAACACAGCATTGTACCAGCTACTAAGAAGGAAATTAACTCTATCCCAGCTGAAATCAGGACACTGTGCTTGATGCGCTTAACATGGTTTTGATTCAGTCCCAGTTGACTGAATAGTAAGTTTTAGGTGAAACTTTTCAACTGGCCAACTGCATTAACAGTCCTGAAAAAAAAATTAGCAGACTGGATAGATGACTACAGTGAATAAACCAAATTGGCCGTAACTGACTTTATAACTGGTTGAATGAATGCACTGTGAATGAGGGCAAATCCAAAGGTCTCAAAAGTCTTCATAAACCCATGTAAACATTGAAAGTTCAGGATCCTCAGGGTAGTTTTATCCATTATACTGAGATCAGTGGAATTGTTACTGAAGTGCTCCACTACTGGAAAAAGAATAATGAATGAGATTCATTATTTATGAAATTCACTACCTACTGTGATCAGTATGGGGACAATTCTCAGGTAGTTTTCTATGATCTCACTCATGCTAATGTGAGTTCCATTTGCTTAAATACTTTAAAGAGTAAAATGATACTAATGAGTTTATGGAACAGGTTGTTGAGGCAAAGGATCTGTGGGAACCTCTGTTTTAGTAACTGTGGTTTCTTCAAACAGAAAGGCATTCATTCAGAAGAGCTGAGCTCCCACCCACAAGTTTCCCTTTTTGTTTCAGAGAAGTTAGTGGTTTGGGAGAGGCTTTTTCTGTGGGACTCAGGGATGCATTCTGTTATTTTTTCTCCCTGAAGAAAGGGCTTTTTTAAGTCATTAAGATCAAATTCTTCACTTGTTCTGTAGATAACTTAGATTAAATGTCATATTCTCAAAATCAGTTCATCTGTGGGTCCCTAAGAAACTTGTTTAATTCATGTGATTAATAATTTTTCAGAACAGAACAGTAAAAATTTTCTCTGTGTTCTAGGTTATTGTGTCAAAGTATTTTAACTCTCAATATTTGTTCTGAAAGTTCAATGTAAAGCTTAACTCATTGTGTTTTAACCCCGACTAGAAACTAAACACCACACAGCCACTCATTCATTCCCCCTCCAGTGTGATGAGGGAGAGAATCAGAAAGGTAAAAGCGAGAAAACTTGTGGGTTGAAATAAAGATGGTTTAATAGGTAAAGCAAAAGCTGCACATGCAAGCAATGCAAAACAAGGAATTCATTCAGTGCTTCCCATGGGCAGGCAGGTGTTCAGCCATCTCCAGGAAAGCAGGGCCCTATCACACGTAACGGTTATTTGGGAAGACAAATGCCATCACTCCAAATGTCCCCCTTTCTTCTTCTCCCAGCTTTATATACTGAGCATGATTGATGAGCGGGGAAAACTCTATAACCCGAAAGTTATAAAGTAGGTATGTTTTATTTCAGCATGCTGGGCACATGGAGGATAGCTCGTCTTAAGGCATGTGTAACATCTACAACAAAGCTCTCTATATTTATTTCCTAAAAACATTACTATGTATTAAGGTTCCCTGATATGCCTATATATATGCATAATCTATTCCCACTTCCCATGATAATGAGCTCTGAGATCATTTCCATACACTTGTGCTTGCGCAGTGCCTCCTGGTGGTCGTGGGCAGGGGTCCCAAGATGAAGTAAGCGAGTCTTCCTCGGAGTTGAACTTTTCACCTTGCCTCCTTGCGCATGCTCTCTGGTCCCTTGGTCTCAGTCCAAACTTTATGACTAGTTCCAACCGGTTTAGGGGTCCAGAGAGCAGGAACCAAGTCACGGTTCCTTCCTTTTATCAATAGTCTTGCCTCCTCCCTTGTTCTGTTTTGGCAAGCATAATTAAGCTAAGCAAGGGATACAAGCAGCATTTGCTAGTAGCCCTTAACCCTTAATTTCCCTGTATCATGATGTCATGTGGTCTGGAATGCCCCTTTGGTCAGTTGGGGTCAGCTGTCCCGACTGTGTCCCCTCCCAACTTCTTGTGCCCCCCAGCCTACTTGATGGCAGAGCAGTACCAGAAGCTAAAAAGGCCTTGACTCTGTGGAAGCACTGTTCATCAATAACTAAAACATCCCAGTGTTATCAACACTGTTGTGGTCACAAACCCAAAACATCTCATTATACAAGCTACTATGAAGAAATTTAACTGTATCCCAGCCCAAACCAGTACACTCACCTACCCTAGTAGTGTTGTCTCTTTTTGGTCCAGTATAAGAAGCAGGAGTTTGACCCCTTCTCCTGTGCCAACTCCCACAATCTCTCTTCTGGGTAAACACACTCTTCTTGATGTGCAGATAATAACTCTATAACCCAAAAGTTATAAAGTAGGTAAGTTTATTCAGTGTCCTGGGCACATGGAGGATAGTTCCTCTAAAGCATGTGCACCGTCTGCAACAAAGCTCTCTATATTTATTTCCTAAAGCATTACATATGTATTAAAGTTCCCCGATACGCCTATACATATTCATAGCCTATTCCCGCTTCACATGATAATGAGCTTTAAGATCATTTCCATACACTTGCGCTTGCGCGGTGCCTCCTGGTGGTCATGGGCAGGGGCCCCAAGATGAAGTAAGCAAGTCTTCCTCGGAGTTGAACTTTTCACCTCACCTCCTTGCACATGCTCTCTGGTCCTTTGGTCTCAGTCCAAACTTTAAGGCTGGTTCCAACCAGTTTAGGGGTCCAGAGAGCAGGAACCAAGTCACGGTTCCTTCATTCTATCAATAGTTTGGCATCCTCCCTCATTCTGCTTTAGCAAACACAATTAAGCTAAGCGAGCAATATATTGTTTAGCAAACAGCTCTTGCAGGTGGATATGTTATTTAATTAAACGGTTTTTGCAGGTGGGCCCTTAACCCCTTAATTCCTCTATATCAATCTTTTTCAAAAATACATTCTCCAAGATAAGGTAGAATAGATTTAAAATGAAAGGTCATTGTTTAGAACTGCAGATGTATTAGACACATATATGAAGAGATCATATAAATAATTAATTGCATTCATTCACTTATTGTGATCACTTATATCTACTTAGAAATTGTCCTGGGTTAACCAAAGTATGTATTCTATCACCATCCACATGATTCCTTGATAAGCTGGTTAACAATGGGTGTTCACAGTAGCTGGGTACACACCTGGTCCCTCAGGCTATTGTGGTAGAAAGGGACAGGCGGACGGAAGATCACGCGATGTAACGGAAAGCAGGAGCAGCAAGGAATCTCACCTCCCTTCATTCCTTTGTGATAAGAGCATGCAGACCCCTCTAACCTCAGTAGTTTTCCACTCCTTACTAACTCCAGCTATCCCACAGTCCCCTTTTCCTGACGTAGTAAAGCCCTTCGACTATTTAACCTCATGAG
>JACAXG010000369.1:0-57386 GCA_018881555.1 Amblyornis subalaris
TATGAATTCCTAACCTATATGATAGACAATTCTATTGACCAGTGGACAGCAGGAGGTGGCATTCCTATCCTCCAATCCACGGTACTTTCTGAAAACATATAAATAAAGTTAGGGCAGAGGCCGGCTCTCTCTTCTTCCTTCCTTTTGGCCTCTGCCTGTTGGTGAACCCTGACAGCTGTCTCCAAGTACTTATTCGAACCCGAGAACAACAGCATGTATTAGAAAATACTTTTGAATCCAGAACTCATTAAAATTCTATTCAACAAAGAAATGACTACTGCTTTTTGCCAGAATCTTCACGTTAAAGAAACAGCTGAACAATTGCACAACAGGTAACATATATAGTCAATGCTTCTTAATCTGAGATAAATTGATCCAACAGACAAATGGATACACTCTATTATACAGGTACAAAACACTGCAGAGTACAGTGCAGGTGCCCCAGCCACTCTAAACACAATCCTGCTGCATCCAAGTTGGTTAAAGGAGGTTGATCCTACTTGCTGGTCCTGAGTTAACTCCTACAGTTACTTAGATGTATTGGAAACTGTTCTAACACTCCTAGACCCCCCCCCAAAAAAGTAGAATCAATTCAAATGATACACAGTAGGCTACATCCAGGCACACAAGATCTCCTGTCCCTAAACCTGGAACCATGAGTATCTGAGTGAATGGACATATAAGAGGACATGCACAGAGCCCCTCTAAACCTAGCAAAGCCTACTAAGCCTACTGTGGGCTGTGCTGGTTCACTGCAGAATCACTCAAATGTCCTTCCTGTCAGTTCTCCCTGCAACTATCAGTTTTTACCCCATTTCAGGACATGCTGCTGATGCCATGCATAGCCAGCTCTGGTGCTCAGACCTTATTAAACTTTGCATGCTTTCCCACAAATGAGCTAAAACTCCTTCTGGATCATATCTGATGATAGGCACTTTCAGAAAGTACTGCATTGGGGTTAATAAGCTGAAATGGAGACAGCTCGTCTTTACACCTGTAACACAGCTGATCCACACTTCAGACAAAACTGTACCCTGGTTATCAGAAGTTGACTGTACCTTTAGGTTGTTCACCCTGACTACAGTGAACTAAAAACTACTCATAGTAAGTCCATAATAAATGTATTTGTGCTGAAACATTTCCTTCTAATATTCAGAAAGGGGTATTGCTTATTATGGAAAAGGTATTTGCGTAATATTCTTCAAACTCTGTTAAAAGATCTTGCCTACCAGAAGCCAGTGCTTGGCTAATTATTGATGTATTTCACAACAACAACAGAATACACAAAGCAACAAAAAGCATAGATACATAAAAGTCACCAAGAAAACCAGAACTTTTTCATACAGAAATTTAAGACTTGGATGAAAAGTCTTGTCACATAAGTGATAGAAAGAAAATTTAAGGTGTAGTACCACATCAAAGAATTTTAACATATAAAAAAAAATATTTGCTCCAAGTATTTCCTCCTCACACATAAAGCCATAGTAATGCTTTGCATTTGTTTAAGTGGATGGAAATTAGAGAATGAGAACTCAAAATAAGTGATTTTAGGTCAACTTAGAAAAATCATTAAACCATGAAGTAAATTGCCTGAATTTACATGGTGATGGTATTTCTCATGTCACTAGCAGATTGGTAGTTTTATTGGGTTTGCATGGCAAGGTTTCAGGTAGAGGAGGGGCTACAGAGGTAGCTTCTGTGAGAAGCTGCAAGAAGCTTCTCCTATGTCCAATGAAGCCAATGCCAGCCAGCTCCAAGATGGACCTGCCACCGGCAAAGGCTGAACCCATCAGCAACAGTGGCAACGTCTCTTGTGATAAGAGATTCAAAAAGGGGAAAAAATTATTGAGTGAAAGTACTTGCGGCCAGAGAAGAGCGGAGTGAGAATATGTGAGAGGAACAACTCTGCAGACACCCAGGTCAGTGGAGAAGGAGGGGGAGGAGGTGCTCCAGGTGCCAGAGCTAAGATTCCCCTGCAGACCGTGGTGAAGACCATGGTGAGGCATCTGTGCCCCTGCAGCCCATGGAGGTCCACGGGGAGCAGAGATCCACCTGCAGCCCGTGGAGGAGACCCACTCTGGAGCAGGTGGATGCCCAAAAGAGGCTGTGACCCTGTCTGAAGCCCACGTTGGAGCTGGCTCCTGGCAGGTCCTGTGACCCTGTGGAGAGAGGAGTCCACGCTGCAGCAGGTTTGCTGACAGGACTTGTGACCCTGTGGGGGATCCACACTGGAGCAGCCTGTTCCTGAAGAACTGCAGCCTATGGAAAGGGACCCACGTTGGAGAAGTTTGTGAAGGACTGTAGCCTGTGGGAAGGACTTAGGTTGGAGAAATTTGTGGAGGACTGTCTCCCATAGGAGGGACCCCAAGCTGGAGAAGGGGAAGGAGTCCTGTCCCTGAGGAGGAAGCAGAAGCAGAAACAACAGGTGATGAACTGACCATAACTCCCAATTCCTGTCTCCCTGTGCCACTGAGGGAAGGAGGTAGAGAACTGGGAATAAAGTTGAGCCGGGGAAGGAGGGAGGGGTGAAGGGAAGGGGTTTTTAAGATTTGTTTTGTTTCTCATTACCCTACTCTGAGTGGTAATAAATTCAATTAATATCCCTAAGTCGAGTCTGTTTTGCCCACGATGGTAATCAGTGAGTGATCTCTCCCTGCTCTTATCTCGACCCCCAAGCCTTTCATTATATTTTCTCTCCCCTGTCCAGCTGAGGAGGGGAGTGATAGAGCGGCTTGAGTGGGCACCTGGCATCTGGCCAGAGTCAACCCAGTCTCTCTTTGGAGAGACTAACATATACATAAAGGCTAACAAGAAGATTACACTACTAGTTTTGCTAAAGCTTTTACACTTCTATGACAGAAAGTCATTTAATATTAATAGATTTTCTCAAATGATTAATGTAGTGGGTTGACTCTGGCCGGATGCCAGGCATCCACCAAAGCCATTCTATCACTCCCCTCTGCAGCTGGACAGGGGAGAGAAAATATAACAAAGGGTTCATGGGTTGAGATAAGGACCAGGAAAGATCACTCAGCAAATACTGTCACAGGCAAAACAGGCTCTAATTAGAGATATGAATTAAATTTATTACAAACAAAATCAGAGCAGGATAATGAGAAGTAAAATAAACCCTTAAAAACACCTTCCCCCCACCCCTCCCTCCTTCCCAGCTCTACCTCCTCCCCCCAGTGGTGCAGGGAGACAGGGAATGGGGGTTATGGTCAGTTCATCACACGTTGTTTCTGTGGCTGCTCAAGGAGTCCTTCCTCTGCTCCAACATGGGGCTCCTCCCATGGGAGACAGTTGTCTGCGAACTTCTCCAACGTGACTCCATCCCACGGGCAACAGTCCTCCTCAAATTGCTGCAGCGTTGGTCACTCTTCCACAGGGTGCAGTCCTTCAGGGACAGGCTGCTACAGCGTGGGTCTCCCACAGGGTCACAAGTCCTACCAGGAGCCTGCTCCAACATAGGCTTCCCATGGGTTCACAGCCTCCTCTCAGGCATCCACCTGCTCCAGAGTGGGTCTCCTCCACGGGCTGCAGGTGGATCTCTGCTCCCCGTGGACCCCTATGGGCTGCAGGGGCACAGATGCCTCACCATGGTCTTCACCACGGTCTGCAGGGGAATCTTAGCTCTGGCACCTGGAGCACCTCCTCCCCCTCCTTCTCCACTGACCTGGGTGTCTGCAGAGTTGTTCCTCTCACATATTCTCACCCTGCTCTTCTCTGGCTGCAATTGCCACTGCGCAATAACTTTTTTTTCTTTGTAAATCTGTTTTCACAGAGGTGTTACCACCATTTGTATTTGGCCCAGCCTTGGTCAGTGACACATCCGTCTTTCAGCCGCCAGGGATTGGCTCTTCTGGGCATGGAGGAAGCTTCTAACAGCTTCTCACAGAAGCCACCCATGTAGCCCCCCTGCTACCAAAATCTGGCCACATAAACCCAATAAAACTAAAAAGTTCATTTCTTTCACATAAGTTTATACTGACTACTGGCAAACTCTTTGCATTGTGCAAAGCTAATTTATAAATGCATAGACAAGTATAAAGGAAAAAGAAAAAAATGACTGTTCAAACTTGAGCCTCAAAGAGATCTATAAAACATCAAAGATCATAAAGAACAATTTATCATAATGCTGTAATTAACCCAATGCAGCATTACAGGCTTGGGGAAGAGTGGCTGGAAAGGTGCCCAGTGGAAATGTTACACTAACAAACAGGAAAGGCCTTGTTGGAGATATAAAGGTTGAGGGCAGCCTTGGCTGCAGTGACCATGAGATTGTGGAGTTCAGTAGTGGGCAAGGAGGAAGCAGGGCAGCAAGTACGATTACAACCCTGGACTTCCGGAAAGCTAACTTCAGCCTCTTCAGGGATCTTCTTAGGAGAATCCTATGGAAACAGACCCTGCAGGGAAGAGGGGTCCAAGAGATTTGGTTGATATTCAAGGATCACTTCCTCCAGGCTCAAGAACAATGCATCCCGATGATGACCAAGAAATCGGGCACAGGAGGCAAGACACCTGCATGGATGAATAAAGAACTCCTGTCATTACTCATGCAAAAGCAGGAAACACACAGGAGGTGGAAGCAAAGTCAGGCCACTTGGAATGAATATAGGGAGGTTGTCAGAGTAAGTAGAAATGGGACAAGGAAGGCCAAGGCCCATCTGGAATTCAATCTGATCAAGGATGTCAAGGATAACAAAAAGGGTTTTTTCAAATACATCAATAACAAAAGGAAAACTAAGGATAATGCGGGCCCATTCCTAAATGGACGGGGGACCCTGGTAACAGAGGACACACAGAAGGCAGAGGTACTGAATGCCTTCTTTGCATCAGTCTTCACCAATAAGACCAGCCCTCAGGGATCTCTGACCCAGGACACCAGGGTAAAGGAATGGTGGGAGGAAGACTTTCCCTTGGTAAGGAGGATTGGGTCAGAGAACACCTAGGCACACTGGACATCCAAAAGTCTGTGGGCCCTGAGGGGATGCATCCAGGAGTGCTGAGAGTGCTGACGGACACCATAGTGAGGCCACTCACAATCATCTTTGAGAGGTCGTGGAGATCAGCAGAGGTGCCTGAGGACTGGAAGAAAGCAAACGTCACCCCAGTCTTCAAAAAGGGCAAGAAGGAGGATCCAGGGAACTACTGGCCAGTCAGCCTCACCTCAATCCCTGGAAAGGTGATGGAGCACCTCATTCTGGAGGCCATCTCTATCCACATGGAGGACAAGAAAGTGATCAGGAGCAGTCAGCATGGATTCACTAAAGGGAAATCATGCTTGACCAGCCTGATGCCTTCTATGATGAAACAACTACCTGGATGGATGAGGGGAGAGCAGTGGATATTGTCTACCTGGACTTCAGCAAGGCTTTCAACACTGTCTCTCACAACATCCTCACAGGCAAACTGAGGAATTGTGGGTTGGATGAGTGGACAGTGAGGTAGATTGAGAACTGGCTGAATGGCAGATCCCAGAGGGTCATGATCAGTGGCACAGGGTCTAGTTGGAGGCCTGTCACTGGTGGTGTCCCCCAAGGTTCAATACTGGGCCCTGTATTGTTTAACTTGTTCATCAATGACTTGGCTGAAGGGGCAGATGCCTCCTCAGCAAGTTCACTGATGCCACAAAGCTGGGAGGAGTGGCCAATACCCCACAGTGCTGTGCAGGCCTTCAGAAGGACCTAGACAGGTTGGAGAGATGGGCAGAGAGGAACCATCTGAAATGCAACAAGGGCAAATGCAGGGTCCTGCACCTGGGGAGGAATAACCCTGGGCACCAGTACAGGCTAGGGGCT
This sequence comes from Amblyornis subalaris, assembly GCA_018881555.1. Lineage (NCBI taxonomy): Eukaryota > Metazoa > Chordata > Aves > Passeriformes > Ptilonorhynchidae > Amblyornis > Amblyornis subalaris. The sequence goes on from JACAXG010000369.1 coordinate 5,802, forward strand.
GACCTGCTGGAAAGCAGCTCTGTGGAGAAGGACATGGGGGTCCTGGTGGTCCTGGGGTGCATTGGGAAGAACATTTCCAGCAGGTCAAGGGAGGTGATCCTGCCCCTCTACTCATAGAATCATAAAATGGCATGGATTGAAAGAGACCTTAAAGATCACCTAGTTCCAACCCCTCTGCCATGGATAGGGACACCTTTCACTAGACTATATTGCTCAGAGCTCCATCCAGCCTGGCCTTGAACACTTCCAGAGATGGGGGATCCACAAGTCATCTGGGCAACCTGTTCCAGTGCCTCACCACCCTCACAGTCAAGAATTTCTCCCTAACACCTAATCTAAACCTACTCTCTTTCAGTTTGAAGCCATTCCCCCTTGTTCTGTTATTCTATGCTCTTTTAAAAAGTCCCTCTCCATCTTTCTTGTAGGCTCCCTTCAGGTACTGGAAGGCCGCAATTAGGTCACCCCTAAGCCTTCTCTTCTCCAGGCTGAACAAACCAAATTCTCTCAGCCTTTCCTCATAGGAGAGGTGCTCCATCCTTCTAATCAACTTGGTGGCCTCCTCTGGACTCGCTCCAACAGGTCAATGTCCTTCCTATCTTGGGGACCCCAGAGTTGGATGCAGTACTCAAGGTGGGGTCTCACCAGAGCAGAGGGGCAGAATCACTTCACTCGACCTGCTGGCCACGCTTCTCCTGATGCAGCCCAGGACATGGTTGGCTTTCTGGGCTGCCAGCGCGCATTGTTGGCTCATGTCCAACCTCTCATCCACCAGCTACCCCAAGTCCTTCTCGTCAGGGCTGCTCTCAGTCAGTTCATCCCCCAGCCTGGATTGATACTGGGGGTTGCCCCAACCCCCGTGCAGCACCTTGCACTTGGTCTTGTTAAACCTCATGAGATTCCCATGCGCCCACTTCTCGAGCTTGTCCAGGTCCCTCTGGATGGCATCCCATCCTTCAGGTATACCAACCACACCACTGAGCTTGCTGTCATCAGCCCTAATGAGGCCACATCTGGAGTGCTGTTTCCAGTTCTGGGCTCCTCAGTACAAGAGAGACATGGAGCTCCTGGTGCGAGTCCATTGGAGGGCGACAAAGATGATTAAGGGACTGGAGCATCTCTCTTATGAGGAAAGGCTGAGGGAGTTGGGCCTGTTCAGCCTCAAAAAGAGACGACTGAGAGGGGACCTCATCAATGTATATAAATATCTAAAGGGTGGGTGCCAAGACGCTGGAGCCAGGCTCTTCTCAGTTGTGCCAAGCAATAGGACAAGACGCAATGGGCAAAAACTGATGCACAGGAGTTCCATCTGAATATGAGGAAGAACTTCTTTACTGTGCGGGTGACTGTGCACAGGAACAGATTGCCCAGAGAGGTTGTGGAGTCTCCCTCACTGGAGATATTCAAGAACCACCTAGATGCAATCGTGTGTAATGTGCTCTGGGATGACCCTGCTTGAGCAGGGAGGTTAGACCAGAAGACCCCATAGTGGTCCCTTCCAACCTTACCCATTCCGTGCTTCTGTGAAAAGGACGTGGAGGTGCTGGTCAACAGCAGTTGAACATGAGCTAGCATGTGCCCCGGTGGCCAAGAAGTCCAATGGCATCCTGGCTTGTGTCAGCAATAGTGTGGCCAGAAGGACCAGGGAAGTGACTGTCCCCTTGTACTCAGCACTGGTGAGGCTGCACTTGGAATCCTGTGTTCAGTTTTGGGCCCCTCACAACAAGAAAGACATTGAGGTGCTGGAGCGTGTCCAGAGAAGGGCAACAGAGATGGGGAAGGGTCTGGAGCACAAGTCTGATGAGGAGCAGCTGAGGGAGCTGGAGGGGGGTCCAGTCGGGAGAAAAGAAGGCTCAGGGGGGCCTTATTGCTCTCTACAACTCCCTGACAGGAGGTTGTGGTGAGGTGGGGGTTGGCATCTTCTCCCAGGTAACAAGTGACAGGACGAGGAAATGGCCTCAAAACATTTTTTCATGGAAAGGGTTGTCAAGCATTGTAACAAGCTGCCCAGGGAAGTGTTAGAATCACCATCCCTGGAAGTGTTCAAAAAACATGTGGATGTGGCATTTGGAGGAATGGTTTAATGGTGAAAACAGTGGTGCTAGGTTGATGGTTGGACTTAGTGATCTTAGAGGCCTTTTCCAACCTTAACCATTCTATGATTCTATTAATACCTCGTGTAGATTAACAGCCCTATCTAGGCACCAAATATTTGATTATTTTCATCAATATATTTTCCTTAAGCAATAGCTATCACCAGGACTTCATTTTTTAATAACACGTGGAATGCTAAGCAATTGCAAGCAATTATTTCTGTAGGAAAGAAAAGAGGGGGAAAACTGACTAAAGAAATAGTTATCAAACAATGCAACCATGTACCAAAATACTTATCAAAACTGCATACAGGATGAAAGCATTTCATTTCAAGATTATTACAGTTCATAAAAATTGTTGAAGACTGAATAAAAGCACATGATTTTGCAAACAACTTCTTTTCCTGATATACATTTTCCATCTGAGCTAAAAATACTAACCTGAGCTCTTTTTTCTCTAAGTTCCTGCTGCTGTAACCTTCTTTTTTCACGTTTCTCTTGCAGTTTTTCAACCTCTTTTACACAATTGGATTTTCTACGTGCTTAAAGAAAATGATATAATTTAAAAATATTTTTAATGTTGCATGAATTTAGTATTTACACTATAACATTTCAATTCCACTAATTTATGAATAATTAGAATGCATTTATTTATATCAGCTATCTTTTCAATCATATCAGTATTAGTACAAAATTACAGCAATTTAATTTCTAAAATGTATATAATAAATGAATGCAAAAAAATCATATGAATGGGACAATCATTACAGAACCAAAACTATAACAATGACCTTCAAAAAATATTTGGACATGTGATTATATTTGGATACATGTGATCTCTTGGTGTGAATTAAAAGAAAGCCCAGGTAAATTAAAAAAAAAACCGCTGTCATAGTTAAAAAGAGATAAAGGAAAAATAAATTCCAAATATTAGAAAGAACAACTATGACAAAAGTGAACATTTGTTTAGCCACAGCACACTGAAAAAGCTTCTTGAGGAAGCCTACAGGCAATTGCATGTATAGAACGTTTGTCATTTATGGACAACAACATAATTGAAAAAAATGTACATGTAATGCCCAGAATGAATGAATCCTTGATATATGGTTTACATACAAGGGGGTCCAAATTCCTTTTTTGCAGCTTGAACTGGAGATATATCTGAAACACTACCATTCTGTTGTGAGGAGGAAGACTGTTCAGGAAGCTGAGTAGGCCGTGTTCGTGCAGAACCAACCACTGCAAATGAAAAGCACAAAGCTCATCTAGATCTGGAAGAGTAACATTTCTATCCGATTCTGAAATGCTTTATGACAAGATAAAAAGAGGCCCCTTTCAGGACATAACAATTTATTGAGGGGAGGGAGGGGGGAGCCATACATGTAGAAAGTCTATTAATAAAGACATTCAGTATGCAGCTTCTTTTATCTTAGTGTTATACACCAACACAACATAATTAATAAGTACCAATGCTGCATGTGCATATTTTTAAATACTCCTCTACATAATTAATAGAACTTATTATGTGCATAGAATTAACTATGTACTTGGAGATATGCAATTTTGAAGTTTAAAGTGCTTAAATTTTATTTATATTGTAATTATACACAAAAACCCAGTAAGAAAAAAAGGACCCACTGTTTCACATTCTCTAGATGTTACAAAATGATCCCACTCCATTGAACCTATAATTTGTGGATGAGTAGAGTGATAGAAATGAAAGGCAGCAAAGTGCAGCTCGATCCATAAGTGGAATAAACAAGCCTTTTTGACACTATTCTGGAAAGCTAAAGTTATTGATTCTATGATATGTGATGAGGATTCCAGTTTCTGAAGATGCAGAGTGATGTCTGTTCCCAGTGAATGCAGTGGGAGTGGCATGCATGAAAGCCTCTTCGGTAGAGCTGAATGTTTTAAGTTGTTTTTGAGAGTTGCTTCAAGCACCTCTGCTTCAGATGGCCATTTTCCTGTACATGTTCCTAATAAGGTCTGCCAGAAGAGTACAAAAGTGAAGGCAACACTTTTGATTAGTAGCCTAGAGATGACATTCCAAATGAAGACCAGCACACTGTGCAACATGGAGAAAACTATGGAAACAGGTAACAAATGGGATAGAAAAAACAAATCCTCAAATCATCCCAAATATGATAGATCTAGCTTATAGCATGAATTAACTACACTAAACAAGACAATGTGCTGAGAAAAGTTTAATTATAAGGCCAAAAAAGAACAAATACTTAGGCCAACTGTGAATAGTAAGATGCACAGGACCTATTAAAGTACAAGCTACAGGGTTATTCCATGCAAAACAGACCATTTACTACAAATGATGACATAGATGTCAGGAAAGCCCATCAAGAAGATATCTCAAACCATATTGGTTTGAAAAAAAATCCCCTTTTCATGAGATTTCTGATTTAACACCCCCAGAGGCAAATGGCAGAAAGTGATCCCAATCATCCACCAGAGGAGTCTGAACACTTAAAAAGATGTGCAAGCCCACTTGTTTTTCAAGTTTAAACAGATGGAATGGAATCTAGCCCAAATTAATGACAGTAGATTAATGTTTGGAAAAAGAATCATCACCATAATCAGTATGAGCAAAGTTTAATGCAGGAGAGAAAATGAAAACAATAAGTAATAACTATTCTTTCTCCTGTTATTAGATGCATCTATATTCATCCAAACTTGTCACTTATCCTCCTGTGATATTTCAGCATTTTTGTAGATTTTTTGCTATTAACCGTAAAGTGAGAAATAACACATAGGGTTATAATTAGAAATGCAGAACTATTAAGAAATGTTATATGAGCAGAAAATTAAAATGTTCCCATATTTTTTTACTTCCTTGAAAGGGAAAGAGAGAACATTTACCTCTGTTATCTCTGGCAGGAGTGTCATTCTTAATAGGTGCCATGGTTCGTCGACTCTATAAAGAAAGAAATCTCTGTTATTTGATCACCTTATTATTGAAAACATAAACTGCAGCCCCACCTCTGCTTCTTTCCAGTGAATAAAAACATCATGACATCAGCAATACAAAGAGGTGATTGCTGCCAAATCATTCCCTGAAGAGCCCGGGGTGAAGACTGCTTGAACTATGCATACTGTTTCAAAACAACCTCAAAAACATTTTCTATATTTTTCCTTGAGATATATTTAGTTATATAAATATTAGTCCCCAACTCCCTCTCTGTCAAACTTGTTCTTAGAAAATTTTTAGAAACCCCTATTCGCCATAGGAAATAGAAAGGAACACAGTTATCAAGTAGCTCCACAGATACAAAAGTTAGATTTAAAAATTCAAGCATAACAACATGTATAGGAGTACTGAAAGTTTAATATGAACACGTTGCATATGTATTACCAACCTTCATGATTTTGTTTACTTTAGCTGCTGGAGTAGGTGGTGGTGGTGTCTCTGAACTAGGTTCAATATCTTCATCAGGTGCAAGATCTGGGTTAAGTGAAAATATGCTCTCCAAGTCAATCTGTGTAAAAGAACATAAAATGCATTTATGAGTCTTAGAACAATATTCACCCTCTCCATTTCTCCTGATATTTTTGAGAATAAACAATAAATATATTTAGTGTTTTTACCCCACAATTTGTTAATTCTATAACCTGAATGATCTTATTTTATTTTCACTAAAAACAGTGTAAGCTTTGGTCTTCATTTAAGTTGAAAACACATCCTTTAGAAAAGAGATTAAATAAAATTAACCAATTGTAGAAGCCTGGACAACAAGGAGTTAATGCACTGCTATGTCTCAAACACTGATAGCTGTGCAAGTGGGCAAGTTAGAACAGGGTGTGGCTGGAGAGGAGTGCCATACAAAGGTATGGCAGCACCTTTCTGGGGTCCACTTCCCTGTTCTGGTCCACGATGACTTCACAACATAAAGAACAGTGCAAGCGCAGAAGTGGGGTCAAGAAATGGGCATGAACTGTGGACAGAAGGTCAATCCAATAGAGGAGGATCAAGACCACCAAAGACCCTCAAAGCCCCCCAACCCATTTCCAGAAAGGCTTAGAAGAACAGACTGTGCATGCTACTTCATTGACATGGAGAGCAGGAAACCTAATCCCAAGGTGGGAAAAACTTATCTATAAAAAGGTACCCCCACAAAGCCTGGGTGGTGCCTCCAGGACCTTGAACACCCCATCAGCTGGATCGACACTGGAACCAGGACTGATGATGTCTTTTCCTCTCCTACCTGATCTCTTTCACTCTCTCTCTATTCCTTCTTTTCTTTTATTTCTCTTACTACTAGAAAATAAGGGCAAAACTGATACCAATTTCCATGCCAAGTGTATGATTTGATAGTAAAACTTTGTAAGCTTTTTCAGACCCTTCTGGCTTTCGCCATTCCTTTTCAGCCACAAGCATCTATGAATCTTGAGTGCTCCCTTCCTCTTAGGAGTGGGATGCGACACCAATAAGTATTCATAATTCTGTAAAGTGATTAAATTAAAACAGAAGTAGCTAGTATTACTGTGGTAATTTGTCAGTTACTGCAGAATATGAAAGACATTTTGTAGCAAAAAAAGAAAGAGATCTGAATTATTTGAAATTTCCCAGACAGTGCAAAAGCGACAAATTGCAATGACCCAAAAAAATCAAACCATAGCTGAAACCATGTTAAATATCATGCTTTTTTTTTTCTTTTATGTATTATTAAGTGTCATTCAAACTGGTGTAAAATATAAGGGGGGAAGAGCAGGATCTTAAAAATATTATTTTCTAAAAATGTTAAAGAGCTTTGGTCTCTATAGGCTGCTATTTCTCTTGGCTCAACCTCTCAAAGACCTCAATACTGTACAGATTCTTTGTGTCTTGAGGAATGAGATCACCTGATGAAATCACCAAGACTTTCTCACGGGTTTTTTTTCTTTCTTTTTTCTGTGTTTTCACAAAACCAGTAAAGTGTAATTACTTCTGACATGCTTCTCCAAATCTCAACTGCAACTGGCTAACATGGTTCAAAATTTAAAGGAAGACAGGGTAGGGAAGTGTTACACAAGACACAGTTTCATAAGAACAGCAAGGCTGGAAAACTGTTGCCAAGAATAAATAAATAAGCAAACAAACTGGCAGTTCAATTCCTCAATAACACAAACACAAGAAGATTTCTATTTTAGCTCTCCTACTAGTTTCCTGTCTGAACTGTGTATCATTGTCCCTCTTAAAAATTTGATTTTTCTACTTGTAAAAATAGGATAGCAAGGTCAGCCTTTGCAACCTGGTTCAAAATCAATAGATGAAAAGAACTGCTTAAAAGCTATGACACAGAGGTCAGGAATTCAAATTTACAACAGAAAACAGAATTTAGTCAACACTTTCTGCACAAAACAGTCTGTAACCAAAGAATCATCAAATAAATTAAGATTTATGTCTCATTTTTGTTTCCAGCGCAAATTCCAAAGGAATATTCATGTAGATTATACATTTTTTAAAAGAAAAAAGTTCTACATAAATAAGCTTACCTCTTTCCCTTTAGTATCTCCATTTTCAATCCATTCAACAGTTACACTTTCATTATCTTCATTTAGGGATGTTACCATCGCTTGGTGAATTCGGCCTACAAAGGAAACACAAATGATGAATTAACAGACGGAAAATTTTTCCAAAAGTTATTTTAATCCCTGCTCTGAGAAATGCAGATAGAAGCAGAAAAAAAAGGGTTTTAAAAAAAAAGCAATAAATAGAAAACGATTCCTAGCCACACTAAAATGGCTCCGATTTGATCCATTAACAGAGGCTCTAATGGGACAGTCAGTGTACAAGTGAAAAACTTAATGAACAAAAACCTGAGTGGCAAGTAAATAAAGTACCATGTGAAAGCCACACTACTTGGACTCTCTTTTCTGAGTGGGGAACATTCCCTTGGGTGGGAATATTTCCTGAGGTGCACTTCACAGAGGCTTGTCTCCCTTCTAGGGTGATACAAAATTAAATATCCCGACAGAAGAGGGAAGTCCCCTGAAATTGTATTCTGATATCTGCTTCTTGTGGGTATTCAATCAGCTGGTAATTCAACTAAAATTAAATTTCCTGCAATTTAATAAAAATAATAATTTTAAAAACAATTATTAACACAGACTGTTAAGCTGAAGTGCCATTGCTAAGACGTCTTCAGTGAAATATCCAAAGCCAGCAAGCCCCCATAAAGTACAATAAAACCAGTAAACTTTCAGTAAGAATAAGGATTTTCCTTCTCAAATATAGTGTATTGCATTTTTTAAATGCCATTTGCCATACTTTATCCTGTTTCCTACACGTGGTAGGGAGAAGCAATTGGAAGAGCAGAGCAGCCATGCACTGACACAAAGGTGCATGTCACACTGATTTCACATCCGTGTTTTGTCCTAAGAGTACCAAGTACTGTAGTTTCTAAAGAACATGAGTCGTGTGACTGCTCTTTTAACACCCTCCTTTAATGAGCCTTAGCACGAACAAGCAACCCCTTATTCCATCTCATTTGAGGGAAACACAGGTGATACAGTAAAAAAAGAAATCTAAATAATGTTTTGCTATCTCCCCAAAAGAAAAAAATGGACATGTAAAGTTTTATACACCCAGCAAGAAGTATTTTCATTGCAACTGTACTTAATCCTTCCATGAGCTCTCTCAAAACCACAGAATTTTAACTTGTTTGTAGCTTGCGGCCTGCAGCCCACACACACCCACAGAGACACCTGCAAGTGTCTCTACGAGGCCACCCTCAGTCCCACCAAGCTCACCTGGGCGCATGCCCATGCACCGACACAGCTCCCCAGCAGCTCTGCAGGATAAATGCTGTCTGGTAATTCTCATATCCACACACTACAGTGTGCACTTCCTCTTGCAGCACAGTCAGGCAAATTCACTCCTCCAATGCCAGCAAGTCCCCTGTCTGCTACCCCTTAGTCACCCACCAGAGACCATACTTCAGCACCCACCCTGAGCCAGCCCCCAGGAGTCCAAGGGCCACATGCAACTCCAAAAGCACAAGCCAATTGTCCTGGAGCAGTCCATGCATATGCTGCTACTGCTAGGCATCTGCTTAGCAGTGAAACACAGCATGGTCTTTACACATCTGCTCTTGTCTGGGTCACCACCTTGCATCTTCTTTCCTAAGCCTCCCAACCTCACAAATCCACTCCAGTTTTCTCCCCCATTGATGGTTTCAAACTTCTGTTTCAGCCATTTCAGTCATAATTTGACAAATTTCCACAGTTAATGTTTTTATACAGTCTAAGACTCTTAGGGCCTGTTGAGAGACAAAAAGGAAGAAAAACCTTAACTGGTATCCCAAATTATCTCACCTAACAGTGCTAGTAACAGATGTTTATTGTTAATATATTTTTTTATTGCAAAGGCTGCCTAAACATTCACATCTAGCTAAAATTAAGCAAAAAGAGAGGCTACAGGGAAACGTCATGGAAGGTAACAGCAAATTTGTGTACTCTAATATAACCTGCAGAAGAAGAGACTAACTGAAACTCAGGCAAAGCATAGTACATGGGGGGACTTGCACACCTGTGAGCACCCCTGGGGCAGCACTGCTTTCGCATCTGTGGTACTTACCTCACCAGCAACAGTACATTACGCATACATTTCTAACCTCCACACTTCTTGCCTAAAGCATAAGATTCAGTCCACCACTGAAGAAAATTAAGAGAAGCAAAAGCCCAATTAGAATTTAATCTGGCCACTTCTGTGAAGGATAATAAAAAATATTTTTATAAATACATTAATGGCGAAAGGAGGGACAAGGACAACCTCCATTCTTTATTGGATGTGGGAGGGAATTTAGTAACTAAAGATGATGAAAAGGCTGAGGTACTTAACACCTTCTTTGCCTTCTTTGCAACAGTAAGACAGGTCATCCTCAGGACAGCTGGCCTCCTCAGCTGGTAGATGGGGTCAGGGATCAGAATAGCCCCGCTGTAATCCAGGAGGAAGCAGTTAGAGACCTGCTGAGCCACTTAGATGCTCACAAGTCTATGGGACCAGATGGGATCCATCCCAGGGTGATGAGGGAACTGGCAGATGAGCTCCCCAAGCCACTCTCCATCATTTATCAGTAGTCCTGGCTAACCAGGGTGGTCCCAGATGACTGGAAGCTGGCCAATGTGATGCCCATCCACAAGAAAGGTCAGAAGGAGGATACGGGAAACTACAGGCCTGTCAGCCTGACCTCAGTGCCCGGCAAGATTATGGAACAGATCATCTTGAGTGCCATCACATAGCACCTACAGGACAGCCAAGGGATCAGACCCAGCCAGCATGGATTTAGGAGGGACAGGTCCTGCCTGACCAACCTCATCTCCTTTTATGACCAGGTGACCCACCTGGTGGATGCAGGGAAGGCTGTGGATGTTATCTACCTGGACTTCAGCAAAACCTTTGACACTGTCTCCCATAGCATACTCCTGGAAAAGCTGGCAGCTCACGGCTTGGACAGGTACACTCTTCACTGGGTTAAGAACCGGCTGGATGGCCGGGCCCGGAGAGTGGTGGTGAATGGTGCTACATCCAGTTGGCAGCCAGTCACTAGCGGTGTCCCCCAGGGATCAGTGTTGGGCCCAGTCCTGTTTAATATCTTTATTGATGATCTAGATTAAGGGATTGAGTCCACCATCAGCAAATTTGCAGATGACACCAAGCTGGGAGCATGTGTCAATCTGTTGGAGGGTAGGAGAGCTCTGCAGAGGGACCTGGACAGGCTGGATAGATGGGCCGAGTCCAACAATATGAGGTTTAACAAGTCCAAGTGCCAGGTCCTGCACTTTGGCCACAATAACCCCCTGAAGCGCTACAGGCTGGGAACAGAGTGGCTGGACAGCAGCCAGGCAGAAAGGGACCTGGGGGTGCCGGTCGACAGCTGACTGAACATGAGCCAGCAGTGTGCCCAGGCAGACAAGAAGGCCAATGGCATCCTGGCCTGTATCAGGAATAGTGTGGCCAGCAGGACCAGGGAAGTAATTCTTCCCCTGTACTTGGCACTGGTGAGGCCGCACCTTGAGTACTGTGTCCAGTTCTGGGCCCCTCAATTTAGGAAGGATGTTGAGATGCTTGAACGCGTCCAGAGAAGGGCAACAAGGCTGGTCAAGGGTCTGGAACACAAGCCCTATCAAGAGTGACTGAGGGAGCTGGGGTTGTTTAGCCTGGAGAAGAGGAGGCTCAGGGGAGACCTTATCACTCTCTACAACTACCTGAAAGGAGGTTGTAGCCAGGTGGGGGTCAGTCTCTTCTCCCAGGCAACCAGCAACAGGATGAGAGGACACAGTCTTAAGCTGAGCCAGGGGAAGTTTAGGCTGGACATCAGAAAAAAGTTCTGTATAGAAAGAGTGGTTGGGCATTGGAATGGCCTGCCCAGGGAGATGGTCGAGTCACAGTCCCTGGAGGTGTTTAAAAGAAGACTGGATGTGGCACTTAGTGCCATGGTGTGGCGAGGCAGCTCACCCCCCCACCTTCCTTCTTGCCGTCAAGAAGGTTATCTGCTGTTTGCATAAATTAGGGAATCTCCCCTTTTTCCATAGTCTTGTGAGACACTCAGGCGCCAGGCTGACATGACAATAAACAGCTGCTGTGAGGGGAGATTATGCTGGAATTTTGTGACTGACAGACACTAAAACTTTACAACTATAAAAGATCTCCGTAACTCTCACAAATCGGAAAACCTTCTGCACACCTCTAAGGTGTGTATGAGGGCAGACCCCTCAAGCTCTGGGACGCCGGGCTCAAGTACTTCTCTTCTAGAAGTTGAGTGAAAGAAGCCTCTGCACACCACCATAGTAATTCGGTCCGGTAAGTCATATTGGGCTTCTGATCTATACTATTTCTTTGCTAGCGGTAATATTGGTAACAGTATCGTGCACTGTTTATATTGTAACTTACTAGTAGTATTTCTGTTGTTTAACCTGTATAGTAAGTAGTTTGCGTGGCCTAGCATATTACTCACGGTGGCACAGTGTTCATATTCTAACCCACTAGTAATATTTCTCTTGTTTATCCTGTGTAGTAAGTAATCTGTTAAAGTCCCATGTCTGTGTTTTTCTTGTGTCTATTCAATAAATAATTCATGTTGCAATAGACCTAATTGGTCATGATTAAAGAACTTGTGAGCAAGAGTGGGTTTTGAGGTGCGGGTCATCTCAAAAGAGCTACTGCCAGGAATCTGAGCAAAGGCAGAGCCCTGAAAGCTCTTTCTCCCATTCGTAACATGGTTTAGTTGATAAGGTGGTGTTAGGTCATAGATTGGACTTGGTGATCTCCAAGGTCTTTTCCAACCTAGCTGACTCTGTGATTCTGTGAAAATTAAAAAAAAAACCAAAACCCATATTTCTCCCTTGGTTTCACTTGGTTCCTCCTTTCCTCTAGCATTTGCTAGGTTTTATTTCCCCGACCTGTGTTTTGTCTGACTAGATCCTTGCATTTGTGCTTCCTGAGCATCATTCTCCCAAGCAGCTCAGCTGTGTGCACTGCAGGGACGATCTGGATTCCTCACTGAAGCACTGCCAGCAGAAGATGTGCAGGCAGGGACCATAGACATGCTCTCCCCTCCATACACAAGTGTTCCTCCATTTCCCCTCATCCAAATGACATTGTGCAGGCACATATCCAATCCTTGGGACCATGCACAAATTCTGCTGGTGGCTAGGCTGAAGCAGACTTACTCAGCATGACATTCTCACACCACATTTCCTTGGACAAGCATTTTTGTGTAAGTTTTCTTTGTGCAAGGTCCTCAATACACCCCTCCATTAATTTTTCTGCATTTAATAACCTCTTGTGGCTTCATTTGGTGCAAGAACACTGTCATAGAACTGTTTTGATTAGCTATCTGGTCCTTTAGTAAAGTAGCAACAGAAGCCACTTTCTTCCTGTAGCAGTGCCACTTCTACAAACAGCATGCTGAGATGTAAGGACACAAAAACTTTTAGCACTGTGAGAAGTGGAAGACTCTTCAAGCTTAGAGTGGTATAAGCTTCTGCTATTGTTTTGAGGCTTGGTCCAGCTGTCAATACAGAATCAAGAGAAAACTGAGATGAAAAATGTAAATTTAGAGAAACATATGCTGTACAATACTATGATAATTTTTGTATTTGGTTTGCATGGGCAAGCACTGATAGCAGGGGGGGCTACAAGGTGGCTTCTGTGAGAAGCTGCTGGAAGCTTCCCCCATGTCCAGCAGAGTCAATCCCTGGCAGCTTCAAAGACGGACATGCTGCTGGCCAAGGGTGGGCCAATTAGAAATGGTGGTAATGCCTCTGTGATAACATATTTAAGAAGAAAGAAAAAAAAGTGATTTCGCAGTTGTAATTGCGGCCAGAGAAGAGCGGGGTGAGAATATGTGAGAAGGACACCTTTGCAGACACCAAGTGTATATGTGACCACTGTTCGACCTTAACATCTGCATGAGAAAGCACATACCAAAGGATCATGACCAGCCATAAATACTTCTGTGAGAATGTTTTAATTAGCAGCTCCGAACACGGGCCGTGGCTGTGAAAGATCTGTGAGAACATTTGCAATAAGAGCAAGAAATATCCTGCTCTGCCTCTTGTTTGCATGTTGGTTAGTGGTTAGTGTCCTGCCTGGCTGCATAGTTTTGATCCTAAATTGTAAACAGCAAAACATATAAAAAGTTCACACATGCTTAATAAAGCGATTCTGTTGCACCACAATGGAGTCTGTGATTCAATCGCTACAAATGGCACCCAAACAGGGACACAAATCATGAACCTCCAGTAGCGATGCCACATTTGAACTGAGTTGTGTGAAGAGAGGATCCCCGTCCTTCGTCTCTACCTGCCGGACAGGTGAGACTGCGAATGAGGAACTATGGGACAGTCTTTGTCTCAGGAGCATAAGCTCTATTTAGAAATTTTACAAATAATTTTAAAAGAACAGGGATTTAAAACCCCGTCATTTAAGTTAGCTGTTTTATTAGTATGGCTGAATAGTAATTCTAATGGATTTCCCCCCCCATGGTTCCTACAACACTAAAGTGTGGGAAAGGGTAGGAGCTGAATTAGAGGCACAGAAAAAACAAGGACGGCCAGTCATTGACGATATGTTAGTATCATGGAAAACTGTGTATACTGCCTTAAAAACTTTGCAGCCTGCTGAGGAAGTTTGTGAGCGCCCTGTCAGAGATATTTTAAATTTGGAGACCGATTCGAATGTTAGCCATGTCTATGCAGAAGTACCAGCTGAATTAGGAGACGAGGGCCCTCAGGAGCCTGGCAATCCTTTTGACCCTTGTCCTATTGATCCTGAGAGGAGGCCTGATCTTTAACCTCCTTTAACTCCTGTAAAAAATTCGGCTGCTGCGTTTCCCACTATGGCTCAAGTATTAGCTAATTCTTATCCTCCTCCTACAGCTCCTTTACCTGATTTACCCCTTCAATCTCATTCACCTCTGACATTAATAGAGAAATGCAGGGAAGAAACCCTAAAAAGGGGGGGATGTTCCCATGTTACTGGCCATGTGTGGGGGCAATAGCCCCCGGCAGTGTTGATAGCAGCAGTGATCTCAGCCTTGGTAAATGTTAAGCCTTGGGAAAGATAAGTATGCAGAGTAAGGTGTGAGCCGACATCCTGATAAGAAGGCGACTCCTTAAGCCTCACTCCTGTCTGCTAACATGTAACAGAATGCTGACCAAGGACATTGTATGCAAGACGCTGTGCTGCTGGGGAGGACAGGGGGTTATGAAATGGGTAGTTAATTGTTTGTACAATAGTATAAAAGGCATTGGTGCCTGGAATAAAGTGGCTTTGCTTGCACCCAGCTGAGTTCGTTTCTCAATCGCCGACAGCCATGCCTGTCGATTATCAGCCTAAAAAATCCCCTCAGTATGTACAACCTCCATTTGAATTAATAAAAGAAGTTTGTAAAGCTGTCCGAGATTATGGACTGCACACACAATATACTATGGGATTGCTTGAATCTATTAACAAAGGGTACACTATGGCTCCTAACAATTGGCGAATGCTTTTTAAACTTATACTAACGTCAGCACAATATAGTGTGGCTGGCGGAATGGACAGGTCTTGCTACTGTACAAACTACGGATAATATTGCAAATTTAGAAGCAGGTGGTCTTGATGAATTGCTGGGGCAAGGCGTGTGTGCTGCCCCTGCTGCCCAAGCTAAATTAGCTCGTACAGTGCTACAGCAAAGCTCCGAAATAGCCCTAAAGGCTCTTAAAAGAGTCCCAGAGTCCGGACAACAGGACTCTTCCTTTGCATCCATTCGGCAAGGCCCTCAAGGATCATATGTAACATTCATTGAAAGATTGCAAATGGCCATAAGTAGGCAAATAGAAAATGAAGCAGCAGCTACTATATTGTTATTACAACTAGCCTTTGAAAATGCTAATGCGGATTGTCACAAAGCACTGCTCTCTGTAAGGAATGAGTGTGCTAATTTACCCGCCTACATCAAAGCCTGTCAGAATGTGGG
Source organism: Amblyornis subalaris (assembly GCA_018881555.1). Lineage (NCBI taxonomy): Eukaryota > Metazoa > Chordata > Aves > Passeriformes > Ptilonorhynchidae > Amblyornis > Amblyornis subalaris. The sequence goes on from JACAXG010000369.1 coordinate 21,349, forward strand.
GACAGAGGAGCACCGTGCATCTGTTTTGGCTGCTGCCTTACAGCAAGCCCCTAATACACATAAGAAAACTGGCCCCCAGTGTTTTAATTGCCAACAAGGGCATTTACAGAAAAATTTTCCCACTCAGAAGAAAGGAAAGAAGGGCTCCCGCCCTGCCGTCCCTCCCTTTCTGTGTCCGCGATGTAAAAAGGATTACCACTGGAGTCAAGCATGTAGGTCAAAATTTGATAAAGACGGCAACCCTCTCGTCCCTCAGCAGGGAAACGAGAAGGGGGGCTCAAGACCTGGTGCCCCTCAACCCAACTGGGTCTTTGCAATCTGAACCCAGGAGTCTCAATCTCCTCTCTCCTTGCCAGTACCCGCGGGAGCGCAGGTTTGGACTTACCCCTCTCAGACGATGTCCTAATCACAGACTCAGCTATTCATGTGCTAGATACAGGGGTTTATGGACCTTTGCCTGAGGGATTGTTTGGACTTTTAATTGGTACGTCATCCGCCACAAAGAATGGTCTCATAATGCATGTTGGTGTAATTGATTCAGACTATTTAGGGGAAATTAAAGTGATGGTTTCAACTAACACCCCACCTTGTTTTATCTCAAAAACCGAAAAAATTGCCCAGTTGCTATTGCTTCCTTTTTTTGTTACGGCAGCAAAAGACGCAGTCCGAGGAACTGGCGGGTTCGGCAGCACCGATGTTGTCCACGTTCACTGGCTCCCACAAATTACAAGTGAAAAGCCTTTACTAACTTTACAGTTAAATGACAAATTTTTTATAGGTTTACTTGACAGCGACGCAGATGTTTCCATCATTTTGGCATCTTCATGGCCCCCACAGTGGCCTCCTAAAACAGCAGATGCCTTAGTGGAAGGCATTGGGGGGCATCAAGCCCCTAAACAAAGTGCACTTATTCTTACAGTCATAGGGCCGAACAGACTCTGAGCAACTTTACAGCCATATGTTTTGCCTTCTCAGTTTACGCTGTGGGGTCGTGATTTACTTTCTCAGTGGCATATTACTCTTGCAGTAAACACAGTGAATTTAGCAAACAGGTCACTGATGTAAATCCCCTGCTCAAATTGAGGTGGAAAACAGATACACTGGTTTGGGTTGATCAGTGGCCCTTGAAAGGGGAAAAATTGACACAGGCTGAAAAGCTTGTTGATGAGCAATTAAAATTGGGACATATTGTACCATCCACATCTCCGTGGAACACCCCCATGTTTGTGATACCGAAAAAAATCAGGGAAATGGTGACTACTGCAAGATCTCAGAGCAGTAAATTGGGTGATGGAACCTATGGGTGCCTTGCAACCACGGTTACCCACTCCTTCAATGATTCCCCAGGATTGGCCAATTGTTGTGATTGATCTTAAGGATTGCTTTTTTAAAATCGCATTGCATCCAGAGGATTGTTATCACTTTGCATTCTCTTTACCCAGTGTAAATTGCGAGGCACCTATGAAAAGGAATCATTGGGTTGTTTTACCACAAGGTATGAAAAACAGTCTGACAATTTGTCAGCTTTTTGTAGCCAATGCCTTGGAACCGGTCAGACAGAAATTTTGCAATGCCTTGCTATACCATTATATGGATGATATTTTAATTGTTTCACAATATCAATCTGAGCTTCACACCATCCTTTTACATATGATTCCGAGGCTGGAATCTTGTGGCTTACAAATAGCTTCCGAAAAAATACAAAAAATGGCACCTTGGAAATACCTTGGATGGTTTGTAAGTGAGAAATCGGTCCGCCCACAATCCCTGAAATTGGTGCCTTCTGTAAAAACATTACATGATTTGCAAAAATTGTTGGGCACGATAAATTGGGTTAGGCCAATGCTCGGCATCAGAAATGAGGAAATGAGCCCTTTGCTCAAATTGCTGAAAGGTGACCCTGATTCATTGTCTGCACGAACCCTTAGAAAGGAAGCACATCTCACCCTTGTGATGACTGCTGAAAAAGTTAGCTCCTATAATGCAGCCCGTTTTGTTGTGGATTTACCTGTGACTCTTTTTGTAATTAATAATGCTTATCAGCCTTTTGTCATTCTTGGTCAGGTGTCCACAGATGGCAAAGATGTTTATTTTTTGGAATGGGTATTCCTCCCCCATATTTCTAAGCGAACAATAACCACTCGTTTAGAAATGTGTCTCGATGCTGTTACCAGAGGTAGACAACGCGCCAGTCAAATATTAGGGCAAGATCCTGATATCATTGTCATTCCTTTACAGAGGCATGAATTAGATTCTTTACTACAAGACTAAATAGCTTGTGCTGTTTCTTTTGCTGATTTCTTAGGGAAAAATCTCATTTCATTTACAATCTCACAAACTCCTTCAGGATCTGAACTCTTTTCCACTAAGCATTATTGGGTCTGACTGAGGTAGAGTTCAGCAGCCCTCCCAGTGCTGTGCTTTGCATTGGGAGCTGGAAGGGTGTTGATAACACAGCAGTGTTTTGGCTACTGCTGAGCAGTGCTGTCCCTCTAACGTTCCTTCCCCATCAAGGGGTTGGGAGTGGGCAAGATCCTGGGAGGGGACACAACCAGGCCAGCTGACCCAAGTTAACCAAAGGGATATTCCATACCATATGACATCAGCTCAGGTATAAAAGCTAAGGGAGAGACGAGGAACAGGGGGGCATCCATTATTCTGTAATGTTTGCCTTCCTGAGCAACCACTAGGCATGCTGAGGCCCTGCTTCCCAGGAAGTGTCTGAACGTAGCTCACTGATGGGAAGTAGAGATTGACCTTTATTTTCCTCTTTGCTTATGCGCGTGCAGATCTTTGCTTGTTTCTGTCTGTCACTTTAATAAACTGCCTTATCTCAACCCACTGGATATTTTTCCATCTTATTCTCACCCCTGTCCTACGAGGAAAGGGAGTGATAGAGCGGCTTAGAGGGCACCTGGCACCCAGCCAAGGTCAAACCACTACAGCCTTTTTGGCACACCACTGTGGGGCGAGATAAAAGCAGTTTTTTATATATATGTATATAGCATGCTATAGTAAATGGTAAAAAGTAGTTATCAAGTAGCAAGCTCCTGTGTGGCACACAGCACTTGGCAGCCACACTTGCTTCTCTCTTTATTTTGCTAAGTTTGGGAACATCTTCAGACAAACAACGACGATGAGTGAATATGACTCCTTCCCGCTGCCCAGGGTGGATTTGAATGTGGATGATTTTGTACTGCAGACTTCCACGGTCCTTGCTTATCCGCACATAAGCTGTTTGATACTGTTAATAATACTGGCTAATACTGTCCTTACGCTATGGAATTCATGGAATCTGTCGTCATCCTGGTGTAAGAGAAAACAACCTTTAGGTGATGAGCTATTAAAATCTGCCCTGAGGCATCCAGTTCCTGGGCAGCAGGGAGCATGGAAGGATTTGGGCAGGTTCCTAGGGCGGTTATCACCTCCCATTGCCTGGGATTTTACGCCTGAACAGCTAAACAACCCTAACAAACTGACCCGTCAACTGATAGAGGGGTGCCTTGTTTACTCCCATGAACCCCAGCAGTTTCTCATCCTGTACTGGGGCCTGGCCTGGGCCTATCGAGCCACTGTTCAAAACTCTCAGAGGGCTGTGGTTGAGGCAGGAATCCAAACTGCGTTTGAGGACACTACGGCTGAGACAGGGACTCAAGTAACAGCAACTATGGCTGGGACAGGGACTCAAACCACAACAACTATGGCTGGGACAGGGACTCAAACCACAGCAAATACAGTAATTGCCCCAGCAGTGAAAACAAAAAAATGGATGAGGCAAGTTGCAGGCCCATACTGCCGATTAGTAAGGGAAGAAGAAGAAGAGGAAGAAGAAGGAGAGGAAGTAGTAGTAGAAAAGGAGGGATTAGATCTAGAGGCAGGCCCTTCAACAAAGAAGTCAAAGGGAGTGAGGCAAATCAAACATGAAACTGAAGTTACTCGGTCCCTGACCTCATCAGAACTTGGAGATCTGTGAAAAGATTACAGCCGCCAGCCAGGTGAGCGGATTTCTGCCTGGCTGCTTCGATGCTGGGATAATGGGGCCGACAGTCAGCAGCTAGAAGGTCACGAAGCCCAACAGGTGGGATCCCTTGCTAAAGATTGGGAAATTGAAAGAGGAATTGGAAAAGGAGCAATTTGCAGCCTTTGGAAACGGCTTCTCTCAAGCGTGAGGGCAAGATATCCATTTAAGGAAGATTTGGCAAAATCCCCAGGGAAGTGGACCAATGCAGATGAAGGTATCCAGTACTTGAGAGAACTAGCAGTGCTGGAAGTCGTCTATAGCGATCTGAAAAATGATAGTGTCTCTAAAGATCCAGAGGATGTCCCTTGCACATTGGCCATGTGGAGGAAGGTGGTCCAAGGTGCCCCTGCACCATATTCCAGCAGCTTGGTAGCGCTGTATTACCCACAAATGGATACACCAACTGTTGAGGTGGCATCCTCCTGGCTCTGAAATGTGGAAGAAAGTCTAGGTACTTCCTCATCTCTATGAGCTAGCACCCCAGGTTCTAGGGGTAGCCCAAGAGATCGCTCCTCTCCTACCCTGGTCAGAGGGAAGGGAAGCCCCAAGCACAGGCCACATAATGAACTCTGGTACTTTCTGTGTGAGCAGGAGGAGGACATGAGGAAGTGGGTTGGTGAACCTACCTCTAAGCTGCAAGCTCGTGCCCGTGAACTGAGAGAGAAGAGAGCTGTTAAGAAGGGGCCACCCAAGAAGACTGTCAGTGTAGTTGCTGCAGAGAGACAAGAAGAAAATCAGCAATCTCCCAGAAACAAAAGAACTAAAATATTTTCCTACAACCCTGGCGAGGGAACCTCTGATCTGGCATCAGAAAGGTCAGATAGTGAATACTCTGACCAAGAACAGGAATAGAGGGTCCCTGCCTTTGGCCAGGAGGAGGAAAGGGATGAGCGGGTATATTGGATTGTGTGGATTTGATGGCCTGGCACATCAAATCCACAGAAGTATAAAGCTATAGTGGATACAGGTGCACAGTGTACACTGATGCCATCAAGGCACAAGAGTACAGAATCCATCTGGATCTCTGGAGTGACAGGGGGATGCCGGGAGCTGTCTGTATTAGAGGCTGAGGTGAGCTTAACGGGACAAATGGCAGAAGCACCCCATTGTGACTGGCCCAGAGGCCCCGTGTATCCTTGGCATCGACTACCTCAGAAGAGGGTACTTCAAGGACCCAAAAGGGTATCGATGGGCTTTTGGTGTAGCTACAGTGAATACAGAGAAGATCAAACTGTTATCCACCCTGCCTGGCCTTTCAGATCCCTTCATTGTAGGATTGCTGCAGGTTGAAGACAAACAAGTGCCAATTGCTACCAGGACAGTGCATCGGCGGCAGTATCGCACCAACAGAGACTCTGTAACCCCCATCCATGAACTAATTCGTCGACTGGAGAGCCAAGGAGTAATTAGCAGAACTCGTTCACCCTTTAATAGCCCCATATGAACAGTGTGAAAGTCTAATGGGGAATGGAGGCTTACAGTAGATTATCGGAACCTGAATGAAGTCACACCACCTCTGAGTGCTGCCATACCAGACATGTTGGAACTTCAATATGAGTTCGAGTCAAAGGCAGCCAAATGGTACGCCACAATTGATATCGCTAATGCATTTTTCTCAATCCCTCTGGCGGCAGAGTGCAGGCCACAATTTGCTTTCACCTGGAGGGGTGTCCAATACACCTGGAACCGACTGCCCCAGGGGTGGAAACACAGTCCCACCATCTGCCATGGGCTGATCCAGACTGCACTGGAACAGGGTGCAGCTCCAGAACACCTACAATATATTGATGATATCATTGTGTGGGGCAACACAGCAGAAGAAGTTTTTGGGAAAGGAAAGAAAATAATCCAAATTCTTCTGAAAGCTGGTCTTGCCATAAAACAAAGTAAGGTAAAGGCATCTGCACAGGAGATCCAGTTCTTGGGAATAAAATGGCAGGATGGATGCTGTCATGTACCTACACAGGTGGTTAACAAAATTACAACTATGTCTCCACCAGCTAACAAGAAGGAAACACAAGCTTTCCTAGGCCTTGTGGGGTTCTGGAGAATGCACATTCCAGGTTATAGTCAGCTTGCGAGCCCCCTCTATTGAGTGACCCAGAAGAAGAACCATTTCGAGTGGGGCCTTGAGTAACAACAGGCCTTTGAGCAGATCAAACAAGAAATAGCTCGTGCAGTCGCTCTTGGGCCTGTTCGGACAGGACCAGCCGTGCAAAACATACTCTACAGTGCAGCTGGGGAGCAGGGCCTCACCTGGAGCCCTGGCAAAGGACCTCAGGAGAAACCCAAGGCCGACCATTAGGATTCTGGAGCCGGAGTTATAGAGGATCAGAAGCCCACTATACTCCAACTGAAAAAGAGATACTAGCAGCTTATGAGGGGGTTCGAGCTGCCTCAGAAGTTGTTGGGACAGAAGCGTGTCTCCTCTTGGCGCTGCGATTGCCCATCCTGCATTGGATGTTCAAGGGAAACATCTCCTCAACACATCACGCAACCAGCGCTACATGGAGTAAGTAGGTAGCATTAATTACACAACAAGCTTGAATGGGAAAACCCAATTTCCCAGGAATCCTAGAAGAGATTTTGGATTGGCCAGAAGCCAGAGATTTTGGAGCATTGCCTGAGAAGGTGACTCGTGCCCAAGAAGCACCACCATATAACGAGTTACCAGAAAATGAAAGAGGCTATGCTCTATTTACGGATGGATCCTGCCGTGTGATAGGAAACCATCGCAGATGGAAAGCTGCTGTGTGGAGTCCCACATGACAAGTCATTGAGGCTGCTGAAGGGCAAGGTAAATCAAGCCAATTTGCAGAAGTGAAAGCCATTCAACTAGCCCTGGAGATTGCTGAGCAAGAAAAGTGTCCCATATTCTGTACTGATTCCTGGATGGTGGCTAATGCTCTATGGGGGTGGCTGCAGCAATGGAAGAAGGACAATTGGCAACACGGGTAAACCCATCTGGGCTGCTGCACTGTGGCAGGACATCGCTGCACGGGTAGATATCATGGTTTGACCCGGTGTGAGACAAATCTGGTTAAAAAGAGGTAAAGGACAGTTATATAGACCACTTAGTGTTCCTGTGACACCTCTGTGAAAGGAATGTTATAAAAAAACATCTAGGAAGTGATGCAGCACTTGCTCTCATTTCCTCTCTTGCTCCCTTGCTCCCAGCTGTACCCAGGAGTGGGAGAGGCTTCTCACCCCCCACCCCTGGGCCAGGGGCCCACGGCCCGGGGGGCTGGCGAGGGCACCTGGCCTCACCCCCCAAAGGTCCTGTGCTGTTTTGGACCTGAGAGGAGTTGGTCTATTGCCATCTGGACCAAGGCCAAGCAGGAAAGCAGCCAAGCCGAGAGATGCTGCGCAGAGAAACTGAAAGTTGCAGAGAAGGAAAAAAAGCACCCCTTTCGGAGGTGTATGGGTGAGATCGAAGAGTGACCTTGCTGTGGTAGATAAAAGATTTAAGTAGCAGCCAAAAGACTTATTAAAATTTGGATGGCTGCCAGTGCAGAGCAGTTCAGGGGGGAAAGGAGCCATGGGCCCGAGCTCGGGAAGCGAGCCTCATACAGCTGCATTATCTTATGGGAGCATGTAAACTGTAATAAATACTTCTGTAGGCATTTTCTGCAAATATTAAGCTCTTCTCTAAGCTAGAGAGAAAGGAAAGCAGTCACGTGAAAGAATAAATATGGAGACCAGCAGCCCAACGGAAGAGAAGACAAGGAGTGGCAGGAAGTGCCAGAGGAGCCATCTTTAAAAGCATTCACCTTTTTTTTTTCTGTGAGCTGTGCTGTGTGATCTGGAATAATACCAAACTAAATTTCTCTATAAATCACAATAACAAGACGTGGGGGAGTTTGAAATTCAACAGCCTAAAATAAGAACATTTTTATGTTATGTTGTGAGCAGATGAAATTTGCAGCCTTTGGAGATTATGAGTAAAGCAGGAGCCTGTATCTTTAGTGCCTTTAGGCTGGAATGACTTACTCTTAAAATGTTTAACCCCATTAGACTTTTCTTGTGACCCACAAACTGCCGAGAGTATTGTGGGAGAGAGGAAACACCACTGAAAAAACCAGGGCGAGCTGTGGTGTTTCTGGAAGGTTTGGAACCACGCTGAAGATACTTCTTAAGCAACTGTCTTCCGTGGGATGGATCCCGCTACATTACAGAAAGAACTCTTTATCCCATAAAGTGGCAATAAGAACTCTTAATCATAACATCAGAAGCTCATGTTTATGTCCTTTACGTGATCAGTGAGAAGGATTGGAATGTATTGGGAGGAGAATGATATTTGCACATTATGCCTTAATATTTTTATTATTTTTTTTGTTCTTTCTATTCTTAGTAGAGTTAGTAAATAAATTATTTAATCATTTTTCAAGTTTGCAGCCTGTTTTTGCTGTCTCCTCTCCTCTGAAGAATATAGCATGGGGATGTGGACCCTGCCTCCAGGTTAACCCTTGACTCTGAAAGTACATCATGTAGATGCACATGTGCCCCAAAGTCGTGCCACTGAGGAACACCAAAACAATGAATGGGTAGATAAGGCTGCCAAAATCAGAATAGCTCAGGTAGACCTAGACTGGGAGAGAAAGGGGGAGCTATTTATAGCTTGATGGGCCCATGAAACATCAGGGCATCTTGGAAGAGAGGCTACATACAGATGGGCTCGTGATCGAGGGGTGGATCTAACCATAGAGGCCATCACACAGGTCATCCACCAATGTGAAACATGTGCTGCCATCAAGCGAGCCACACGAGTGAAGTGTCCCTGGAATAGAGGGCGGTGGCTGGGTTTCCAGTATGGTGAAGCCTGGCAAATTGATTACATTGGGCCATTGCCACGAACACGCCAAGGCAAGAGTTACATCCTCACCACGGTAGAGGCAACAACTGGCTGGCTGAAACATACCCAGTAAACCATGCCACTGCTCGGAACACCATCTCAGGTCTTGAGAGGCACATTTTGTGGCGACATGGTACCCCAGAAAGAATTGAGTCACAATGGGACTCATTTTCAAAATAATCTTATAAACTCCTGGGCAAGAAAACATGGCATTGACTGAATATATCACATTCCCTATCATCCACAGGCCTCTGGGAAGACTGAAAGGCATAACGGACTGCTGAAAACTATGTTAAGGGCTTTAGGTAATGGGACATGGAAGCACTGGGATGTGAACTTAGCAGAAGCCACTTGGCTGGTCAACAMTAGGGGATCTGCTAACCACCCTGGWCCTGCCCAAACTAAGCCCCTAGAAACTGTGGAAGGAGATAAGGTCCCTGCACTACACAGAGGGAAGTGGCTGGGGAAGGCAGTGTGGATTTCTTCCCCCACGGGAAAAGGCAAACCCATTAGTGGAATTGTCTTTGCCCAGGGACCTGAGTGTACTTGGTGGGTAATGCGGAAGGATGGGGAGACCCAGTGTGTACCTCAAGGAGATTTAACCTTGGGGGAAAAATAATCTGTGGTGTGAGTTGTATGTTGCAGGAAGTAAAGTAGTAGGAGTGACATGAATTGAAGAAGAGTGAATTTTGCAAGGAGCAAGGAAGATGCAACGATGACCCAAGCCAGGCTGGTGTTGGTGCCCAACCATCAAGTGTGCTACTTCTCCTGTCCTGACCACTCACCCTGCTGGAAAGGAGACCTGGAGGGATGAGGGAAGCCCACGAAAGGGGCTAATATCTTTGAAGGGACAGGGGATAGTAGTTAATGAAAGCATATGCTTGGTATAGAGATGATTTAAGGATGTAGTTTAAGTTGTGTGTGGGGGTAAGAAAGGATTTCAGTAATGAGACATAAACGTAATGGAATAGTTGGAAGATAAACAGATTATGTGGGATCTGAGTATGACGCAGATGGTACGGAATAAAGGGTGGAGATTGTATTGGGTCTGACTGAGGTAGAGTTCAGCAGCCCTCCCAGTGCTGTGCTTTGCATTGGGAGCTGGAAGGGTGTTGATAACACAGCAGTGTTTTGGCTACTGCTGAGCAGCGCTGTCCCTCTAACATTCCTTCCCCCATCAAGGGGTTGGGAGTGGGCAAGATCCTGGGAGGGGACACAACCAGGCCAGCTGACCCAAGTTAACCAAAGGGATATTCCATACGATATGACATCAGCTCAGATATAAAAGCTAAGGGAGAGACAAGGAAGGGGGGGGCATCCATTGTTCTGTAATGTTTGCCTTCCTGAGCAACCACTACGCGTGCTGAGGCCCTGCTTCCCAGGAAGTGTCCGAATGTCACTCACTGATGGGAAGTAGAGATTGACCTTTATTTTCCTTTTTGCTTATGCGCGTGCAGATCTTTGCTTGTTTCTGTCTGTCACTTTAATAAACTGCCTTATCTCAACCCACTGGGTATTTTTCCATCTTATTCTCACCCCTGTCCCATGAGGAAAGGTGCTGCTAGGGTGCAGCCCAGGTTATCAAAGGAGAAATCTGCAGCATAGCAACATACATTTTTTATATGTCACTCACATTACGTTTTCTCCTCCGTCACAGAGCCTCAAGCTCTGCAACAGGATGGAGTGATTTGAAATTCCCTCCAGCTATACTGCTATTAGTTAGTTTAAAATTGTTCCTCCCCTGAGATGGTCTTATTGGTTTTCTTTCATGTACCCCTACTCTCCGATTGGTTGAGCTCTGTTATACCTACCCCTTAAAGTGGCAGAGACAGAGCGAGAAGCGGTCTCTCTGCTAGCTCCCCTTCAAGATATGTACCCTGCCCCACAGGGAAGAGAAAATAAAACTTGGAATATAGCTGCAGAGGTCCGACTCTTTCCTCTTTTACCTTCGCTGCTGCCTTATGAACTGCCTGCTGTGAAAGGCTGTCCGACCAGACAAACTGAGGCACGCAAACCTCAGTTAATTCATCAGTCACTGCTTTTGCGGGCTGAGAACCCAGAAGCCGCAGGTCCGGCCCGACCCAGGCAAGGGCAGAGCGGCAGAAAGGGAGTGATAGAGTGACTTAGTGGGCACCTGGCATCCAGCCAAGGTCAAACCACTACAACTCCTTTGTTGCCTCAGCACCAATTCCAAATACCATAACTGTGTTTATAGATGGATCAGGAAAATCTCACATAGCTGCGGTTACTCGGTATGATGGAGTCAAGTGGAAGGATCATGTTGTTACACAAATAGGCTCTGCACAAATAGTCAAACTCAGAGCTGCAGTGGAGGCATTTCGTCTTTTTCCTCACTCATCTTTTCATCTCATAGCAGATAGTGCATATGTTACCAGAATAATTCTGTGAATGCCTGACGTTTCTCTGCACTTTGTAAATACTGCTGATATAACCCTGTTACTTGTTGATTTAATATCTCTCATTCGTTCTCCTCGTACACCGTTTTTTGTCATGCATATTCGCTCCCATTCTACCTTACCAGGTTCCCCTAACGCAAGGGAACGCTCTTGCTGACCAGTTGAAGATGGCAGTCATATCTAATCAGACATTTACAGCTGCCTCAGAGTCTCATGCCTTTTTTCATCAAAACGCTGCTGCTTTATCTAAAGGTTATGGTATTTCAATGTCCTAGGCACACATGATTGTTAGCACTTGCCCTGACTGCCAGCGTTTTTCTTCTCCTAATGTGCCTGCTGGAGTAGTACTTAGAGGGCTTACAGCCTGTCAGTTATGGCAAACTGATGTTACACACGTTCCATCCTTTGTCCGGCAGAAATTTGTTCATTGTTCTATTGACTTATTTTCAGGCTTTTTAGTCGCCACCACATATACAGGTGAATCTGCAAAAGATGTTCATCGCCACTTTCTCCATGTGTTTGCAACAGTGGGTTGGCCACAGGAAATTCACACTGATAATGGCCCTGCTTACCAATCCCATTCTGTTGCTATGTTTTTACAGGCCTGGGGTGTTCACCACTCCTTTGGAATTGTCCACAACCCCTCCTCTCAGGGGGTTGTGGAACGGATGAATCGCACACTCAAAAATCTCCTTGTCAAACAGAAAAGGGGGAACCCTGGAGTGGCACCGCAGGATGAACTGGATTTTTCTTGTTTTACTTTAATTTTTTTAAATCATTCTAATGACCCTTTTGCTCTTACAGCTGCAGAACGTCACTTTAAAAGCCCCAAAGATAGGCTGCAACATCCTAAGGTGTTATATAGACAGCTTCCTGATACAACCATCTGGCATGGACCTGCTGACTTATTGACATGGGGCTGGGGTTATGCTTGTGTTCTATCCCCTACAAGTCCATTGTGGGTACCAGCTAAAGCTGTCAAACTGTGTCATGAGCTGGAAGGATGCCCAACAGAATCCTGGGCAGGACATGATCAAGTTGAAGCTGACCAACCCCTCAACAGGGAAGAGGAAGAGAAGTGAAAACAACATGGGGTGATCTCAACGCTCTGGATGCTGAGGCATCTAGAATGATGCAGTGTGTGGGGGCAGAACCCAATGCCGCAAATACCTTCTTCGCCCATCTGGCCATTGTGTCACCTAACTTGAAAATAAGACCTTTGCTTTATGTTTTGCTATTTAGCTCTTGTGTTATGGGTGTCAACATGCAAATCTACTGGGCTCATGTTTATGACCCTCCAGTGTTTCGTCCAGTAACCTGGTGGGATTTGGAAATTCCCATTTCTAATAACAACTCTAAAATGCTAGGAGGGGAATGACTCCCTCCATCTGGGTCATTAATTAATGGGACAGATTGGCTATCAGTTGAAGGAAATCAAACTTTTGTAGCAGATTCCTATCCCCTACGCTTAACTACCCACAATGATACCACTTGCACCTCTTTCACATTGCACCTGCATTTGATAAAAAATCATACTGGCAAGAGAACAACCTTACAAGCAATTGAAATTCCAGGAGTTAACACATCACATAACCCTATAAACCACCACAGCTCCGAATAATATTCCCATATGTGAACTTAAAGCCCTCTCACCTTTGGTGCATATTTCATGGTCTCCATGTAGGATGGAAAACCCTGAGCAACATCAGATATACCCCCTTAATGTATCAGTGTCAGAATGGGGTCCACAAGGTCATTTTATCTGTAACAATGCCAGACTTGATGTAAATGGCTCCTGCTGACAAAGCATTAGCTGGAGGAATGGAGGACTCTCAGGGTCTGTCACACAGATCCATGATGCCAATGGTGAATCCCCCCTCATACAGTTCATTGGCGATTAATGCTCCCCTTTCTGCCTCGACAAATATGGGCTTTGAGTTATTCTGATGTGTCAGCTACATATTGGATGAATGCCACTTATATCAAAACTCTTGATACCATGATATGCACAACACATCCTTATGCATTTTTATTAACAACAAATATGACAGTTGAATCTTGTAATCAATCATACTGCATCACAGCCATCAACCCTATGTACACCTCCTACATCACCCCTGAAAATATAACTGAAAGGAATTTTACTTATCTCTTACCTCTACGTTGGCGTGCGGAAATATGGATCCCTGTGAATCTTACACATGAATGGGAAGGAGAATCAGGAGTTGTGTATCTAAAATGCTTGTTTTTAAAGGAGTCCAAATGAACTGAGATTTATTGCTTGGCTTATTGCTTTTATTGTATCTGCTATTATTATTTTAGCTTCATCTACTATTGCCATTGCTGCTCTAACGGAATCAGTAAAAACAGCTCATGAAGTTAGTTCTGTAATGAGTAATTTCACAGAGGAATTATAAATGCAAATAGTAATTGATCAACAAATATTAGCACACTTAGATGCCCTTGAGGCTGCTTTGCTATGGGTAGGGGAAAAACAAGATGCCCTAAATACCCAATTGCGCCTTCACTGTGATTGGCAGCACACTGATGCATGTATGTTACCCTTGTAGAATGGAACAGTTCTGAAACTTCTTGGGATAAGGTGAAGGCTCATTAAAAGGGGGCATTTTTTACAAAGAGGGATAAAAACAAAGGCATTAAGAGATAGCCTTAGGAAACAATCTGAGTCATTACAAACCACGTCTGCACAGAATTTCTATGATATGCTTGCTAATGACTTTACTTGGCCTAATCCAAAAACTTGGGTTAAAGGACTAAATTTACTCATATGGCTGTTTGGCGCTTTGGGTATGGGTCTCTTTTTTATTCTCATTACAGGATTTCTTTGCCTCTGGAGACTGTTCCGAGTCAGCAAAAAGGCAGACGCAAACATAATGGCTGCCCTTGTGATCAATTCCTCGTTAAACAAAGAAGGGGGAGATGTAGATGTGACCACTGTTCAACCTTAACATCTGCATGAGAAAGCACATACCAAAGGATCATGACCAGCCATAAATACTTCTGTGAGAATGTTTTAATTAGCAGCCACAGGCTGTGGCTGTGAAAGATCCGTGAGAACATTTGCAATAAGAGCAAGAAATCCTGCTCTACCTCGTTTGCATGTTGGTTAGTGGTTAGTGTCCTGCCTGGCTGCATAGTTTTGATCCTAAATTGTAAACAGCAAAACATTTAAAAAGCTGACACGTGCTTAATAAAGTGATTCTGTTGCACCACAATGGAGTCCATGATTCAATCGCTACACCAAGGTGAGTGGAGGAGGTGGCGGAGGTGCTCCAGGCACTGGAGCTGGGATTCCTCTGCAGCCCATGGTGAAGACCATGGTGAGGCAGCTGTGCCCCTGCAGCCCATGGAAGACCACGGGGATGCAGAGAGCCACCCACAGCCCGTGGAGGAGACCCATGACGGAGTAGGTTTCCTGGTAGGACTTGTGACCCCGTGGGGGACCCACACTGGAGCAGCCTGTCCCTGAAGGACTGCACCCTGTGGAAGAGCAACCCATGTTGCAGCAGTTCATGGACAACTGTCTCCTGTGGGAGGGACCCCATGGTGGAGCAGGGGAAGGACTCCTCTCCTTGAGCAGCAGGAGAAACAACAGGTAAACTGACCATAACTCTCATTCCTTGTCTCCCTGCATCACTGGGGGTAGGAGGTTGAGCTGGGAAGGAGGGAGGGGTGGGGGAAATCTGTTAACGGATTTTATAAATTTTGAAAAAAGACCTTATTCACGGCCTGTGACACTATATTAGTCATACAGCCATCATATAAGGCCTATTACCTGCCCCGGTACTCTATTACTTTTGACAGAGAACAAATAATTTAAAAAAGGATTAGTCTTTGCCATAACAAGTGAAAGGAGATCAAAGCAGGCTGATGAATTAATAGAAAATACTAAATCCTCTCACAAACACGGTAAGCCAGCATACCATAACAAAAAATCACAATAAATCTTCCATCTCTATGCCAGACTTTATCTGCTCCCTGGCCAAAAAAAGTAGTCATCATGGTGATACTCCAATTTTTCACTCAGTGTTTTTTTAATTTTTATTTCCTCTCCTCACATGATCAGAATTCACATCACAGGCACAACATTTTCTGGGAAGTCAGTCTATTGCTATAGAACTCAAACTAATGGAGAAGTTTGAAAAGGCTAATATTTGTGTAATTAAGTTCTGCCATACTGAATCCAAAATACAGCACTGTGCCAGCTACTAGGAAGAAATTAACCCTATCCCAGCTGAAATCAGGACAATCTACCACAGTTATGCTTTATTTCTGTTTTACTTTATCATAAATAGTTGTTTCTTTGTTTAATTTTTGCCATGTCACCCTTCGTTATTGTCTTGTCTCTTGCCTTGTTTATAGTGTTATCACATTGTCAAATGGGTCACTAAACATACACGGTACCTGCATTATTTCTAAAGCAAGTTCTTAAATACTTTTTAAAAATTCCCTATAATTTAAATAAAGATATATTTTAATATTTTTATGAATGATCCCTAGCTACCAACTAATTTTGTTTTCTTCTCTAAATTATCACAGCAACACCCAAGTCCTTCAAATGACAAGCTTACATTTTATGATCTCCATAAACCTCTACAACGTAACAGGAATTTTAAGAACAGAAACTAACATTCACCAAATCAAGTTTCCCATATCTGCCTGTATATTTCAGTTTTTGAAATAAAATCCAACTTAATCTAGTCTTGTCCTGTCCTGGGTAACCCAAAATTGCAAAAAGCAATCAAACATAGTGCTTTAGAAAAACAAAGTTCACAGATCTGGACAATCCACTAAAAAATGAGGGGGAAAAAAAAGCACAGACATGCCACTGAACTGTGTATAATGTTGAGCTTCAAAATACAAAGAGCACATTTAATGTCCTTTGTACAGAAAACAGAACACAAGCAATTTTTTGGTCCTTGCAATTCAATACCAACAACATCCTCCACCCCTTGGCTGTACAATCATATCTAATACATACTACCATAAACACCCTATAAACTGAACTCACTTCACCTTTATGTTATTGAGTGGTCTGCCTCTGCTATTCACCCCAGAAAGTTGCACTAGCACCTTGCTGTCAACATATACAAACATTTTTCCAGATTACATGTTCACGGTCATTTAGTAGTCTGTGCTTTCTTTTATGGCTTGTATAAAGACACCTGTCAAAGAATGATGAGCTTATCTGTACCTATTTCAGTCAGACTATCACCTTTTCCAACACTGGCAACAAGGATGAGGTGCAATATCCCACACAGACTCCAGACTGCTTTCTACAGGAACACTCACTGCCAAATTACAGTAATTCTAAAATTGCACTCACTTTTCCCTTTGTCACTTCACCCTGGTAGTCCACACTTATTTTGTGATTAACTAGAATATCAAGAATTTTCCCCTGTCATTTACAGTTTATGATCTCCCAATTTATAGCAAAAGCATATTTACTTTTTTTGCCACGTTTTACCCCAGTCATTTAATTTTGTACCTCCTAATCTTCCCACATAATATAAATCTCCAGAGAGATGATACTCCCGCTCTAGCATAGTAATGAAGTTTCCTGAGAACAATGTTACTTTCTGTGTTATGACCAGGAATTAATAAATATAATGGATGGAAAAAAACAGCCATCCAGTCCCAAAACTGATCCCAGAAGGCACACTATTAGGTAGAAATTATTAGGTACACTATCATCACCTGTCTTAAATACATTACTGTTCTTGTATTAAACTTCATCAGAATAATTTTTAATGCTGTACAAAATAGTACTTAAAGGGGGCTTATAAAAAAAGAGTGACTTTTTAGACAAGCAGAAAGTGATAAGACAAGGGGGAATAGTTTTACACCAAGAGAGAGATTTAGATTAGATGTTAGGAATAAGAAGGGTAGCGAGGCACTGGCACAGGTTGCCCAGAGAAGCTGTGGATGCCCCATCCCTGGAAGTGTTAGAGGCCAGGTTGGGTGGGGCTCTGAGCCACCTGATCTAGTGGGTGTCATCCCTGCCTATGGCAGGGGGAGGTTGGAACTAGATGATCTTTACAGTCCCTTTCAACCCAAATCATTCTGTGATCCTATGATTATTCCTCTTTCTCTCTCATTTACATTACAATTATTAATATAATTAGTACTACTAGCATTATTATTCTCTTTTACTTTTTTTTGATTATTAAACTTTTCTTATCTCAACCCCATGAGTTTTACTTTTTTCCTGATTTTGTAGCGGGGGAGTAAGTGAGCTGCTGTGTTCTACTTAGTTGTCAGCTGGGGTCAAATCATAACATTTGCGCAGGTGTAATTTACTACCGTACTTTCATCTTTCCCTCATCAGGGCAGGAATCTCAAGCATGTTTGATGAGGTGCTTCTAAGTCTATCACAAGCCTATATTATCTAAACACAGATGTTCTACTTGTCAAACACACAAGACTAAACAATAGTATATGTGGTTTTTTACATCCCAGCTGCAAGTCACTTAAGCATGTTTACAATCATGTCCTGGTTTAAAAGACAGGTGTCTGCCAAGGAAGGTGGGAACCTTCCTGGAATGGAAAAGATGACCCCCTCCCTCCAAATTATTATAACCTTGAAATTACGGGACTTTCAGGCAAAGATATGGGAAAAGGAGTAACAGTTCTTTACTAGGACACACATATATATATATATATAACAAGACAGACAAACAGCAACAACAGCAACAACAACAGCAACCCAAAAACAGCCTTTTCTCGCCCATCAAGCAATTTCCCTTTTGGTGCAGGGGATGCTGATGGCTCGTGTTGAGGCAGAGAAGCTGCAGTGACTCCCCTGCAGCTCCAGGGGGCGCTGTTGGCTCCGGCAGCTTCAGAGGGCAGCCGATGCGAGCCCTGAGCCTCCCCAGAGGGTAATGGCAGCCTCGGGGAGAAAGAGAAGGTGGAAGCGGGGGTTCAGTTTTCCCCTGGCTCTCACATGTCCAGTGCGGTATCCCTGGCGATGGCAGCAGCAGCCAAGGTCCCAGTAAGCAGCCGGGAGGTGCTCCCTCCGCGGAGAGGGAGGAGGTGGGGGGTCCGGTTTCCCTGAGACACCCACGCAAATGGTGAGGGTCTCTGCCCTAGCAAGGGTGCGTGTTGGAAAGTCCCAGTCCACGGGCTGCTCTTGCAAGCAATGGCTTACCAACAGTAAGGGGAAGCAGCAAGGAAAAGTTCAGCAGTAGCAGCCAATCCTCTGAGCAGCAGCAGTCCAGCACACACCACCACAAACCATCTCCTCTCCAAACCAGGCAAAGACTGCCCCCACTGAGCCAGGAAACTGCCGAAACCACACCGCTTCCCCCCCCTCCCCCAGAACCATTCCGACATGCCAGGGTACTTGGCCACATCTTTTGTCTCTTAAGTATTGCCCATTTATCTCCCAGGCAACCCCCTCCCCTCACAGGTCTCCCTGTCATGTTACAGATGGGGGGGAAAATTCCTTGAAAAAACCCAAACCCACACCACCTTATTTTCCCATACTTAGAAAGGTATTCAATAAATTCAAAGACAACAGATCTATAAATGGATAATGGATATTTATAAGGACTAGTGTGGGGAGGCAGCCCACCTCTCTCTCCCTCCTACCTTCCTTCTTGCTGTCAAGAAGGTTATCTGCTGTTTGCATAAATTAGGAAATCTCCCCTCTTCCCATGGTCTTGCGAGATTCACAGACGCCAGGCTGACATAACAATGAACAGCTGCTGTGAAGGGAGATTATGCTGGAATTTTGTGACTGACAGACACTAAGAACTTTACAACTATAAAAGATCTACTGTAGCTCTCACAAGTTGGAAAACCACCTATGCACCTCTAAGGTGCATGAGAACAGACCCCTCGAGCTGCAGGACGCCTGGCTTGAGTAAATCTCTTCTAGAAGTTGAGTGAAAGGAGACTTCTATACATCATTATCCTTCATTGGTAAGATATATATTGGTTTCCTAAGCTGTACTATTTCTTCGCTAGCTGAACTATGGGTACCTATTCTGTGCACTGTATATTTATATTGCAACTTACTAATATTATATTTCTTGTTAGTCTGTGTAGTTAGTAATTTGCGTGGCCAGCATATTACAGTAACACAGTGTTTTACTAGTATTATTCCTTTGCTAACCTGTATAGTATGTAGTTTTGTTTAGAATCTTATGTCTGTTGTTTTTGTGTCTATTAAATAAATAATTCATTTGTAATAGACCTAATCGGCCATCATTAAGAACCTACAAATGAAAGTGATTTTACTTTGTGCTAAGGTGCAGGCCATCTTAGCAAGGACCACTGTTTCCTGCTCCAAATCTGAGCAGAGACAAAAACCTGGTTTAAACTCTTATCACATTCGTTACAACTAGGCAGAGTTGTACTTCTAATATGTGAAATATAATTCTGGATACTGGGGGAAGACAAAGGCATGAGACTGCAAACAGTAACAAGCTTGACCTGCTTTTCCTAGATAGTCTCTCCTACTGCAGGTGGGCAAGATGAATCATTGGTCTGATCCACTGGGGTACTTTTTATAGCAGTGGTGAGCATATTTTAAGGAGAGGAACCTCCAAAAAGGCAGAAATACTTCATGAGTTTTTAAAATAAAAATTCACATTCTTCATTTTCAGTAAAAGTCTTATAGAGAGAAAACCAAAAGTTTTCATTCACTTTTCATAAAGTAATCTTAATTTGGTTATATATTCACAAGACAACCTCCCTTCCAAAGTCTAAAGAAAGCCCAATCAAAAAATAAAAACAGCAAACCAAAAATCCACCCATTTTAAACATTCTTGTGAAGTTTTCCAACACTCACAGGTCCCTTTTATGGCCTATATGAATCCCTGCAGTTCTCAGATTTGAGGAACATTAGCAGTTAGAGCTGCAATTTTATTCAAATAAGAACAAGATGTGCCATGATAGTATTTTCTGTCCTCTATCACATTTTTCTTTTACTACCACTTCGTAAGTGAAGGTTTTCATTCAATTGCTAGTAATGACATTCATATCTTTCCTATGAGTTGACAGCTTGTAAACAAGTTATAGGAATAGTTCAATGTCTTCTTATATGGATTTGTTTAATTCCATAAAACTGAACATAATTTGACATCTCCTGGCACATTTAGTCAACAGTTCCTTGGACTACTTTAAAACAATTTTGCAGGCAGCTTTTAAAAAATATTTTAAAACTGTTTCTGAAAGTTTTATAGCTCAAAGTCTTCTGTGTTCAGTACAAATTTCAATACAGTTATGGTATGTAGGAGCAAAGGAGGATCCAGTCAAGTATCTCTTTCAAACAGCATTGGGGTTTAGTGGTTGTGTATTGGGTTTGCATGGCCAAGCTTTGGTAGCAGGGGGGCTACAGGGGTGGCTTCTGTGAGAAGCTGTCAGAAGCTTCCTCTATGTCCAACAGACCCAGGCCCTAGCGGCTCCAAAGATGGATGTGCCACTGGTCAAGGCTGGGCCAATCAGAAATAGTGGTAACGCCTCTGTGATAATATATTTAGGAAGAAAGAAAAAAAAGTGATTGCCCAGTGGCAATTGTGGCCAGAGAAGAGCAGAGTGAGAATATGTGAGAGGAACAACTATGCAGACACCAAAGTCAGTGGAGAAGGAGGGGGAGGAGGTGCTCCAGGCACTGGAGCTGAGATTCCTCTGCAGCCTGTGGTGAAGACCATGCTGAAGCAGGATGTTCCCCTGCAGCCCATGGAGGTCCATAGGGATGCAGAGATCCACCTGCAGCCCATGCAGGAGACCCACGCCGGAGCAGGTGGATGCCTGAGAGGAGGCTGTGACCCTGTGGGAGGCCTGTGGAGAGAGGAGCCCACGCTGGAGCAGCCTGTCCTTGGAGGACTGCACCCCGTGGAAGAGTGACCCACACTGCAGCAGTTTGGTGAGGACTGTTGCCTGTGGGATGGACTCACGTTGGAGAAATTCACAGAGAACTATCTCCCGTGGGAGGGACCCCACGGTGGAGCAGGGGAAGGACTCCTCTCCCTGAGCAGCAGGAGAAACAACAGGTGATGAACTGACCATAACCCCTGTTCCCTGTCTCCCTGTGCCACTGGGGGGAGAAGGTCAAGCTGGGAAGAAGGGAGGGGTGAGGGGAAGGTCTTTTTAAGGTTTTATTTTACTTCCCATTATCCTGCTCTGATTTTCTTAGCCATAAATAATTAGAGCCTGTTTTGCTAGTGACAGTATTTGATGAGTGATCTCTCCCAGTCCTTAACTCATGAATCCTTTGTTATATTTTCTCTCCCATATCCATATGCGGAGGGGAATGATAGAGCACCTTTGGTAGGTGCCTGGCATCCAGCCAGGGTTAACCCACTACAAAATATTTTTAGTTTTTCTACAACAGGATTTAAGATTGTGGTGGATTAAAATAGTGCAGTGAATACTCTCTGCTAAAAGACTGAAATGACTTAGCCAGTCTTCTCCCTCCCTCCTTTCTCATTTTGTTAATGCTTGAGTAAATGGCAGATACCTCCTACCTTCTTCTCGTGATTTACTCTGCTTTCTCTGAAGCTGACAGTAGCTGCCTAGAAGGAATACCTTTTGCACCACATAGAAAATTTCTACCAGCCACTTTTAAAGATGTTTTGAACTGCTACCATTTGCCTTTTATGACCTAACCTGTCAAATAGGGGCACTTTTTGTTGTTTTGTTGGGTTTTTTTAATTCCCCTTACTTTACAGTATTATGTTTAGTAATAATATTTACCATTACTTACTTCATTACAGAGCTGCCAACTGTTGCTCCTGGTTAAAAGTCAGAAGCCTTTAGTTTCATGCAAGTTTGAAGCATGCATTTTTCCCTTATCTTAACAAGGTTCCAAAAGCTCAAGTTCAAATCAGTAAGTAAACTTTGAGCATTATTTTACTACAAATTATAGAATATCTCAAGTTGGAAGGGACCCAAAAGGATCAGTAAGTCCAACTCCTTGTTTCTTGCAGGACTACCTAAAACTAAACCATGTGACTAAGAGCATCATCCAGATGCTCCTTGAATTCTGACAGGCTGTTATGGGTTAGAAAAAAAAATGAAAACTTGTTTCCTTCCCTCAGGTACCAGGCAGGCTGTGTAGGTGGGGAGGGGCTGGCCGGGAATTGATGGGCGATACTTAAGAACAAAAGGGAGTTATCTGTCCAACAGCATTCCACGCTAAGCACACAGAATGGACGATACTTAAGGACAAAAGGGACCACTTGCCCAGCCCAGAAGCCAGGACAATTCCCCCAGTTAAAGAAAAACAGACCTGGAAATACGGGCAAGGGGGTTGTTTCCCCAGAGGCTGGAGCATCGCAAGAGAACTGCCAAGACTTGGGCGAGAGGTGGGTGGAGACCGGGCTTGCCACTCTCTCTGCTCAGTGTTTGGGGAGGACGGTCGCGTTTGCAGCGAGTGCCGGTTTCACTCCGGGAACACTGCTACACTGTGACGTCTCCGCCCACTCGCTCCAGAGCACGGATACACTGTGACATCCCCGAGGGTCCCGTGGCGGCACAGGGTACAGAGCTATGCTGTAACCAATTGCCGCCCGGAGGCTGCTCGTCTCTGCTGTGCCTGCCTTCTGCTGGTCTGCCGGTGGGTGATACCGAGGTCCATCGCTCCCCAGTCAACCCTGCCTGCCTGCACTGCTTGCTGCCCGCTGCCGAGGTTGGTGGAGCCAGGCTGCTGCCTCGTGGGTTCGCACTGGGGGCGACCTCCTCTTTCCTGTTCGCCGGAGCTGCCATTACCACGTGAGGGTCGTCGCGCTCGTGCCACAGCACCCCCTGCAGCCGCGGGGGAGTCACCGCAGCCTCTCTGCTCCAATGGAGGATTCTCCCAACATCAGACAAGGAACTGATAAGGGGTTTGTCTGTTCTCTTATGGTTGCCGTTTAACTGTCTTGTTATATATATATATATAGATATATAACCCTAGTAAAGAACTGTTATTCTTTTTACCACATCTTTGCCTGAGAGCCCCGTAATTTCAAAGGCATAGTAATTCAGAGGAGGGAGGGAGGTCATCCTGTATTCAAGGGAGGTTTCCCACCTTCCTTGACAGACACCTGTCCTTCAAACCAGGACACAGGCTTGGTGCCATGACCACTTCTCTGGGGAGTCCGTTCTAGTGACCGACCACCCTCTCAGAGAAGAACCTTTTCCTAAAGTCCAGTCTGAAATTCCCCCGATGCAGCTTCATTCCATTTCCTCATGTCCTATTGTTGGTCACCAGAGAGAAATCAACACCTTCCCCTCCACTGCTCCTCTTGAGGAAGTTGCAGACTGCGACAAGGTTTCCCCCTCAGCCTTCTCTTCTCCAAGCTGAACAAACCAAGTGACTTCAGCTGCTCCTCATAAGTCTTGCCCTTGAGACCTTTCACCATCTTGATCACCCTCCTCTAGACACACTCTAATAGTTTGATGTCCTTCTTGTATAGTGGCACCAATTACTGCACACAGTACTCAAGGTGAGGCCGCACCAGAGCAGAGTGGGACAATCACCTCCCTCGACCAGCTGGCGATTCTGTGCCATATGCACCCCAGGGCACAATTGGCCCTCCTGGATGCCAGGGCATACTGTTGAGTCATATTCAACTTGCCATCATCCCAAATGCCCAGATCTTTCCACAGAGCTGCTCTCCCGCTTCTCATCCCTCAATTTGTATGTATAACCAGGATTACCCTATCCTAGATGCAGAATCTTGCTCTTGTTAAATTCCATATGGTTGGTGATTGCCCAGTTCTCTAGTCTATCTAGATGTCTCTGTAAGGCCTCTCTACCCTCAAGGGAGTCCACAGTGCCTCCTAGTTTAGTATCATCGGCAAACTTATTGTACATTTGACTCCTGCATCCAAAGCATTTACAAAAACATTAAAGAGCACTGGCCCTAAAATTGAGCCCTGGGAAACCCCACTGGTGACTGGCCACCAGCCTGATGTAACCCCATTTACTATAACCCTTCAAGCCCAACTTGTCAGCCAATTGTTCACCCAATGTATTATGGACTTGTCTAGCTGTGTGCTGGACATTTTGTGCAGAAGGATACTGTAAGAGACAATATCAAAAGCTTTGCTAAAATTAAAAAAACCCCACATCCATTGGTTTTCCTTGGTCCACTAGATGGGTGACCTTGTCATAAAAGGAAATTAAGTTGGTTAAGCAGACTCTCCCCTTGTGAACCTGTGCTGGCTGTGACCAATGACTGCATTGTCTATCAAGTGTTTTTCAATAACTCCCAGAATAACTTTCTCCATAATTTTACCAGGCACTGAGGTGAGACTGACAGGCCTGTAATTACCAAGGTCATCCTTCTTATCCTTCTTGAAAGTTGGAGCAACATTTGCCAGCTTTAAGTCGACTGGGACCTCTCCAGACTCCCAGGACAGTTGAAAAATAATGGAGAGAGGTCCCATGATAACATTGACCAGCTCTTTCAGTACCCTGGGATGAATCCCATCGGGCCCCATAGACTTATAGGGATCCAGATGGAGCAGTAGATCCTGCACAAGTTCAGAGTTGGCTGGGAGTTTATCATCCCCCCAGTCATGGTCTTCCAACATAGGGCTCTGGGGGTCCCAGGGCCCAACATCAGTATTAAAGACAGAGGCAAAGAAGGCATTAAATGTCTCTGCTTTCTCTATGTCCCCATTTGTGAGGTGACCAACTGTGCTGGTTTGGACGTGAACCAGCAGGGGAAATTAACCCCACACAAAATACCTCAAGAGATTTTAGGTCAAAATTACAATTTTAATAAAAAGGTTAAAATAAATGCAGGAATACAGAAACACTGGCCTAAACAAATCAACAGAGTCACAGTACAACCTGATACCCTGTTGACCAGGGTGGTAGCTGTATAGTCCAGTTAGGCACTGGTCCGGTAGAAGGTCTGGTCCGCTGAGTATCCAGTGGTGGTGGTCCCGTCCTCTGGTTGTCCAGTGGGGAAGGGTCCAGTCGTGGTGGTCCGGAGTCCTCCGGCTTTCCAGTCATCTGGTAGTCCTGTCCTGGTAGTCTCGTCCTGGTAGTCCAGTCCAGTCGACCCATATCCTCTCCCATCCCAAAGCCTACTTTTATGTCGTGTTTCCTGGCTGGTACCTCCCCCAGGGGCGGGGATTTCCACAATGGAAAGGGATGTTCCCAACTTCTATTGGTTGGTTTGGTAATGGGCTCACATGAGCCCAGTCTCAGGGAGCAAATGGTTTCTGACATTCTATTGGTTGGTGTTTATCTGGTTCAGTAATGGGCCATTAACCGAGATAATCTACTCAGGATAGGTGGTGCTTGCTGTCAGACGGAATGGTTATCTCAGTTGAGATAAGGAGTACCACCCCACCTCACATGAGCACAGAGAGTCTCCGGTTTATCGAGGGAATATGTGGGTGGTGACAGAATATATCCTTTTTTGGTTAACCCAGGACACCAATCTCATCAAGTAATGGGCCAACGCTATCTCTGATCCTCCTTTCCTTTTTGTTATCCTTCACAGTGCTGACCAGCTTGAACTCTAATTAAACTTTGTCCACAAAATGGTGAACAGCATCTCTGTAGTCCTCATGTGTCACCTGTCCCTGCTTCCAATACACTTTCCTTATCCACCTAAGTTCTAGGAGATCTCCACTCAGCCAAGACAGCCTTCTGCCCTGCTTGCCTGACTTTAGACACTTTGGAATTGCCTGCTCCTGCATGCTTAGGAGATGGCTCTTAAAAAATGACCAGCATTCATGGACCCCCTGGCACAACTTGAGGCTGTTTCCTCTCATCCTATCACTTGGTGTTTTGGAGAAAAAAAGGACCCCCAGCTCACCACAACCACCTTTCAGATAGTTGTAGAGACTGAGAAGGTCCCCCCTGAGCCTCCTTTTCTCCAGGCTGAACATCACCAGCTCCCTCAGCCTCTCTCCTCATCAGACTTGTGCTCCAGGCCCTTCCCCAGCTCTGTTGCCTTTCTCTGGACATGCTCCAGCACCTCAATGTCTTTCTTGAAGTGAGGGGCCTAGAACTAGACACAATACTCAAGGTGCAGCCTAAACCAGGGAGGAGTACGGTGGGAAAATCACTTCCCTAGTCCTGCTGGCCTGCTTATATAGGCCAGGATGCCATTGGCCTTCTTGGCCACCTGGGCACACGCTGGCTCATGTTTAGCCACTGTTAACCAGCACCCCCAGGGCCTTTTCCACTGGGCAGCTTTCCAGCCACTCTGCCCCAGTCCTGTAGCACTGCAGGGGGTTGTTGTGACCCAAGTGCAGGGCCTGGCACCTGGCCTTGTTGAACTTCATACAATTGGCCTTAGCTCATTCATCCAGCCTGTCCAGATCCCCCTGCAGAGCCTTCCTACCCTCCAGCAAAGCAACACCAACTTGGTGTCATCTGCAAACTTGCCGAGGGTGCACTTGATCCCCTCGTCCAGATCATAAATAAAAATATTGAACAGGACTGGCCTCAATACTGAGCTCTGGGAAACACCACTAGTGACCAGCCGCCAGCTGGATTTAACTCCATTCACCACCACTCTGGGCCCAGCCATCCAGACAGTTTTTTACCCAGTGAAGAGTACACCCATCCAAGCCATGAACAGCCAGTTTCTCCAAGAGAATGCTGTGGGAAACAGTGTCAAAGCCTTAGCCAAAGTCCGGGTAGACAACATCCACAGCCTTTCCCTCATTCAATGAGTTAACTAGCTTCTTCGGCAACCTGAAGTCTGCTCTTCCCATATCCAGGGACGAAGTTTCACTGGCAGTTTATCTCCTATGGCAAACGATTTGAAACTCAACTACTTCCTGGTCACTGTGACCATTACAGCCATCAATTAACACCAGAGTTCTTCTCTATGGTTTGATGAAAGCTTATTGTAACTTAAAAATCATCAAGGTTGTGATTTATATTTACCTCATTCATCACCACCTGAATTCCTATCCTACTAAAATGTCAAGATGACCTGGGAAGTTCAATTCATAAATGTAGTATAGAAGAACATGTAAACATAACCCAAAATTGAATCAGAAACTTGGAGTATTAGAATAAAATAGACTATTTCAGTTGAAAGGGACCTACAACGATTATCTAGTCCAACTGCCTGACCAAAAGTTAAAGCATGTTATTAAGGGTATTGTCTAAATGCCTCTTAAACACCAACAGGCTTGGGGCATCGACCGCCTCTCTAGGAAGCCTGTTCCAGTGTTTGACCACTCTTGGTAAAGAAATGCTTCCTCAGGTCCAGTCTGAACTTCCCCTGGCACAGCTGTGAACAATTCCCATGCATCCTGTTGCTGGATCCCAGGGAAAAGAGTTCAGCACCTCCCTCTCCACTTCCCCTCCTCAGGAAGCTGTAGAGAGACGAGGTCACCCCTCAGCCTCCTTTTCTCCAAACTAGACAAACCCAGTGTCCTCAGCCACTCCTCATAGGACATTCCTTCCAGCCCTTTCACCAGCTTTGTTGCCCTCCTCTGGATGCATTCGAGGACTTTCACATCCTTCTTAGATGGCACATGCAGTTTTCAAAATCTAAGTGTAAATGTGCTTTTCAAACTTACTTCATTTTCATTGCCCTTGTCCTAGTCAGAGATCACCAGATCATTATGTATGCCTGCATCTCTAGGAAACACTTTTATAGATCAGCTGGGAATACACCTCAAACTCCTTATGCAGTTCAGCCACAAGGGGAAAGTAACACATTTTAGTGATTGCAAGATGTGCAACATTGTGCAACAAAAATTCTAGATCCAAACTCTGCAAGAGAACAAGTATTCTACATACTTTGCTTCTAAAGAGAAAGCTTTAAACAAAGCTCGTGTTCTACCTCCCTCCACTCACATACGCATTCAGTGTGTTCATCCACTGAAGGCAACTCTTAACATACTGTCATGGTTTGACCCGGTGTGGAACAAATCTGATTGGTTAAAATAGGTGATGGACAGTTTTATAAGCCACTTGATTTCAGAACACGTCTCCATGAAAGGAATGTTATAAAAACCACCCAGGAAGTGACACTTCACTTGCTTACTTGCTCCCTGCTGTGCCCACTAGCAGCAGTGGCCTCCCCCCGCTCCCTGGGCCAGGGGCCCATGGCCCGGGGGGGGCCTGGTGGGGGCCCCAGCCTCACCCCCACCGGTCCCATGCCGTTTGGGCCCGAGAGGAGTTGGTCTATTGCCATCTGGACCAAGGCCAAGCAGAAAAGCAGCCAAACCGAGGAGAAAAGCCAAGTAGAAAAGTCAAGAGAAGCCAGGCCAAGAACCCGAGAGAAAGCCAAGATTTGCTGGAGAAAAAATAAACCCTTTCAGAGGTGGATGGGTGAGATCAAAGGGGTGACCTTGCTGCTGCAGATAAGGTGAATTGCAGTAAATTAAGTAGTAGCTAATAAGACTGTTGCAAAATTGGATAGCTGCCAGCGTAGAAATGCAGTTTGATGGGGGGAGAGCCTTGGGACCCAGGAAGAGTCTGATTACAGGCTAGAGACGCAACTGTACAGCTGCATTATCTGACGAGAGCATGTAAAACTGTTACAAATACTTCTGTAGGCATTTTCTGCAAATATTAACCTCTTCTCTAAGCCAGAGAGAAAGGAAAGCAAGTCATGTGAAAGACTGATATGGCGACCAGCAGCCTAACGGAAGAGGAGACAGAAGTGGCAGGAAGTGCCAGAGGAGAAGCCATCTTTAAAAGCATGGGGATTCACTTTTTTCTGTGAGCTGTGCTGTGTGATCTGGAATAGTGCCAAACTAAATTTCTCTATAAATCACAAAATACAAGACATGAGGGAATTCGGAATTCATCAGCCTAAAATAAGAACATTTTATACCTGAGCAGATGAAATTTGCAGCCTTTGGAGGTTATGAGTAAAGCAGGGGACTGTACTACTGAGTGCCTTTAGGCTGGAATGATTTATTCTTAAATGTTTAACCCCATCAGACTTTTCTTGTGATCCACAAACTGCTGAGAGTATTGTGGGAGAGAGGATACACCACTGCAAAAACCTGGGCGGGCTGTGGTGTTTCCCCGAAGGTTTGGAACCATGCTGAAGACACTCTGTAGGGAGTTATCTTCCGTGGGATGGATCCCACTACACGACAGAAAGAACTCTTCATCCCATAAAGCGGCAATAAGAACTCTTAATCAAAAGATCAGAATCTCATGTTTATGTCCTTTACATGATCAGTGAGGAAGATTGGGATGTATTGGGAGGAGAATGATATTTGTACATTATGCCTTAATATTTTTATTATTTTTTTTATTCTTTCTATTCTTAGTAGAGTTAGTGAATAAATTATTTAATCATTTTTTCAAGCTTGCAGCCTGTTTTTGCCATCTCACTTCCTCTAAAGAATATAGCATGGGGATCTGGAGACTGCCTCCAGGTTAACCCTTGACACATAGTATCCTGTAACTAACAGAAGAGACTGAAAATACTCACACTTCTGATACCTAGGATTACACAGAGCTTTCAGCGTCTGATGGGAGCCATGAGAAACTCAAACTTGCACTTGACAAAGCTTCAATGGGACTATTGATAACTTGAAAGCAAATAACATTCCTCTATGTGAAAAGCATGACCGCCCACCAATAAAAATGCAACCAAAGTCAAAGACTTATTGTTACTTGAACTCACTTTGTTACTGCTTGGGATGGAACAATTATGTTTTGCAGAGTTGGAATTGCAGAAGGAATAACAGAATCATAGAATTGTTAATGTTGGAAAAGACCTCTAAGATCATTGAGTCCAACCATTAACCTAGCACTGCCATCTTTACCACTAAACCATTTCCACAAGTGCCATATCTACATGGTTTTTGAAGAATTCTAGAGATGGTGACCCTACCACTTGCCTGGGCAGTATTTTCCAATGCTTTACATGCTTTTCAGTGAAGAAATTCTTCCTAATGTCCAATCAAATTTCCCCTGGTGCAACTTGAGGCCATTTCCTCTGGTCCTGTCGCTCATTATCTGGGAGAAGAGCCCGACCCCCACTTCACTACAACCTCCTGTCAGGGAGTTGTAGAGAGCAATGAGGTCCCCCCGAGCCTCCGTTCCTCCAGGCTGAACAACCCCAGCTCCCTCAGATGCTCCTCATAAAACTTGTTCTCTAGACCTTTCACCAGCTTTGTTGCCCTTCTCTGGACATTCTCCAGAACCTCAGTGTCTTTCCAAAAAAAAAAAAGTATAAGCCTGATAAATTTATTCCCTTTTCCAGGAAATCTAATTTTAATGTAATTTTTCACACAGCTTTATTCTTTTGTCTAACAGATATAAAATCTAGTTTTAAATACTTTGCAATGACCAAATTCAAAGACTGTAAAATTAACTACACATAACACTCTTCAACAGAGAAATGGCAATGTCATCTTCATAACACTCTCTCAGAAAACTACTGATACTGAAATCAGCTGGAAAATAGAGTTTCTAACACAATTTGACATATTAGAAAGCAGGCATTCTCTGTTGCAGCGCTGGACACACCTGGAGGATATCTCCTCTAATCAGATGTGTGTGGTGAAACTTTACAACAGGGTATTTATTCCATCATGATCATATATATTCATTACAACATACTTCCTAGCTAATACATAAACACCGCTTTTCCTAGAACTAATTTGCATGCATCCACCTCCTACTGGAAGTCCTTTTTTGGTCCTAGAGGGTCGTCTAAAGGGGTCTCCAGTGGTCATATTCACTGAGTGCTTCGATATTACAGGTGACCTTTACTTGAACTTTTTTTGGGGGCATGCACTGTTGCTTCTTGTTACATAACTTGCCAAAAACCCCACTATATTCCTCATTATCTGTTTATCCACTGGTTCCAGCTATGTTTATCATCCTGTGTTCATACTTTTGCATTCTTTTATCTTTTTTTGCTAGTTGGTCTTTAAGCTCTATCTAGCAACTTCAGGGGAACTGAAAATTTCTATTCTCTATGTTATTTATTACTACCTGAGGCTACTTTGTTTCCCAGGAGTGATTACAAGGCACAGAGAAGAGTGGCACAAGACAAGGAGATCTAGCCCTGCGTTCTGCCTCCAATGGTGGTTCCACTTGAGAAAAGCATTTAACATAGCAGGTATACTTCACTGTTATCTAGTAAATCAATGGTTTATGGATGTTCTAAGCCACAACTTAACTGTTTATCATTATACTTTCTAGGGATATGCAGAAAATGCATTTCCAGGGTATCAGTCACAGTACTGTCTTATAGCTAAGCACTTATTAAAGAATTTAAAGTGTCTCTTTACAGAGGTCAAAGTTGTAGGAACACCATGTCAACCATCTGTCTCTCTATTTGGAACACTATAGCAGGCTTATAGGCTTTTGTCCTGGGTAACCCAATATGTTATTGTATACCATATCTATCTGTGCCCAAAATTGTTACTGCCTCTTTAAGACCCTGCAGCCAGAAAACAGAATGGCAAGGCAGGGGCTGGGGGGTTCCCCGGGCTTTTAAAAGTCAGAGTTGCCCAAGTGGAGCTCTCTCATGCCTCGTAGCCCTTGCTCAAGGCAGAGGTTCCCCTTTGTGTTTTTTTGTTTCTCTCTGGCCTCCAGAGCGGGTTGTTTTGGGCAGGTTTCTGGACTTGCAACAGTATCAACTCAGGAAGCTGCATTTCACAATCAAAAACTGTTCCAGAGTGAAATTTGCAACACCTTCAGCAGCATGAAGCCGGAGCCAGTCCAGGGTTGGGCCAAAACTCATCGGTGCTTGAGAGTCCATTTTTTTTCTTCCCCCCCCAGTCAGAACAGGGACCCGAGACAGCAGCACCAACACTGGCAGAGTCCAGTGGGTGGCAGGAAGCAGCAGAGAGCAGTAGCACTGACCTCACACACACCAGCAATTCTCATCTGCCACTAGAATTGCTTTGTAAGCTCCTACCTTCCCTTTTTTTTGTTCCAGGGGGAAGGTTGAGTCAAGCAGGGTTTGTCCGCCATCTCCCTTTTGTGTCCTGGACCACACGGTTGCCTGCCAAACGTGCCATCTTGGGGAAGGGGTCACTCTGCCATTTTGAGTTTCTCTTTGTTGCCGGGGAGTCCACGAGATTTCAGCAACTTTGTAACTAGTGACTACTACTGTTATTTTTTGCCTGTTGCTATTTAATTTTTTTTAGTAAACTTATTTTTTTCACTTATATCTACTTATATTTGTTTCTTCTTATCAGTGGAAAGGCATTGGTTAAAGCTATAAGGGGAGGTAACTCATTTTAGTGTCCACCTCTTAAAATTGTCTTAAACCAAGACAGTTTTTTAATTCTTCAAGTGAAAAATAATAAATAGTGCTCAAACAGCAGTATAACAGCTGTGAACATTTTAAGGAGAGGAATGAGGACAAAAAAAAGAAGCAGCAGTGCATGTGCCTGTACATATACAATACGAACAGGTTCACAGCTCTAAGTAACGTCAGTTTAAGGAAATCTACATCTGAATTACCATAGGTTTAGTTCCCTAAATTTAACTAAAAACTAACACTGATGCAGTAGACAGACAAAAGTGGCCCAGAGTTAATCTTAAACAACTGTGGAATCACACCAATAGTCAAAATTAACTTTAGTTAACTTAATTATGATGAGTGTCTAATAGTCTTAAGTAAGTATCTAAATCTCTACTAAAACCCAGGGAAAATTGGTCCAAATACTGTAGCCAGGAACTTTTGTTTTAGTGTCTATGTTCAGTTCAGTATTGAGAACAATTTAAATAAAACCCCAAATATCAAGTCACAATAAAATCTGGAGGTTTGGAATATACAACTGCAAGTAAATTTAAAAAATTACATTGGAAGAAACTGTAACTATTCCCTCCTCAAAAAACTGAAAAGAAATGCAAGGAAACATTCCCTTCTGAAAAGATACAAGTGGCAAAACTGGAAAACATAAACTTTCAAGCAAACAAAAAGAATTGCTCATTTACCTAAAAGCTTGTTCATGTTTTTGAAATAGATTAACAGAAATAACAAAAAAATGTATTCTGGCTCCATAAAAACCTACCCTACATCTGAAAATACACACAGAGCATCTAGGCTTCCGAATAACTCTGTGCTACAGTGGCATTATGAGAAATTGATTAACAGCCAATGTCTTCTTAAAAACCCTTTAAATTACAAACACCATCATGCTTGACCATATATTTTGTTTACTACTGTCATGGTTTAGGAATGCTATTCACCCATTTAGTGTTCCCACTGAAACACCCCAGACCATGCACCACTTGCTCACTCCCCCCCTTCCCCTGTGGTGGGATGGAGAGGAGAATTGGAGGTACAAAAGGTAAAGATCATGGGTTGAGAGAACAATTTACTGGAAACAGCAATGAGATAAGACAATGAACAGTAACAACAACAATATTAATAACAGAGTGTACAAGAAAGGCGAATGATTCACACATGAGTGCTCATCATGCAGAAACCGGCACCACCCAACTGCACACCAGGACAACTACACATTCTCATTACTGGACAAAGTTAAGACTGCTTGGGAGTCCTTACTGTGGACTTCTGTATCTTATTTTTTGTATTACATTAGGAATTTAACTCAATTCTGAAAAATTAACATAAACCTTTAATTTATCAAGTCATTGATTTCTTTTCCTCTAGGACTTAACATATTGTGGATATTTATAGTGAATACCATATTTTAGTATTCACAATGGGTTGAACACAGCATTCTCTTTCTGATCCCGAGAGTCCAGCTATACAGTATGGTGAGGAAGACAAGATAACCCAATAAGTAATAAGATGGGAAAAAAATTAAAAAAAAAAATATCAAACTCTATGATGTTTGCAAAGGAATAACTTAAACAAGAACACCACAATGAAGTGAATTTACTCTGTTCTGTTACTTATTTCTCATGCACCAAAAAAAAAAAATCACAGTGGCACATTCCACAGGTCAAGCCAACAAAAATGCCACAGATTTTGTGCTCCAGGAAAGGAGCTCACCTGCTAAATACTTCATACTGTTCACTCATTTCTCTACATTGTCCTACAGTAGGTGGATGTATTAAAAGAACTCAAAAGGCTAATTTATCTTCTGGAGCAAATAGAAAGATACTTTTGCGATGACATTACTCTTCTGTCAGGCGTGACCTCTTCCCAATAATTTAATGCCTTTTCTCACCTCAGCAAAATGGGAATACAAGCAGTAGCACGGCAAAGTCTTCAGTTCATAAAGCCATAAGAACAAAACATGAGTAAAACTGAGCCTGATGTCCAGGTGTTAGAAAGACAAATTACTTGTCTGTAGAATTGCCTTGTTAAGGTTTAGGGCTTGACAGGCTTCAATGATTGCAGACCTAGGGGGAGGTTAACAAAGTTTGGGAAGAAGGATGTACTACTGATAGTGGGCACAAAGAATGCAGAATTTATGGGCCACAAGGACATTTGGCAGAACCCTCAAGATAAGGAAGAAACTAATAAAGCCAACTCAGCAACTGTGCTGAAATCAGCTCCGACTGGGTAAAAAGTAATTGTGGTAGGGGCAGATCATGACCATCGACCCGAGAAACCCATCAGATCAAAAGAACAGAAAGAGTTAGCATGTGGACTAATTAGCATGGGAAGCGAGAGAATCATTAACCAATAGAAGATAGAATACTAATTAATTAGAGAACTATGTAACTTGTAGCCAGTGAACATTAATGCCTTTGTTTGCTAACCGTATAAATAGTGAAAAGTTTTGGTAGTTGTCATGCTGGCTTTGTGGATTTGCCACCCAGCACCCCTTTCCGCACAGAACTGTAAATAAATCAAATACTTTGAGTGTGTGTGGATTGGCCACCAGGTGAAAGAATCTATTTTGGAACAACAAACCCAGGCAATAGGCCATTATAGAGAGTGGGTGGAAAGAGCAATAATTTTACCCACCGAAGAGAAATAAAGGATAGATTCCCCTATAAAAGGAAAAACACACAATATAAGCTGCGTAGTCCCAGTAGCCATACAGAGTTACAGACATTATTGCCAGTATATAATGCTGTGTTAAACACACTTATGGAACAAACATGAGATTCTCTGAAGATCAGGACTTCAACTCTTGTCATTCAAAAGCCACTTATACAAAATGCAGAAGGCCTACATAAATATCTGAGAATCTGGGAGTTACAGTGAAAATATACTTACTGCACAACAAAAGCTAAACACTTAAAAAGTTATTTGAAAAAGGACACAGAAAATTTAACACATCCTCCTTCAACAATCCCCAGAAACTCTGGATGTAACAATATGAGAACCTACACTGGATAAGTAAGCCTAAATGTTGGATCCATTAGATCAACAAGCAATAGTAAATTTGAAACCCTATCGCTTTTCCTGCCCTTGCCTGGATTCAGCTGGGCTCGCGATCTCCTGGGTTCTCAGTGCACAGAAGCAGTTYGACCACTCTCTCACAACAGGCAGCTTCTTTAAGGTAGCAGCGAGGGCAAGAGGACGAAAGAATTGGACTTCTGTAACTTTTATTCCAAGTTTTATTTGTCTCTGCCGACGAGGCAGGGCAAACAAAGCTTGAAGGGGAGTTAACAGAAAAGACCCCTACCTGCTCTCTCTCTCTGCTGCTTTAAGGGGTAGGGATAACAGAGTGTAACCAATGAGCTTAGAGATACATGAGAGAAAACCAATGATACATCAGAAGAAGAAGAACACATTCAAACTGACTAATGACAATACAGTTAGAGAGAATTTCAAACCAAGCCAACCTGTTACAAAGCTTAAGACTCTGTGACGGAGGAGAAAGTATAAAGTAAATGCATGTAGCTATGCTGCTGATTCCTCCTTTGCTCCGCCTTCAGGGACAGAGTCCT
>JACAXG010000369.1:59831-112617 GCA_018881555.1 Amblyornis subalaris
TTGAGGTCACAGATCCCTCTGAGTCATTTGAGCTCACTAATCCTGTAGAAAACTAGCAAATCCAAAAGTTTTCTACTGTGTTTAGTGAATCAAATAATCAATTAATGTATTAAATCAGAGAAAAAAAACCATTGCTGTGTTGGTTTTGGCTGGGGTAGAGTTGATTTTCTTCCCAGTGGCTGGTATGGGTCTGTGTTTTGGACTTGTGCTGAACACAGGGTTGATAATATAGACATGGTTTTTTTATTGCTGAGCAGGGATTACACAAAACCAAGGTCTTTGCTGCTTTTTGTACTGCCATGCTGGGGAAGGGGCTGGGGGTACATGGGAGGTTGGGAGGTGTGTTGGTTTTGCAGGACCTGGTTTTTGGTAGCAGGGAGGCAATAGAGGTGGCTTCTGTGAGAAGCTGCTAGAAGCTTCCACCATGTCCAGCAGAGCCAATCCCTGATGGCTCTGAGGATGGACGTGCGGCTCGCCAAGGCTGGGCCAATTAGAGATGATGGTAACGCCTCTGTGATAACATATTTAAGAAAAAAATCACAACAAAGTTTGGGTAAGCAGTTGTAATTTTCCAACTAGAGAAGAGTAGGAGTGAGAATATGTGAGAGAAACAATGGAGGCACCAAGGTCAGTGCAGAAGGAGGGGGAGGAGGTGCTCCAGGCGCCGGAGCCGAGATGTCCCTGCAGCCTGTGATGAGGACCATGGTAAGGCAGGTTGTCCCCCTGCAGCCCATGGGGGTCCACGGGGGATGCAGAGATCCACTCGCAGCCCGTGGGGGGGGTGCCCACACCAGAACAGGTGGATACCAGGACGCTGTGGTCCGGCAGGAGTCCCAGTGGAGAGACCTTGCTTCCAGGCTGGAGGAGCCGTCCTCGGAGGACTGTACCCCGTGGCAGTGACCCATGCCGCAGCAGTTTTGAGAGGACTGTCTGCCCATGGGATGGACTCACGCTGCAGCAGTTTTGGGAGGACTGCTGCTCGTGAGAGTGGACCCATGCTGGGGAAGTTCAGGGAGAACTGTCTCCCGTGGGAGGGACCCCACAGTGCAGCAGGGAAAAGACTCCTCTCCCTGAGCAGTGGAAAGATCATCTTGGGTGATGAACTGACCAAAACCCCCACCCCGTCTCCCTGCGCCATCGGTGGGAAGGAGGGAGGGGTTGGGGGGAGACAAGGGTGTCTTTAAGGGCTTATTTTTAGTTCTCATTCTCCTACTCTGATCTTGTTAATAATAAATTCACCTTATATCATTGAGCCTGTTTTGCCCTTGAAGTGTTTTCTCCCAGCCCTTATCTCAACTCATTAACCCTTTGTTAAATTTTCTCTCCTCTGTCCGGTTCCAGAGCAGAGTGAGTGAGTGGGCTTTTCATGGGTGCCTGGCGTTTGGCCAGTGTCAAACCACGACAGGAGGAGACACAGCCAGGACAGGTGACCCAAACTGACCAAAGGGATATTCCAGACCATATGACATCACACTCAGTATATAAAGTGAGGGAAAGGAAGAGGGGGGGACATTTGAAGTTATGGCATTTGTCTTCCCAAGTAAGGTTACACGTGATGTATTCCTGCTTTCCTGGAGATGGCTGAACACCTGCCTGTCCATGGGAAGTGGTGAATTAATTCCTTGCTTTGCTTGTGTGCATGGCTTTTGCTTTTCCTATTAAACTGTTGCGTTGGTTTTGCAGGGCCTGGTTTTTGGTAGCAGGGAGGCCACAGAGGTGGCTTCTGTGAGAAGCTGCTAGAAGCTTCCACCATGTCCAGCAGAGCCAATCCCTGATGGCTCTGAGGATGGACGTGCCGCTGGCCAAGGCTGGGCCAATTAGAGATGATGGTAACGCCTCTGTGACAACATATTTAAGAAAAAAATCACAACAAAGTTGGTGGCGCAACTGTAATTTTCCAACTAGAGAGGAGTAGGAGTGAGAATATGTGAGGGGAACAACAATGGAGGCACCAAGGTCAGTGAAGAAGGAGGGGGAGGAGGTGCTCCAGGCGCCGGAGCCAAGATTTCCCTGCAGCCTGTGGTGAGGACCATGGTGAGGCAGGTTGTCCCCTTGCAGCCCATGGGGGTCAATGGGGGATGCAGAGGTCCACTCACAGCCCGTGGGGGAGGTGCCCACGCCAGAGCGGGTGGATACCAGGACACTGTGATCCAGAGGAAGTCCCATGGAGAGAGAGGCCTTGCTTCCAGGCTGGAGCAGCTGTCCTCGAAGGACTGCACCCCGTGGAAGAGTGACCCACGCCACAGCAGTTTTGGGAGGACTGTCTGCCCATGGGATGGACTCACGCTGCAGCAGTTTTGGGAGGACTGCTGCCCGTGAGAGTGGACCCATGCTGGGGAAGTTCACAGAGAACTATCTCCTGTGGGAGGGACCCCATGGTGCAGCAGGGAAAAGACTCCTCTCCCTGAGCAGCAGAAAGATCTTGGGTGATGAACTGACCAAAACCCCCTCCCGTCTCCCTGCACCATTGGTGGGAAGGAGGGAGGGGTTGGGGGGAGAAAAGGGTGTCTTTAAGGGCTTATTTTACTTCTCATTCTTTTACTCTGATCTTGCTAGTAATAAATTCACTTTATATCATTAAGTAGAGCCTGTTTTGCCCTTGAAGTGTTTTCTCCTGGTCCTTATCTCAACTCATGAACCCTTTGTTAAATTCTCTCTCTGTCCAGCTGCAGAGCAGAGGAGTGAGTGAGCAGGCCTTTCGTGGGTGCCTGGCATTTGGCCAGTGTCAAACCACGACAACTGTCTTTATCTCAACCCGGGACTTCTCTCGCTTTTACCCTTACAGTTCTCTCCCTGATCCTACTGGTGGGGGAGTGGCTGCATGGTGCTTGGTGGCTGGCTGGGGTTAAACCATGACAATTGGCCACACTGTATGGGAGAGTTTGTAGGAACAACACAGCTGACAGGCAACAAGACCCTCCCCCTGTTATAAGTAGCTAGATTAATCTTGATTGTCTGTGCAACCACAGTTCAGGTCGGAAACCTACCTTCTGAAAGGCAATGCAACCTAAATGCAATCTAGTGCTGGCTGTCCTTCAATATATTTCTTAAAATGCTTCCTTCCACATACCTAGGACAGTTCCTCCTACAGTTTACTGGAAAGAGAATGACAGAACAGAGCAGTATGGGGCATCCCCTCCTCCAGCCCCAATGAAAAACAAGCAAACCTCACAATAACCAGGACCCACTAACTCTGGTACAACACTGCAGTCTGGTTGCTCACAAGGACCAAATTAATACAAATGCTCAAAATTCTATAGTTTGAGCAACTGCTGTGAAGACAGCCCCCTACTATATTACTGATGTGTAATATATTTAATGTGCTGCATTACATATGTAAGTGATACAGCAAAATATGTAAACCATTAACAGTACTGAAAATAAGGATTGTTATGTTCAGGAGTTACTCTCCTCACTTCTGACATTACAGACAGCAGAACCTGGGGGAAGGGGGTGGAAGAAGCAAAGCATTCTTGTGCCTTATTTTCCACAGGCATACAAAACAAACAGCAACATTTATTAGAAGTTCACACAAGCCTCAGAAAAAAAGTTTTACAAGTTGCTACAGTGAGATTTTCTGAAACCTGAGAGAGAGATCTGCAGGAGTTATGTAAATAACTGCCAGACCAATCAGATTCTTCACGTGACATACAAGCCATTAAACACAAATTGAGGGCTTAGGTTTAATACAGTGCCCAGCTAATGCTGACCATTATTTTATTGTAGGGTTGAACTGCAGTATGGGACATGAGTAGACAAGCTGCATAAAGCTTGTTGGATGCTCGTTTCCTGTCTCATGACGAAACCATGCTAACTTCAGTGTCTTTGACCTCCAGGTCTTTCTTCCCTTAAAAACATCTGCTTATTCTTTAGCAAGCTCCTGAATCCAGGAGAGGAGAGAAAGGAAAAGAAAAAAAAAAGACTTTCCAGAAAATCCCAGCAGAACCCCACCCCTGTTTACTAGGTGTCATAGATCTCACAGAGGCATTCCCTCCCCTCTGTGTTGCAGTCCAGAGTGTGAAGAACAAGTCGGCCTTCTTTGCTGACAAGCTCTACAACAGATTAGATATTCCCACTCAAATTGAAGAGCTGAAGTCACAAACAACGTGCCATTGATTCAGTCAGTGAACTTCCCATTTCAGTTCTCTTTCCAGACAAATATGATGAATTAGTACCCTAAACCTAACACACACACTTCCTTTGTTCATGTGTATTTTTAGTCAGCAAGATACACCCTCCCATTAAGAGATACTGGGCAAGATGAGAAACACTGGATCCCCAACAGAGAAAAAACAACTCATGGGCATAAATAGCAAATACTCTTCGTGTATTTTAATCATAAGGAACAACTGGAATAATAATATCAAGCTTTTTTGTCAAATGATGAAAGCGTCTAAAGGAATTTCTGTCAGAGCATACTGTTGTGTCATTTTTTCAGAACATGGCTCATATGCCAAAGCAAACAAGAAGTCGTTACTTTGCATTGAAAGCCTTTCCTCCTTCCATCACCTCATCCACCTCCCTGACAAAACCTCCCCATGCTTTCCTCCACACCCACACCCCTTTCCCCCAAATCATCTCAACCCCATCCACAGCCACCCCGCACGTCTAACCCCAAACTTGTCCCGTTTTCTCCTCCCCCATGAGCCCATTCCATCCCTGCTTCATCCCTCTCGCACCCGCCTCACCCTTCTCCCCCCGATTTCAGCCCCTTGACCCACGCCGCGCCTCCCAGTCGCCTGCTCGGCCTGCTGCAGCCTCCTCGCCCCCAGCGGTAGCCGCCGCTGCTCACGCCTCACGCAATCACCCTCCGCCGCCAAGCGCGAGCGCTCCCCTGACAACCGCAGCGCGCGCCAGGCCCAGCCACTTCCCAGCCCCGCGCACACAATGGGCCCCGCAGGCAGCCTCCTCCCCGCCCCCCCTGCGCCACGCACCGGGGCGACGGCACTCGGCCACTTCGTCGAACTGGCCCCCTCCCGCCGCCCCTGCCCCACTGACCATCGCTGCGCTTGATCTCCACGTAGATCCCTATTTGAACCTTGCTGAAGTTGGCCGCTGCCATCGCTTCATGGGGCAGCCGGGGATATCGGAGGCGTTGCCGGCCGGCGCACAGGGGGCAGTGAGGGCACGCACAGCAGCAACGGCGGCGATGGCAGCACCGACCGCGGCGGCGGCTTCGAGAGGGCAGTCGGGCGGAAAGGGGAGGAGCGGGGCGGAGAGAGAGAGAAAAGGCGCCGGCCGGATATAACAAACACTGGTAGTTGCAGCGCCTGTGCAGCTCGCCGCGGCATCACAACAGGTCTGGCTCACGGAGAAGGCGGGGGCAGAAGCGCTGCCGCGGTTCGTCCTCCGCCCTTCACGGCACCTGGGCGGGGCTGGCACAAGA
Organism: Amblyornis subalaris; assembly: GCA_018881555.1. Classification (NCBI taxonomy): domain Eukaryota; kingdom Metazoa; phylum Chordata; class Aves; order Passeriformes; family Ptilonorhynchidae; genus Amblyornis; species Amblyornis subalaris. Next base: position 65,218 of record JACAXG010000369.1, read on the forward strand.
TGGACGTCCCCGCTCCCCTGGGGCTGTCTCCCTGCTCGCTTTGGCCTGGGCCAGGAGATGCTCGTCCCAGCTACGGGCTGCCTGTGCGAGCATCTCCTCTTGGCCCTGTCCCTGACTTAAAAACACACACGTGCGCCTATTTGGCACCAGATGGTGACAGCTGCCTTGAAGTTTTAATGTAATAGCTTTATCTACCTAATATCTACTCATAAGGCTCCCGTCTGCCGAGTAAAGCAGCTTAGAAGCATGTTTTGTACTTGCTCCCCAACCTGCAAGCATCTCTTCAGTCCAAGTCCACACTGTCAACAGCATCCATCCATCCATCCATCCATCTTCACATCATGCTTGCCTTTATACAACTTAAATAAAAACCAAAGCTCATTTCATCTTCCTTGTTTCCCTATAATGATACCTGTACCTTAGGCAAGCCATTTTGTTAAACATCCCTTGGGTTTCTCTTCTGAGGGCAGTTCCTAACATAATGAAGCCATAACAGGTTTAGAATTGTCCTTCCTGTACAGTTTCCTAGTCACCTTGAGCAGCATCACAATATTTGTAACTACTGTTTGATCGTTTAATTGTCTGTAGTAATTTCTTGTCATTATAACTATTTAGATAAAGTATAGTTAAAATGGGTGCAAGAATCTCTACCTCTCAAGAAGAGGAGATCATAAAAACTTCACCCTTAGGATGTATTCTAGAGCACTGGAGAAAGTTTGGAGGGGATCCCCTTACTAAGAAAAAGCTTATTATTTATTGTAACCAGTGGCAGCTTTTGCATGTATTAGAGGATCGGGGAAAATGGCCTCAGAATGGACCTCTGAACTATAATACTATCCTACAGTTAATGGTATTTTGTTGCCAGGAAGGAAAATGGGATGAAGTACCGTACGGTGATGTGTTCTTTGCACTGCGGAATAATTATAATGCTCAGAAAGAATGTGGATTGGTGGCGGCGGATGCTAATGTGTTGGTATTAGAAAGGGAAATTGTAATAAAGTGTGTTGTTCAGCATGTAGCTATGGGAAGAGGTGCAGAAAGTTGGGGAAGACATCTGATGAGGAGGATTTTGGAGGATTTGTGCACGCTTGACAATGACCACTGGAGTGTGTGGTGTTGTGGAATTGGTATCTGGGAGAATTGCAAGCCCTGTGTAAATCGAATCAGGAGAATTCGTAACAGTGACTTGTTATACACAAAAACCGCGTGAAAGGGGGGAGGGGCCCTCCTATCTTTACCGACACAGGGTTGGAGCAGTGTGTAATAAGTGATTTGTATTGGAGGTCTGGACCTAAGGATAAATGAAATGGGTAATTGGGTATTGGCAAACCAGTCCACAATTCCACCCTGTAGCCCCCTGGGATGTATTTTTAAAAACTGGAATGAGTTTGGGGAAGATCTGATGACTAAATATAAAATGAATAAATATTGTAATCAATGGTGGCCACCTTATAAACTGGAGAATGGGAAAATGTGTTGTTGCAGTTTAATGTTATCTTACAGTTGATGTTGTTTGTTGCTGGCTTGGTGTCCTGGTTCCAGCCCAGATCAGCAAGAGAGGGCGTGGCCAAGACATTGTGTTATTCAATACCATCTTATCTCTTTGCCGGGGGCAGGGGACTCTCTCTTCTGAGAAGAAAGGGCATTCCTTTCTGATCGGGAGAAAACATGGCAGATGGAGGGTCTGTTCGCCATTGTTTGTCATTCTCCCAGGCTTGGTGAGCATTTTGCATGTAAATCACCCTGTCTTTGTACAGTTTTGTTATTAGTATTGTTGCTGTTACTATTCATTTTCTTATCTCATTGCTGTTTCAAGTAAATTGTTCTTATCTCAACCCATGATCTTTACCTTTTGTGTTTCCAACTGGAGGAGGGAGAGGTAGCCAGTGTAGGCCCATTTTCGGTGGGAACACTAAATTGGAGAATACCATTCCTAAACCACAATAACCTTAATTGGTGCCCTACATGAGGCTTGAAGCGTTGAGATAAAAACAGATCTGTCCAGAGACGGTTGGAAACAAATTTAATTTAAGAATTTGCTGTATTAGGTCCAGAGCCACTGGTGACAATGTTGCTTGGTCTGTTCATGTGGGTGTGGTACCTACCCCTGTATATATTCCCATATGTTCTCCTCGTGGTGCCCTTTTTCAGAGCAGGGAGAGGGTTCAGGATTGCTTTGATGCTGTACTGTGGGATATCAGTTTATGACATTGTATTGGGTCTGACTGAGGTAGAGTTCAGCAGCCTTCCCAGTGCTGTGCTTTGCATTGGGAGCTGGAAGGGTGTTGATAACACAGCAGTGTTTTGGTTACTGCTGAGCAGCGCTGTCCCTCTAATTCCTTCCCCCATCAAGGGGTTGGGAGTGGGCAAGATCCTGGGAGGGGACACAACCAGGCCAGCTGACCCAAGTTAACCAAAGGGATATTCCATACCATATGACATCAGCTCAGGTATAAAAGCTAAGGGAGAGACAAGGAAAGGGGGGGCATCCATTATTCTGTAATGTTTGCCTTCCTGAGCAACCACTATGTGTGCTGAGGCCCTGCTTCCCGGGAAGTGTCCGAACATCACTCGCTGATGGGAAGTAGAGATTGACCTTTTTTTCCTCTTTGCTTATGCGTGCGCAGATCTTTGCTTGTTTCTTTCTGTCACTTTAATAAACTGCCTTATCTCAACCCACTGGTTATTTTTCCATCTTATTTCTTGCCTCTGTCCCACTGGGAAAGGGAGTGATAGAGCAGCTTAGTGGGCACCTGGCACCCAACCAAGGTCAAACCACTACAGACATCATAACACCAAGGACAATGACAGTCATTTGGGATGTGTATTCAGTGTTGCTCTCCTATCCCTACCTCGAGCGCTACTTTTGGGAGTCCATTTATAATCCTATCCAGCCTGTGGGGGGAACAGGGGAGGATGATTTTCCCCAGGTTTTCATCCCCTTTCCCTCCTTCAGGCCTGTTACAACAGCTTTTGAGAATTTTAAATTCCCTTTGATGTTAAGGAAAGCATTTTCTTGTTGCTATATCTGCCAGGTCTCCTCAGTGCGGTCCACACCATGTTTAGAATCAAGAAAGAGATTTCTAGGGAGGTTATTCAGAGGTCTGCCCTGAGGGTGGGTAGTCATGAGTGGCATAGAATGTGGGCTGCCTTACATCCAGGTGATGGTAGACACTTCTGCATTGATTTTGTTCAGGTGTGTTTTCCTAAATTTGGTTACCATATAAAGCTTTCTGCAGGTAGAACCTCTCTTTTCTCAGCCCTGGTGCATGTACCATTTGCTCCAAATCGAGGGAGAGTGGATTGAGTTTGCTGAGGTAAAGGCCATGGTTAATACTTGCCCAGGCCCATTAAAGCAATCTGATTACAGGCTTCCATGGCGCACACACATTCTTCCACACCCTGCAACAAAATGCATCTGGCTCTCTGCCCTCTTCTACCTGCCCACTTTGTTGTCCCTTTTTTCTGCTATTAAAAATATGGTCGCGTTAGACCAGGTGGTATTTAAGACCTTAACATCTCTTAGACAAAAAAACCTCAAATTATCCCACTTGTGTAAATGGGCATACTCAATGTATTTATCCATTTGAAACAATAAATTTTGAGCACAAAACGACCATGCAGACTGTGGGGTTCTTTTAGAAAAAACCCAACTGCATGAATATACTTTAGTGAAGCTGCATTGCAATTGTCAATACTAATGGGAAATAGCCGGAGTAATAGGTGGGACTTTTGAACTGCTCACTCCAAGTATAGAAGAAAGGATCACAGGGACCCCACAATTTACCTCATATTCCTGTCTTGGGCAAAATGTTCTTCCAGCAGCAAGACACTGCCCATTTTGTCTACACAAACACCTTGAGGTGGCCAGTCCATGAACTGTCATCTTCCTAGTCACATCCAGTCTAAGTAAGCTCAGAAACATCTCAAGTCAAATGTCAGCACTGTCACTTCATAATTTGGTCCTGTCAGTTCAGCAACATGTGTCTTTCCAAATATAAATAAATGTTTTATAGTTTTGCTCTCCTCAATTACATAAGTACCTTTATTTTGATTATAGCTGATAGGTTGATAATACTCTTATATTGCTTGGAGAGCATTGTGGCTGGTCAGATTTTCACACAAACATGTGAATCAAAACCTCAGGCAAAATGAGTACTGTCTCTCATACCTTTTACTGGTTAACAAATAGTTCTTGGCCTGCTAATGCCATTCTTAATTGGACTACACTGTGAGTAGCAATTAAGACTAAATGGCCACTTGCTGAGAGCTGGTGAAACTGCAGCAAGACATTCACTTTCTCCAAAGAAAGTGCAGTTGCCTTTGGTGTTAAGGAAAGAAGCTTATTTTTTTTATTGGCTCAGTATATTAAAAATGATTGATTCAATTCACAGCAGGGAAAATGGTTTTGGCTCAATCTGAGCCCAGTTATGCCACAGAAAAGCCAGTGGGATAACTCTAGTCCAGTTAGATTATCCCAGGTGTCTCTTCCTCTTGGGAACAAGACACAGACACACATAACATATCTCACAGGCCAAATTCTGTTCTATGTATCAAATTGTGATTCATAAAAAAATGAATATTGATATGATATCGATATCCAACTATGACAGACAAATAACTCTCTAACGCAGCAGTTAGAAAGGGTATGTTTAATCGGCCAGGGCAGCCGCGTGGGATCGTTCCCAAAGACGCAGTGCCAAATTGTAAAACAATACAGAGTCCTTTTATCTACAAAAGTTCTAAATATTTAAAATAAAAATACATATTCATAGCATAAACACCTCCCATTCCCGCTTCGTATGATAATTAGCCAAAATATCATTAAGCATGCGTGGTTTGCTCTTTGAAATGAGTCGGTGGGTGTATTTTGAGTAATGGTCGTGAAAAATGCGAAGTAGACCTTAGTCTTCCTCCCTTGAACTCTTTGCCTCTTGAGTTTTCACAATAGTTTTGACCCTGAGGTTCATTCTGTACCCTCTCCTGCCATCCGTGAATAGATATTTCAAACAGAGAAATTAATATCTGTCTACTTTTCTCTTAGATCTTAGTACTCTAAGTCTTCTGGTCCTTGTTATGGACACAGCTGTACAAATATAGGATGACAAACAATTAGTCAACCCTATTTTAGGTCTAGCTTCTCAAACAATTATTAACTTCTTCATTAACTCCAGCTGGGTTTATCTGTTACATTCGTTCTAACTAACCCTACTGATTCTAACAAAGCTAACTTTAAATAAAAATCTAAAAATCTTAAAATTTCATATTTCAATTGGAATAACTCCAGTTAAGCCAGCCTTTGACATTTGATTACATCACTTTGCTGGGCTATTCTGGATTGATGTTGCTGCATGAGAATAGAACTTGGCCCTTAATGTAGTGTATACTTTTATATAGAGGATGACAGATGTCAATAATGTAATTTTATTTGCTGAAAAGAGAGCTGCACTGTCCTTGAAGATGCTAGGAAGACCCTAGGAAAGCTTCAGGTTAAGATAAAATTTAAAATGAGATGAGACTTTCTCCTTCCTCCTGGGAAGAGTGACTACATATAATTACAGTTCCATAACCGTGTTAGGCCCAAATAGTTCACAATATTTGCAAGTCTATGTGCCATAAGTGTAAGGTGACTTTTATAAATCAAATGCCAGTCTGTAGCTCATCCTGTTATTTCTAAGATGAGACATTGTCCTGGTTTCAGCCAGGACAGGGTTCGTTTTTGCAGTAGCCGGGAGGGAGGTTATTCTATACCACCTTGCATCATTGCTGGGGGCGAAGGGAAAGGGACTATCACTTCCGAGGACAAGTGTGTTACTTCCGGTTGAGAAAACGTGGCAGATGGAGTGGTCAGGATGGCGTGGCACTGGTCCTGAGCCAGAGGGAACGGTTAGGGCAGCATGGCTGGAGTTGGGTCACGAGCTCTGTGGTGAGTATTTTTTTGCACGTGAATCACTCTCTCTTTTGTACACTTTTGTTATTAATATTGCTGCTGTTACTGTTCATTTTCTTATCTCATTGCTGCTTCCAGTAAATTGTTCTTAATTAAACCAGTAATCTCTGCCTATTGTGCCTCCGATTGGAGGGGGAAGGGGAAGCAGCACATGGGTTTTAGTGGGAGCACTAAAATGGAGAATACCATTCCTAAACGATGACAGCCTTAATTGGTGCCCAAAGTAGTGCACGAAAGGTTGAGATAACAACAGATCTGCCCAGAGTGGGTTGGAAACAAATTTTATCTTGTTATTGAACAGGTTATATTTCTGTAAGAAGTAGTCTATGCAGCAGTGGGGGAAGATGTTGGAAAATTTTTTTAACTTTAGCACGATAGTGTATGATCCCTATATTCGTGGTTAATGCTTACTTTTGTACCTACCATACAGTGCTTAGTACAAATACCAGAGATTAATGTGGAACTGTGTTAACTCCCTACATCTGTGACTAATAAGTCTTGTGCCAGCTAATGCTTCCTTGTTTACTTCTATCAGTGATTAATATGTAATAGCCAATATCTTAGTTTTGAGAACAAGGATTGTGTGTCAGAGCAAAGAACGATAAGAAAAGTTGTCTTGGTTTAAGACAATATAAGTGGAGCACTCTTAAATGAGTTCTCCTCCCTTTTGCTTTAACCAATCAATTTCCACCAATAAGGAACAAATACCAGTAGATCTAAGTGAAAAAAGAAACAGTTTAAGAAAAAGCGAAACAGCAACAGGCAAAAAATTACAGTAAATAATCACTAGATACGAAATTGGTAAATCTCACAAACACCACTCCCCCAGGAACAAAGAGAAACTTAAAATGGCAGAATAGCCCTCCCTTCCACAATGGTGGCTCCCACAGCTGACCTCGTGGCGTGAAAGATAAAGGGAAAATAACGACCACCTCCCCCCCCACACCTTTGCAGGTGACCACGCAGTCCGGTAGACAAAGGGAAAAGATGTCGGACAAAAGAAACCCTCCCAGGAAGGTAGGAGCTTGCAAAGCAGATGAGTGGTTATTCTATACCACCTCAAATCATTGTTGAGGGCAAAGGGAGAAGGGTGTTTCTTCCAGTCAGGAAAACGTGGCAGATGGAGAGGTTGGGATAGCATGGCGCTGGTCCCGAGCCAGAGGAAGCGGTCAGGATGGCATGGATGGAGTCATGTCGTGAGCTCCATGTGAGATCCACGGTGATAAATAACATAGAGAATAGAAATTTTCGGTTCCCCTGAAGTTGCTAGATAGAGCTTAAAGACCAACTAGCAAAAAAAGATAAAAGAATGCAAAAGTATGAACACAGGATGATAAACATAGCTGGAACCAGTGGATAAACAGATAATGAGGAATATAGTGGGGTTTTTGGCAAGTTATGTTGATGCCTTAAGGCATCAATGTAACAAGAAGCAACAGCGCATGCCCCCAAAAAAAGTTCAAGTAAAGGTCACCTGTAATATCGAAGCACTCAGTGAATATGACCACTGGAGACCCCTTTAGATGACCCTCTAGGACCAAAAAAGGACTTCCAGTAGGAGGTGGATGCATGCAAATTAGTTCTAGGAAAAGCGATGTTTATGTATTAGCTAGGAAGTATGTTGTAATGAATATATATGATCATGATGGAATAAATACCCTGTTGTAAAGTTTCACCACACACATCTGATTAGAGGAGATATCCTCCAGGTGTGTCCAGCGCTGCAACAGAGAATGCCTGCTTTCTAATATGTCAAATTGTGTTAGAAAGTTTGTTTTCCAGTTGATTTTGGTATAATTTCTGGCTATCCTAGGAGGGACAATTGCCTGATCTCCCATGCAGCTGGGGGGTCTTGTGGATTTTTCATACTGGCACTGGGACTTTCCTGGAGAAGACCACAGATCCACCTGGATTCATTTGGGACACAGGTAAGATACCATTTGATAATAAGGCATTCTTTTTTGAATCCTGCCTGTATAAGACATGTGGATCTTCCAGAATATTGTGTGGGTTATTTGATATTTTGGAATTTGGTATTCTGGAATTTGGTACTTTGGAAATTGATATTCTAGTATTTTGGAACTGAGTTTTTTTGGTATTTCGGAACCTATTTTTTTGGTATTTTGGAACTTGGTTGTTTTTTGGAATTGAATAATATATTGTCATGACTATGGGTTCAGGTCAATCTAAAGGGGCTCAAAGGGATGGTATTTTGAAAAAAATCACTACTTGGATGTTGTTATGGGTTCGACAAATTAAATTTTTTTTGCCCCATCTAGCAGGGAGACCTGTGTGGGCAGGGAGGGGTTGGCCGGGAACTAATGTGCGATACTTAAGAACAAAGTTAGTTGCATACCCTCCCACATGCCACACTGATCACCCAGAATGAGCGATACTTAAGAACAAAAGGGATTGCCTGTGCTGGGAGTGTTGGCGAGGGGATTGTTTCCCCGGAGGCTGGAGCTTATCATCGCAAGAGGTGAGGGGACTTTTTGAGACTTTGGTGAGAGGGGGCGGAGGCGGGGCTCGCTCTCTTCTCCGCTCAGTGTTTGGCGAGGACGGTCGTGTCTGCAGCGGAGTGCCGGTTTTGCTCCGGGAACACTGCCACACTGTGACGTCTCTGCCCGCTCACTCCAGAGCACTGATACACTGTGACATCTCCGTGAGGGTCCTGCCACGGCACAGGGTACAGAGTTACGCTGTAACCAGTCGCCGCCCGGAGCTGCTCATCTCTGCCGTCTCTGCCACCAGCCTGGGTTTCTGCCGCACATGGGTCGGCGCCGGGGTCTACTCGTTTCTGCTGTTCCTGCCTTCCTCTGGCCCCTCGGTGGGTGATACCGAGGTCCATCGCTCCCCAGTCAACCCTGCCTGCACTGCTTGCTGCCCGCTGCTGAGGTTGGTGCTGAGACGGAGTGCTGCCCCGTGAATTCACACTGGGAGCGATCTCCTCTCTCCCCCTCACCTGAGCTGCCATTGCCACTTGGAGAGGTCGCCGCGCTCGCGCCACAGTGCCCCCTGCAGCCGCGGGGGAGTCACCGCAGCCTCTCTGCCTCAACAGAGACTTGCCCAAGGACAGAGAAAGGACTGTTACTGGATTTGTCTGTTCTCTTATTGTTGCTGTTTATCTGTCTTGTTACATATATAGATATATAATCCTAGTAAAGAACTGTTATTCTTTTTCCCACATCTTTGCCTGAGAGCCCCATAATTTCAAGGGTATAGTAATTCGGAGGAGGGAGGGGGGTCATCCTCTCTGTCCCAGGAAGGTTTCCTGCCTTCCTTGGCAGACACTTGTCTTTCAAACTAGAACAGATATATATTGAAACACTGGAGGAAGATTGGTGGACCCCCTGGTGGAACAGCTACCATGGACAACTTAATTAAATATTGTGATCAGTGGTGGCCTTTGTATAAATTAGCCTCGGGAGAAAAGTGGCCACAAAATGGTACCTTAGACTATAACACACTGTTACAACCGATGTTATTGTTGTGTCGAGAACAAAAATGGGATGAACTGATGTTTGCTGATATGTTTTTCACTTTGAGAAATCACCCTGGAGGGCAAAAGGATCGTGATGTTAACTCTGCTGTAGCCCTGCATTTTGCAGTTCTTTAGTTGTGCAGTGTTTTTAGTTCGGCAAATAGTTTCTCACGCACTTTTGTATAAACATAGCTTGTTGTTCTAACCGGCCCAAATGTTTATGAATTCCTAACCTATATGATAGACAATTCTGTTGACCAGTGGACAGCAGGAGGTGGTATTCCCATCCTCCAATCCACGGTGGTTACTGAAAACATATAAATAAAGACCGAGGGCAGAGGCCGGCTCTCTCTCTCTTTTCCCTTTGGCCTCTGCCTGTTGGTGGACCCTGACAGCTGTCTCCGTGTGTTTATTCATGTCCGAGAGCGACACTCTGCACCTGCATTTTCACCCAAATGTACCTGTACAGCAAGAAAGATTAACTAGATATCAACAGTGGGTTTTATATGGGATTAGACATGAAGATTCCAAAACCTATAAGTATGTCTAAATTATGTGAGGTGAGGCAGGACTGTAAGGAATCCCCTACAGAATTTATGAACTGTTTCAAAGATGCTGCACAGAAATATACTAATATAGATCCAGAAACAGAGGAAGGTAAAAATCACCTAGCTCCTATTTTCATAGCACAGTCCTCAGATGGTATTAGAATGAAACTACAGAAAATCCAGAGGACAGACGCTTTTGATATGGGTAAACTACTTGATGTTGTACAGGCAGTATATACAAATTGGAAAAAACAGCAGCAAGTGACTAAACAGAAAATTATAGCAGTTATAGAAGAAATTAGTAAAGGACTCCCACCCCCAGGGAGGGGGGCAGTCTCATGGCAAGGGACGGGGTTCGGTTCCTCGACCTTCATTAGGAAGTTTGGGAAAAAAATCAATGCTGTCATGGTTTGACCTGGTGTAAGACAATTTGATTGGTTAAAAACAAGTAAAGAACAGTTCTATGAGCCATTTAGTGTTCCTGTGACGTCTCTGTGAAAGGAATGTTATAAAAAAAAAAAACCCTAGGAAGTGATGCAGGACTCTCACTTCCTCTCTTGCTCCCTGTCTCCTGGCTGACTACTAGCAAGGGAGTAGCTCTCCCTTGACCCCTGGGCCAGGGGCTCACGGCCTGGGGGGCCGGGGGGGCAGCCGGCCTCACTCCTCACCAGTTTTGTGCTGTTCCGGACCTGAGAGGAGCTGGTCTGATGCCATCTGGACCAAGGTCAAGTAGCAAAACCACCAAGCCGAGAAAAGCCGAGGCCGAGAAGAGAAAAAAAAAGTACTCCCTTCAACTTCAGAGGTGTATTGGTAAGATCGAAGAGTGACCTTGCTGTTCTTAATAAGAATTAGTAGCAGCTAAGAGACTTACTCAAAATTTTAGATGGCTGCCAGTGCAGAGCATACGGGGGAGAGGAGCCTTGTACCCCAGGAAAAACAAGCCTCATTACAGTGGGAGCATGTAACTGTTATAAATACTTTTGTAAGCATTTTCTACAAATATTAACCTCTTCTCTAAATTAGAGAGAAAGGAAAGCAGTCACGTGAAAGACTAAACATGGAGCCAGCAGCCAAACAGAAGAGAAGGCAAGGAGTGGCAGGAAGTGCCAAGGAAACCATGTTTACCAGCAAGGAGATCCATATATTTTTCTGTGAGCTGTGCTGTGTGATCTGGAGTAATACCAAACTAAGTTTCTCTTTAAATCGCAATATTGAGCCATGGGGGAGCGAGAAATTTGCAGCCTAAATTAAGAACATTTTCATGTTGTGTACAGATGAAGCTTGCAGCCTTTAGAGATTGTAAAGCAGGAACCTGTTGCCTTTGGTGCCTTTAGGCTGAAATAACTTACTCTTAAAATGTTTAACCCCAACAGACTTTTCTTGTGACCCACAAACTGCGGAGTGTTTGTGGGAGAGAAGATACACCACTGCAAAAACCTGGGTGGGCTGTAGTGTTTCTAAAAGGTTTGGAACCACACCGAAGAGATTTCTTAGGGAACTGTCTTCCGTGGGATGGATCCCACTACACTACAGAAAGAACTCTCTTTATCCCATGAGGTGGCAATAAGAACTCTTAATCATAAGATCAGAATCTCATGTTTATGTCCTTTACGTGATCAGTGAGAAAGATTGGAATGTATTGGGAGGAGAATTATATTTGTATATTATGCCTTAATATTTTCATTATTTTTTATTCTTTCTATTCCTAGTAGAGTTAGTAAATAAATCATTTAATCATTTTACAAGTTTGCAGTCTTTTTTGCTGTCTCTTCTCCTCTGAAGAACTAAGCATAGAGATCTGGAGTTTACCTCCAAGTCAACCTTTAATATTTGGTGCGTTGGCCGGGAAATTGAACAAAAATTATTAATTTGAAGTGCGAAGCTGAGGAGAAAAAGACAGCAAAAACATGTATTAAGTACAGAACAATTTGCTTTATAGTTTTGGTAAAAATCCTAGGGGTGAAGATGTACTTTTATTATTCTTTTAGTTCTAGTTTGCTGTGAGTGAATATTGTATGTTAAATGTTTATGGTTTTTAAAACATCCTTTCACAGAGCCGAGGGATGGAGTTGTCATGGTTTGACCTGGTGTAAGACAATTTGATTGGTTAAAAACAAGTAAAGAACAGTTCTATGAGCCATTTAGTGTTCCTGTGACGTCTCTGTGAAAGGAATGTTATAAAAAAAAAAAACCCTAGGAAGTGATGCAGGACTCTCTCACTTCCTCTCTTACTCCCTGACTCCTAGCTAACTACTAACAAGGGAGTAACTGTCCCCTAACCCCCGGGCCAGAAACTCACAGCCTGGGGGGCTGGGGGGGGGGCAACCAACCTCACTCCTCACCAGTTTTATACTATTCCAAACTTGAAAAAAACTAGTCTAATACCATCTAAACCAAAATCAAATAACAAAACTACCAAACCAAAAAAAGCCAAAGCCAAAAAAAAAAGTACTCCCTTCAACTTCGAAAATATATTAAATGTATTAGTAAAATCAAAAAATAACCTTACTATTCTTAATAAAAATTAGTAGCAACTAAAAAACTTACTCAAAATTTTAAATAACTACCAGTACAAAACATACAAAAAATCCCATGTTATACCCCAAGAAAAACAAACCTCATTACAGTAAAAGCATATAACTGTTATAAATATTTTTATAAGCATTTTCTACAAATATTAACCTCTTCTCTAAATTAAAAAAAATCACGTAAAAAACTAAACATAAAACCAGCAACCAAACGAAAAAAAACCCAAAAAATAGCAGAAAGTGCAAAAAAAAACATATTTACCAACAAAAAAATCCATATATTTTTCTGTAAACTGTGCTATGTAATCTAAAATAATACCAAACTAAGTTTCTCTTTAAATCGCAATAGTAAACCATGAAAAAGCAAAAAATTTACAACCTAAATTAAGAACATTTTCATGTTGTGTACAAATAAAACTTACAGCCTTTAAAAATTGTAAAACAAAAGCCTATTACCTTTAGTACCTTTAAACTAAAATAACTTACTCTTAAAATGTTTAACCCCAACAAACTTTTCTTATGGCCCACAAGCGGCAGAGTGTTTGTGGAAAAAAAATACACCACTACAAAAACCTGGGCAGGCTGTGGTGTTTCTAAAAAATTTAAAACCACTCCAAAAATATTTCTTAAAGAACTATCTTCCATGGGATGAATCCCACTACACTACCAAGAAACCTCTCTTTATCCCATAAAGTAACAATAAAAACTCTTAACCATAACATCAAAATCTCATGTTTATGTCTTTTGTATAATCAATAAAAAAACTTAAAATGTACAAAGAAAAAATAATATTTATACATTATACCTTAATATTTTTCATTATTTTTTATTCTTTCTATTCCTAATAAAATTAGTAAATAAATCATTTAATCATTTTACAAATTTACAATCTATTTTTTACTGTCTCTTCTCCTGTAAAAAACTAAACGTAAAAATCTAAAATTTGCCTCCAAGTCAACCCTTAATAAATGCACATATTGTAACAGGGATGGACATTGAAAGCAGGAGCATCCTCAGCTAAAACCCAGGACTTCTCCAAACCCTCTCATGGCAATAGCAGAGGACTTGTGAAGGAGACCAGAGGTTTCTTCCCCAGCAGAGGCTCTGGTTACAGACACACTGGGGAATGAAAAACTAGAATTTTTGGTAGACACAGGAGCTAGTTATTTGGTATTAAATACCCTGCAAGGGAAGTTCAGTGATGACTATCACAATTGTCGGTGCCACCGGGACTTGTGAAATGCGTCTCTTTTTCAATTCAATTAAATTCAAACTGGGAAAATTATGGATAATCCAACAATTTTTGTACCTGCCTAACTCTCCAAAACCATTATTAGGAAGAGACTTACTGGAAAAATTGAATGCAGAGATCAAGTTTTGAGAAGGGGACATTCAAATTTAAATCCCTGAGTCTAAATAGGTGGAAGCTTCAAATTTTGTGTTACAGGAACTGACTTCCCAACTTGAACCTATTCCACAGGAAACTGAGGATGCAGTAATCCCCATTGTGTGGGCCAGAGAGATTCCTGGATGATCAAAAAGAGGGGAACCTGTAAGAATAAAACGAAAATCAGACACGGGCCCAGTAAGACAAAACCAATATCCTTTAAAACTGGAAAGCTGAACAGGCTTTTTACCTACCATTAACAAATTCTTAAGATACAGGTTATTGGTGGAATGTGAATCTAGATATAATACTCCAATTTTGCCAGTCAAAAAGGCTAATGGTAAAGATTATTGGTTAGTATAGGACTTAAAAGCAGTTAATAAAATAGTAGAAGACATACACCCAGTGGTAGTGTATTGGGTCTGACTGAGATAGAGTTCATTTTCCCTTAGCAGCCCTCACAGTGCTGTGATTTGCATTGGTAGCTGGAAGGGTGTTGATAACTGTCATGGGTTAATGCTGGTCGGATGCCAGGCATCCATGAAAGCTGCTCACACCCTCCTCCAGAGCTGAAGAGAGGAAAGACAGTATAATGAAGGGTTCACGAGTTGAGATAAGGACCAGGAGAAAACACTCATCAATTACCATCAAGGGCAAAACAGGCCTGACTTAGAAATATAGAGTGAATTTATTGCTAACAAAATCAGAGCAGGATAATGAGAACTAAAATAAAACCTTAAAAACACCTTACCCACCCCTCCCTCCTTCCCAGCTCTACCACCGACCCCAGTGGCACAAGGAGACAGGGAACAGGGGTTTTGGTCAGTTCATCACCCGTGTCTTCTCTCGCTGCTCAGGGAGAGGAGTCCTTCCCCTCCTCCACTGTGGGGTCCCTCCCACAGGAGACAGTTCTCCACGAACTTCTCCGACGTGAGTCCATCTCACGAGCAACAGCTCCCTGCAACGTGCTGCAACATGAGTGCACCCAATGGGCAACAGTCCTCCCAAAACTGCTGCAGCATGGGTCACTCTTCCACGGGGTGCAGTCCTCCAAGGACAGGCTGCTCCAGCGTGGGCTCCTCTCTCCACAGGCCTCCCACAGGGTCACAGCCTCCTCTCAGGCATCCACCTGCTCCGGCGTGGGTCTCCTGCATGGGCTGCAGGTGGATCTCTGCATCCCTATGGACCTCCATGGGCTGCACTGGGACAGCCTGCCTCACCATGGTCCTCACCACAGCCTGAAGAGGAATCTCGGCTCCAGTGCCTGAAGCAGCTCCACGCCTTCCTTCTCTACTGACTTTGGTGTCTGCATGTTGTTCTCCTCTCACATATTGTCACCCCGCTCTTCTCTGGCTGGAAAATTACAACTGCACCACAACCTTTGTTTTGATTTCTTCTTAAATCTGTTATTACAGAGGTGTTACCATCATCTCTAATCGGCCCAGCCTCGGCCAGAGGCACGTTCATCTTCGGAGCCATCAGGGATTGGGTCTGCCAGACATGGTGCAAGCTTCTAGCAGCTTCTCACAGAAGCCACCTCTGTGGTGCTCCCCACTACCAAAAAACAGGCCATGCAAAACCAATACATAACACAGCAGTGTTTTGGCTACTGCTGAGCAGTGCTGTCCCTCTAACATTCCTTCCCCCACCATCAAGGGATTGGGAGTGGGCAAGATCCTGGGAGGGGACACAACCAGGCCAGCTGACCCAAATTGACCAAGGGGATATTCCATACCATATGACGTCAGCTCAGATATAAAAGTTAAGGGACAAAGGAGGAATGGGGAGGCATTCGTTACTCTACAATGTTTGCCTTCTGGAACAACCACTATGTATGCTGAAGCCCTGCTTTCCAGGAAGTGTCTGAACATCGCTCACTGATGGGAAGTAGAGATTAAGTTTTCCCTTTACTTATGCATGTGCAAATTTTCACTTGTCTTTTTTTTGCTTTAGTAAACTGCCTTATCTCAGCATACTAGTTGTTTTTCCATCTTATTCTCTCTCCTCTCCTTCTGGGAAGGGGAATGATAGAGAGGCTTGGTTGGCACCTGACACCCAGCCAAGGTCAAACCACTACAGTTAGCTAACCCATACACACTCTTAACCACACTAAAAGAAAATTTGGAATGGTTCACTGTAATTGTCTTGGGGATCATTATTCCACATCCAGGTTTTGCCCAAAAATTGTTCTTCTTTTCTCTTTCTACCACCCCCAACCCCCAAGCCGGTATCGTGATGCTTGTAAGCCCGGCCAAGATCCTGGTGGGGGCAGGGCTAGGAGTTGCTCGCTCTCTTCTGGTCGGGTTGGAGCGGGCGGCTTGGTGCAGCATGGTTCCCGTGGCGCTGTGCAATGTGGTTTCTCTACTTGGCTGACTTGGTTTTTGGCCCAGAAAAAAACTTTTCCCTTATCTGGCTTGGAGAAGCTGGAGTAGCATTTTATTTTGGCTGCCTTGAGCTGAACTGAATGGGCTGCCACTCCAAGACCCAGTGGGAGTGGGGTGGCTGCGTGTACTGAGTCCGCCTTCTCCATCTGTTTTTTTTCTGCTGCCATGGCCGTTCCTGTACTAAGAGCCGAGACCGGAGCCACTCCCCGCAGGGCCCCTGCCCACTGCATGCTGCTGTGCCTTCTCCTGCCTGAAGCCTGGGACCGGGGCTGCCTCCTGCAGGGCTCCTCCCCTGCCGCGTGCTGCCATGCCTGCTCCTGCCTGAAGCCCGGGATGGGGGAGCCAGCTGGGGGGAGAAAGCACACCAAAAGGCTCCAGCCCAGCTGTTTTGCCTGCCGTGACTGCCATCAGAGAAAAGGTCAACACTAGGTAGCCACCGGGATTTTCCTCTGCTGCTGGACTGCTCCGTGGGGGATCTGCTGCCCTCGGCGTGAAAACTTGGCCCCATCTTGGACCACGTGTTGGGAAAGGGATATTCCTCCAGCACTGCCCCCCACTCTCTGGACATTTTTTGGGTTTTTGTTTCTGTGTGTGTGTGTGGGGAAGTGGATTCTGATGGTTTAGTGCTTAACAGTTATTTACTTTTTTCCCTGCCTTGTGGGTGGACATTCTGTTTGTTAAACCGTTAAATTTTTTTCTCACTTTCATCAATTAGTATTCATTCCCTATTGGTGGAAGGGGATTGTTGGAACCCTTTTAGAGAGAAAGATTCATTCCAGAGAGTCATCTCTTAAATTTGTCTCAAAACTGAGAGAGTAATAGATTTAAAGGATGCCTTTTTCTGAATATCTCTAAGCTGTGACAGCCAAGAACTATTTGCATTTGAGTGGGAAAATCCACAGACAGGAAGAAAGACTCAACTGACTTGGACTACATTACCACAAGGATTTAAAATATCCCCACAATTTTTGGGAATTAACTGGCAAAGGAAATAGAGGAATGGAAGACCTTTAATCCACAAGGGACTCTGTTACAATATGTTGATGATATCCTGCTAGCCACCGAAAATACAGAACAGTGCCAAGACCTAGCTGTTGAATCCTTAAACCTTTTAGGATTAAATGGTTACAGGGTATCGAGGGAGAAGGCCCAAGCAATGAAGAAGACTGTGACCTTTCTGGGTTTTGAAATTCCCCAAGGTCAAAGGAAACTAAACATGGAAAGAAAAGAAGCTGTCTACCAGCTCCCAGAGCCACAAGCTAATTGCATGCCTTTCTCGGAATGGTATGGTGGTGTTGCTTGTGGATCAGTAATTACGAATTACTAGTCCGACCTTTGTATGGACTTTTTTAAAGTGCCCATAAAGATTTTATTATATGGGCTGATGATACTCGGGCTGAGTTCAAAAAACTTAAGAAAGTACTAATGAGGGCTCTGGCTTTAGGCTTGCCAGATCGCAAGAGATCTTTTGAATTATTCACTTATGAGAGACAAAATATTGCCTTGGGAGTTCTAGCACAATTCCTAGGGGAAGAGAGATGAGCCGTTGCATACTTTTCTAAACAGCTTGATAATGTGAGCCAAGGATGGCCCAGCTGTTTGCAAGCAGTTGCAGGTACGGTGATATATTGGGTTTGCATGGCCTGGTTTTGGTAGTGGGGGGGCTACAGGGGTGGCTTCTGTGAGGATCTGCTAGAAGCTTCCTCAATGTCCAGCAGAGCTGGACACCCTGGTGGCTCCAAAGACAGATGTGCTGCTGGTCAAGGCTGGTGCAATTAGAAATGGTGGTAATGCCTCTGTGATAACACATTTAAGAAGAAAGGAAAAAAAAAATTTTGCACAGTTGTATTTGCAGCCAGAGAAGAGCAGAGTAAGAACATGTGAGATGGAACAATTATGCAGACACCAAGGTCAGTGGAGAAGTCGGGGGAGGAGCTGCTCCAGGCACCAGAACTGAGATTCCTCTTCAGGCCGTGGTGAAGACCATGGTAAGGCAGGCTGTCCCAGTGCAGCCCATGGAGGTCCATAGGGATGCAGAGATCCACCTGCAGCCCGTGCAGGAGACCCACGCCGGAGCAGGTGGATGCCTGAGAGGAGGCTGTGACCCTGTGGGAGGCCTGTGGAGAGAGGAGCCCATGCTGGAGCAGCCTGTCCTTGGAGGACTGCACCCCGTGGAAGTGACCCATGCTGCAGCAGTTTTGGGAGGACTGTTGCTCGTGAGATGGACTCACGTCGGAGAAGTTCGTGGAGAACTGTCTCCTGTGGGAGGGACCCCACAGTGGAGGAGGGGAAGGACTCCTCTCCCTGAGCAGCAGGAGAAACAACAGATGATGAACTGACCATAACCCCCATTCCCTGTCTCCCTGCACTGCTGGGGGAGGAGATAGAGCTGGAAGGAGGGAAGGGTGGAGCGGAAGGTGTTTTTAAGGTTTTATTTTACTTCCCATTATCCTGCTCTGATTTTGTTAGTAATAAATTTAATTGATATCTTTAACTGGAACCTGTTTTGCCCTTGATGGTAATTGATGAGTGTTTTCTCCTGGTCCTTATCTCAACCCATGAACCCTTCGCTATATTTTCTCTCCCCTGTCCAGCTGAGGAGAGTGAAAGAGAGGCTTTTGTGGGTGCCTGGAATCCAGTCAGCATTAACCCACTACAGGCCGAATAAAGAATGCCTGCTTCTTCATGCTACATTGGTGTCAGGGAGTTTTTATTTTTACCCATTTTTGGTAACAGTTTTGGCAACCCAGGTGGGACCTACTCCTCAATTTCAATGGATCCGAGGGATTGCAGGACCTCCAGCCAGCACCAAGGGATTCTCAGGGAGAACCTGTGATTCCTATCCCGAAGGAAATGGGAGCAAGACCCCTGGGCAGATAAAGGCATTCTTCACTTTAAAGGTCTTAACCTGCCTGTAAGGCGCAGCAAAAGCTTTGTAGGGTTGGGTTAAAAGGTACCTAAGGTGGGAACAGGGAAGGCTTAGAGTCCCTTCTAGGAGCTCCTGAATGGTAATTGGTTTGGAATACCACATGGTTTAAATGGGGAATGGATCATCTAGTGAAGGGTGGGGATTCTGAAAAAAATCTCCCCTAGGATGCATATTAAAGCATTGGGGGAAAAATGGGGGAGGACCCCTCACTCAGAAACAATTGGTTGAGTTTTGTAATAATTGGTGACTGAAGTATACCTTGGAAATTTGTAAAAAAAGGGGACATTGGAAAAGGGAGTGTCCCCAGGCCGGGGGAAATCAGACAGGAAACCTAAACCCAGCTTTTCAAACCATCAAGCTCATGACCTTAAGTGAAGATGAAGAATTCCCCTGAAGGGGACCGGGAGAATCATCCTTAGCTGAGCCCCTGGTTACATTATTGCTGGGGAATGAAAAGGTACATTTTTTTTAATTGATACAGGAGCAACTTATTTGCTATTTAATATGTGCAGAGGAAAACTTGGCTCGGAACCTGTAAGCGTTGTGGGTGCGACAGGAAGGATAGAGAACAGACTTTTTCTTTACAACCATTACTATTTAAATTAAGAAAACAGTGGGGGACACATCAGTTTTTGTATATGCCTGAATACCCAATCCCCTTGTTGGGGAGAGATTTATTGGGAAAATGGGATGCTCAAATAACTTTCCTGGACAGGGAAATAGAAATTCAAATACCCGAATCAAAAGCTGTTGAGGCAAAGATTTTTATGTTACAGGAATCAAATGAGGTGGAAGAAATCCCAGAGGAGGCAGAGAATGCTGTAACCCCAGTGGTATGGGCAACTGAGATGCCTGGATGATCAAAGGTGGCCAAACCAGTGAGGATTACTCTCAAACCTGAAGGCAGACCAGTAAAGCAAAAACAATATCCTATTAAGTGTGAGGCAAGGAAAAGTTGGAGAACCTTATAAAATTACTTTTTAATATAGGTTATGGAAAGAGTGTGAATCAGAATATAACACACCAATATTACCAGTTAAAAGCAAAATGGGGAATATAGATTAGTACAAGATTTAAGGGCCATTAATAAAAAAAGTACCTGATATTCAGCCAGTAGTAACTAAACCGTACACACTCTTGACAGCACTGAAAGGGGAATACAAATGGTTCACAGTGCTCGATCTTAAGGATGCCTTTTTCTGTAATACCTCTTGACCCAGATAGTTTGAAATTGTTTGCTTTTGAGTGGGAGAATCCAAACACTGTGCGGAAGGTGTCTCCAAGCTTCAGAAGAAGCCCAGAGACCTTTGTATCATGACTGCCTGGTAACCACTGAACAAGTGTTTTCTGGCAGACCAGATCTCAAGAGTGATCCCATCCAGGACCCAGAACTGGACCTATACACTGGTTGGAGCAGCATGGTACAAAATGGAAGACGAGCAGCTGGGTATGCAGTGGGAACCTCGACCCAGGTAACAGAAGCCCAGGCTTTACTTTTTAACACATCAGCACAAAAAGCAGAATTAATGACTTTACACCAACTGCTAGAAATGGCTGAAGGAAAATGGGTAAAATTAGGGACTGATTTAAAATAGGTTTTTGGAATAATACATGCCCATTGAGCCATATGGAAGGAAAGGGGATTGTTATCAGCACAGAAGTTTCCTATTAAGTACAAAGAAGAAATTATTCAACTACTACAGGGTGTGCAAAAGCCGAAAGAAGTGGCTGTGATGCACTTGTAAAGCCCATCAGTTTGGAAACTCCCCAGTTAATACAGGGAATCGATTAGCTGACAAAACAGCTAAAGAGGTTACTGAACAAGAGATCCTTGCAGTAATACCTAGCAAAAAAATTGAATGTCCTGGAACAAAAACTAACTTATAGCAATCAGGGCAGACAGCCACATCATTAGAAGCTATGGAAAATCCCAGCAGGCTATTGGTAACCTCATGTGGGCAGGTAATTGTACCTCCACAATTAATGTATAAGATAAAGGAAACTAAAACATCAAGAAACACATTGGGAAATAGAGAATATGGTGATTAGTTTACAAAGGAATATAGTAAGCACAAAAATGACAGAAATTAATAGATCAGTTGTTGAAAAATATGTGATTTGTTTGTAAAATAATCCCAAGAAAGGAAGAAGGCCACCTCCAGAGCTAGTAAAACAAGGGAATTCACCAGGTGATTATTGCCAAATTGATTTTGCAGAATTACCCAGGCAGAATGGGGACCAGTACATTTTGGTATTGGTAGATACTTTTTCTGGATGGCCAGAAGCTTTCCCATGTCACACCAACAAGGCAAGGGAAGTCTCAAAAGTTTGGCTGAAATTAATATTTAATAGCACTAGGACTAACTCTTCTAAGTCTTAAAAGATACATCATTATCAACAGATCATTGAAATTAGACTTGCCTGTTCATCCTTTCCAACTAGGAGATATGGTGTGCATCAGAACCTGGAATTTTGGACCAATCCAGGAGAAGTGGAAGGGACCATATCAAGTCCTCCTGGTAACTGTCATGGTTGGGCCCATGTCTGGGTGCCAAATATGTTTGTCACGGTTTGGACAAACTTAGGAGGAAAACTCGAAGAGCCTCTGCAAAAGATAGCATCCTAAAACTCTCTTCCCTCCCCCTATAAGAATTTCTCGGAGGAAAGTGAAAAAAACCTGTTGATTTAACAAAACCCAGTTGCTGGGGAGTGTACGCAGGCACCAGGGGAAGGGAAAGGAAAATAAAAAATGAATAATGTTAGATAATAAACCTCTCGTGGTGAAGACAACCTGGATGAATTCAGAGTCCTTTGTTTCCTGGGTGTAGTTTTCTGCTCTGTCTCCCTCTGGGCCTAGGATGGTGCAGGTCTCTCTTCCCGGGCCCAGGGTGTAGGCCCCAGAGTTCGGTGGTCTGTTGTAAAGTTCCAAAGGAAGAAGGAAAAAAAACACAATCCCAGAAAAAACTGTCCTCTCTCCGTGCCTCAGGCAGAGGAGGGAAAAAGCCAAAAGTAAGTTTTTAACTCCCTCCAATATCCTTCAGCTGAGCAAAAGCAGGGCAAAAGCTCACAGGAAAAAAAAGGTTAAAGTGTTCCCTTTGCATCCAACTGCAGAAAAGCGGCCAGCAAGAGTTCTCTCCTGAGAAGCACAACAGCAGCTAGCTGATAAGTAAAAGAATGTAAACACCATCGAAGAAAATCAAAACACAGTGCCCAGCTTCTCAAGCCAGTTTAGAGACACAGAATTAATATTTTTCATTAAGCAGACGATTGGGATATATAGCATCATAAAGTCACCCCAGGACAGTAACCTACACTGTACTCAAGGTAGATGGAATCAAGCACTGGGTTCATCACACACGGGTAAAATCAGCAATCACATATCATTGTGAACTGGTGGATAATCCTTTATGCATGACTATGAAGGAAACAAGGCTAAGTAACACTGGGAAGTTTTCTATTTTATTTTTTGTGGGGGGGATTTGTATTACTTTTTTTTTTTTGCTTAGAGTTTTTTAACAGCTTGCTTACCAATACCAACCTCAGCAGAAAATCTAGTTCCATGGGGAGTCTTAGTCAGCAATTTGACAAAAATATGGGAACACATGTGGGAAAGAAATAGTACCCATGCCAATTGGACAGGGATAGAAGGGGACTATTCCTTACAATGGACACCCAAGAGCAATACTGTTGAGAATTGTAATATTTCAAAACCGGATCTGGAAATAACCTCAGAAAATATTTATTGGCCATCAGATTGCACTAATACCCCTTGGGGATGTCAAATACTGTAAATATGGAATAGCCCTCAAACAGGACACTGGGAATATATCCAGCCAGTTCAGTGGTGTCTAGACTGGGAAGGGAGTCCAGGCCTCCCAGAGGACCCCTTACAGGTTGGTATAAAATATCCTGATTTAATAAGGTAAGGCTAAAGGATCCAAGGACAAAGGAAAAGTGGAATTGCACACAAATATACACTTGTACTAGTAGGAATCCTGAGGTACAGTGGCTCATGACTGTGGCCCAGGCTCTAAGGTTGGGATGTGTTTGTAAAAATTATTCTAACTTTCTTAATGACACCTGGTCTCACCTAATAAACAATGAGACTTGGAGAGATATAAACTGTCAGTAGGACACAGTCAAATCATTAGGACCCACAGGATGGGTAGGAAGTAATGGAATTTGGACCACACATTTGCCCTTAGGAGAATCAAGAGTACAATGGACCCTGGGAGTATTAACATTACATCCCTCGTGGAAGGAGTCACCATTGGGAACCCAAATTTGGGTAAAGGTAAAACAGGATGAATCTTAGAAACAACCCAGTATGGGAACTATAGTGGGATGGATTTTAGAATCCATCTTTACTCCTCAAATATCTACCTTCTGGAAAAGACCAACCATACACAATTTGACTCTACAAATGTAAACTTTAGTGAATGCAACTCAATTGGTGTTTACTGAAATAAATGAATACTTTCAAGCCACAACTAAAATGACCTTACAAAACAGATTGGCTTTAGACTTATTGCTGTTACATGAACATGGAGTATGCAGTTACTTGAATTTAAGCAACAATACTTGTGTGCACATTCCAAATGTGACTGCTAAATTGGATGATCAGATAGAGAGTATAAAATTGGTTGCTGCATCCAGCAGAGAATTAAGGGCAAGATTAGAAAGTAACTGGTTAAATAAAATATTTAAAGGACTTGGATTTTCTCTGACTGCTTCATTTGCCTCACTTTTACAAAGTATAATTGTGATCGTAGTAATAATTGTGATTATGACACTTTCTTTAAGCTGCATAAAAACGATTGCTAATGCAACGTGAGGAACTTATTTGATGTTAGCAAAAAAGCAAAGCGAGGCTTATGAAGGCTTGAAAAGAAGACAATGCTACACTGGTGTTAAGGAGTTTTTATTTTTACCAAGTTTTGGTAGTAATACGATATGGTATATCCCTTTCGTTAATTTGGATCAGCTTGCCTAGTTGTGTCCCCTCCCAAAATCTTGCCCACTCCCATCTGCTTAATGGGGGAGAATGTTGAGAGAGTGCGGATGCTGTGCTAGTGCTGCTCAGCAGTAGCCAAAACACTGGTGTGTTCTCAACACCTTTCCAGCTCCTAATGCAAAGTACAGCAGTGGGAGGGCTGCTATGGGAAAATGAACTCCATTTTACAAGGCCCAATACAATCTCCACCCCTTCTTCCATACCATTTGCATCATACTCAAATTCCACATATTTAATATATTTTTTAACTGCTCCATTCTGTTTATTTCTCATTACTGAAATCCCTTCTTACCAACACATACAACCTAAATTGCATCCATAAACCATCTTTATACCCAGCATACAGATTTATATATTTTCTTTAACTACTATCCCGTCCTTTCACAGATAAATAATATTTTCCCATTTCATCGGCTTCCTCCACCCCTCCAGATCCATGACTTGGGATCCATTCCATCAGGATGTCTCTCAAGGCCTAGGATGGTGTTTTGAGCAGTAGCATGGTTTACTGGGTATGTTTCCAGCCAACCAGTAGTTGTTTCCACCATAGTAAGCATGTAGCTCTTTCCTTGGCGTGTTCGTGTCATTGGTCCAATGATGCAAAAGAGATTTTTGCTTTTATACTTTTTATATATTAGTAGCCCTGTAGCCTTTTACTGTATAACCATGTAGATTCTTAGCTAACAGCTTCCCTATCCCGTAGACAAGACCCTTATCAACACTAGTGTTCTGGGGACCATGTCTCCTAAAAGCATAAACAACAGTAGAGCTAAAACTTTTAGGGGGGGCTTCAGTAGGAGGCTGAACCTAGGGGGGAATTACCTCATTAACCGCATTTCTAATTGGGAGATTTTGGTCAATTGTGTTAATTTGCTGTTATAAATGAACGCGTAGGCCGAAATTTTAGTAAGGCAATATTGAATATTTATTAGTAAAACAAAGGTAAACACAGCGCTGGGCTCTTGGCAAATCTTTCCAGAGGCGCAATTCCATTCATTTTACTGTGAGCTTAAGTACCCTTAGACTGTTGCATATTCATTAGGTCCAAAAGGTAATTTACACCTCACTCAATTCCCCCCTTCCTGATTCCTGCCCACCCCTCCACCAGCGCGACGCCTGTCCGGGGGTGGTGTGCATCTTGTGTTATTTCAGGAGTACGAGTATCTGTCTTTTCTGCTTGATTTGTGGTCTACACTTCCTCTGGGAGATGTGATGCCATAACAGAGTCTTCCTGAAATTTTGGTGGGAAAACAAACTCCAGGATGTACGCAGTTTATCTTTTGTTGTCTTGAATTGTCTTGTTAGCTTAAAGATATTTATTACCATGTTTTGTTAGCTTAAGGATATTTATTACCATGTATCTATTACAACTATTTCAAAGTTACCATTCACTCTAGTCTTGTTTCTACTTAACTATATTTTATTATTTCTACATACTATATTTTACTATTTCTACATAGCACATTATCATTGGTAAATGTTAAATTCATATATGCGAAAGCCAACATTATCATTCACTTATTCATTACATTTGCTAAACTTATAAAAGTGTCGGAGTCCATTGGGGGGGATCAATCATCATCAGGATCATGCTTTGCTGGGGGCGGACGGGCTTTGGTGTGCATTTTGTAGCTTTAGAGGACCTCCAAATAAAGGTAACCGCTTTCCTTATCCTCTTAACATCATTCAGCTTCTGATTTTAGGTAGAAAAAGGCAACAGTTACTTGGAGACTGGTAGGACTAGAGACCCCTGAGGAAACCTCCTGAATTGAGTCATGTCTCCCTAAGGTGCTCTCTGCCGGCATTTCTACGAGGGCCCTCAGCAGCGGTCTGAGAACATGGGGGTTCCCAGAATCCAACACAGAAGCAAGAGGTAACTGAACAGCAGGAAAAGCAGTATTTTGTTGCTGGCATTTGGGTTTTGGAGTTAAGAGATCTCTTGTGATTTTGTTCTGTGTGTGGAAGGGGCCAGGGGGGCCCCACAGCGTGTTTTTGTTCATTTGTTCGTGTGTGGTTTCCCCCCTTCCTGCAGCCCGGCAGCAAAATGCGTTCACTGGCCGATTCTGTTTGGAAAGTGGGGGGGAGATGCCCTCCCAAACTCAGCCTTAGTATTGCAGTGGCTAGCCTTGGCCTGAAGCCAGCAGTGGCAGGGGGCGGCCCCCACATTTCCCCCTCTGCCACTGCTGCTTCCTCTGCTGGAGTCGATGGCTAAAGTTGGGGTGGCTTACCCTCCCCTACCAAAACTGCTGCCTGCCTCGGCTCCATCGGGGGAAAGGGGAGTGGGGGGCACGTCCCAGCGCCTGACCATGCCACCTGCAGGGGCAGGGGCCAGGGGCAGGGAGATGCCTCCTGTGGAACCACCCTGGCAAGAGGGGCTGTGGCTTACGGCACCGCCTTTGGAGGAGATGGCTCTGCCCGCAGGGGCGGGGAGTGTGGTGGTGCCTTTCCATCCAAACGGTGCATGCTCTGGTTTGCATGGAAACTATGTATGTCCAAGTTTTCATGGAAACTGCGTTCCCCTATGCCAGGCCGGTGCCCGCATACGGCCGAGCCTACAGCCGACTGCCTGCACACACGCTGAACCAATGGAAGGAGCCAACCCTACCCGCCGCTGCCACAGGGCTGGAGCTGGGGCTGGAAGGGGGTCTAGTGACCCCCGCCCGGCTGATGAAACTCCCAGTACCAGCAGAACAGATGCAACTAAAAGTGAACCAGAGAGCACAGATTTAGATAGTTCTTCTGAGGAGGAAGCTGAGGAAGGAACTTCTGCTAGATCCAAGAGGAGAAGGGGAAAGGTGGCACAAGGAGCTATAGAAGCACCCAGTGAAACATAAAGTTAGAAATTTAAGTTTTAACTTAGAATTAGCTCTGTTGAAGTTAGTTAAAATAAATGTAACAGATAAACCTAACTGGAGTTAATTAAGAAGTTAATAATTGCTTGAGAAGCTAGACCTAAAATAGGGTTGACTAATTGTTTGTCATCCTATATTTGTTCAGCTGTACCTATAATGAGAAGCAAAAGGCCTGAGTTACCAGGATCTAAAGAACAGCAGACAGATATTAATCTTTCTATTTGAAAAATCTATTCAAGGATGGTAAAGACTGGCAGTCTTCCAAGGTCATGGGTTATTGTAAAAACTCAAAAAGCAAAAAGGTCAGAGAGAAGAAGACTAATTTTACTTCATCCCAAGACCACTGACTCATTTCAAAGAACAAACCATGCATGCTTAATGACTATTTAACTAATTATCATATGAAGCGGAGAATGGGAGGTGTTTATGTTATAAATATGTATTTATGTTTTGAATATTTAAGACTTTTGTAGATAAATAGACTCTGTATTGTCTTGTAAGTTGCACTGCGTTTTAGGGAACGATCCCACGCAGTTGCCCAGCGCTGTAAATAAACATGTCACTTTCTAACTTTAATTAGTTAGAGAGTTTTTGTCCGTGAATATTCTATTTTTAATAAATCACCAGTCCTGTGGCTAAACAGACTAGGTCTAAAAACGAAGAACCAGCCATACAAGCTCCCCTCAGACAGGCTGTCGGTAACCAGGGACCTGTTTATGTCAAAGTACCCTTTTCCCTAATGGAGTTGCAGCAGTGGAAAGCCTCAGTTGGGAAGTATAAAGAAGATCCCCTCAAAGTGGCTACTCAAAATCCAGATTGGAGTGACCTAGGGAGTATGATGAATACATTGCTTGATGAAACCGAGAAAGAGATGGTTAAAAGGACTATTATATCTGCCATAGATGCACAAAGGGTAACTGGAGTTATTCATGAGACAATGGGTGAAGTCTTCCCTTCAGATGACCCAAAATGGAATCCAAATAGCCCAGAACACATGGCAAAGTTAAAATGTTATCAGGATTGGGTGGTTTATGGGATGAAACATGCTACTCCCAAAGCTATAAATTGGTCTAAATTATACAAAGTAAAACAAGATGAGAATGAATCCTCAACAGACTTTTTGAACAGGCTAAGAGAGACTGCAGGCAAATACACAAATACAGATCTCGAGTCAACTGAAGGAAAGGCTCACCTAGTCTACCTGTTTGTCAGTCAATCTTCAGACGATATAAGGAAAAAGCTGCAAAAGCTGAATGAGAAGCAGGATATAGGCAAATTGGTAGATGTGGCTTGGATGGTATATCAGAAAAGACCCAAAATACAAGGTCAAACGCCAGCATAGTAGTAGGGATGATCATGAGAAGTCATCTAGGGGGTCAAAAAAGAGTGCTGCTTCTCCTTTAGATAAAGATTAGTGTGCTTTTTGTAAGAAAAAGGGACACTGGAAAAATGGTGTCCAGTGCTGAAAAAGAAACCCCCAGGCCCAGCTCCCCAACTAGCGGTGAGCCAGGAATGACGGGGACCAAAGGACTTTCCTAGCAAGCCTTTGGTTATAACAAAGCTAGGGCAAGACAACATCTAATTTTTGGTGGATACCGGGGCAACATATTCTATATTAAATACTTTAGAAGGCAAACTGAGTCGAGATACTGTAGACATGATTGGTGCCACAGGGGTAAGTGAAAAATGGCCTTTCTTCCAGCCTTTAAAATTCAAGTTGGGAAAGCACTGGGTAACCCACCAATTCCTATATATTCCTAACTCACCCAAGCCATTGCTGGGGAGAGATTTACTGGAGAAATTGGAAGCAGAAATTAAATTTAGCAGGGGAGGGGGAGTACAAATTCCTGAGACTAAATTTGTCGAAGTAGCCGCACTCTCAATACAGAATAACTGTGGTGGAGTTCCCATAGAAGTTGAAAATGCTGTCATTCCAATAGTGTGGGTCAATGATGTTCCAGGAAGGTCCAAACGAGCACAGCCTGTGATCATTGCACTCAAACCAGGAGCCACACCGGTAAGGCAAAAACAATATCCTTTAAAATTAGAAAGTCATAGGGGATTGTCAAATATAATTGAAAAATTCCTTAAATATGAGTTATTGTTAGGATGTGAGTCTAGATATAACACACCAATCCTTCCACTAAAGAAAGCTGATGATAAAAGTTATCAATTAGTGCAAGATTTAATGGCAATTAACAAATTAACAGAGGACATACACCCAGTTGTAGCAAACCCCTACACTCTTTTGACCACACTGACAGACGAAATAGGGTGGTTCACTGTCTTAGACCTGAACGATGCCTTTTTCTGCGTTCCTGTGCATAAAAAAAAAGTCAAGAGCTTTTTGCTTTTGAGTGGGAAAATCCTGAAACAGGGAGGAAAACACAGCTCACTTGGACAGTCCTACCCCAAGGTTTTAAGAATAGCCCAACAATATTAGGAAACCAGCTAGCAAAGGAATTGGAAGATTGGAGGAGACAAGAATCAGGAGGGATTATTCTTCAATGTATTGATGATACCTTGATTGCAGCTAAAACGCGAGATAACTGCATCCGCCTCGCTATAAGCTTGTTAAACTTTTTGGGACTAAGTGGATATCGTGTGTCAAAAGAAAAGGCACAGGTTGCAAAGAAGCGGTAGTTTATTTGGAGCTTCAGATCTTCCGTGGACATCGACAACTCAGCAGAGAACAGAAGGAAGCCATCTGTCGCCTTCCAGAGCCCCACACCATGAGAGAGATGCAAACTTTCCTGGGAATGGTAGGTTGGTGTCGCTTATGGATACCAAATTATGGACTTCTGGTAAAACCTCTGTATGGAGCCTTAAAAGCAGGGGAAAAGGGAATTATCGTGTGGACAGAGAGCACAAGGGCTGCATTTAAGCACCTGAAATGTTCTCTGATGTCAGCCCCAGCATTGGGACTGCTAAACTTAACCTTTTGAACTCTTTACAGGAGTGACTGAATGTTTCTCTGGGGGTACTGGCGCAGCACCTCGGAAACCAGCGAAGGGCTGTGGCCGACTTCTCGAAACAGCTAGACAATGTCAGCCAAGGGTGGCCTGGGTATTTGAAAGCTGTGGCTGCTACTGTCATCTTGATCCAAGAGGCCCGGAAACTCACCCTTGGGCAACACATTGTAGTGTATGTACGCCATGCAGTACTAACCGTACTTGAACAAAAGGGAGGCCATTGGCTGTCCCCTAGCAGGATGTTTAAATACTGGGCTGTGTTGTTAGAATGGGATGATGTTACCCTGAAAAGAACTTCTGTCATTAACCCTTCCATGTTTCTGTCCTCCACGTCAATTGATGATGTGCCTGAGCATGATTGTTTACAGACAATAGAACAGGCCTATTCCAGCAGACCAGACCTGAAGGATGTGCCTCTAGAAAACCCAGACTGGGAGCTATACACCGATGGAAGCAGCTTCATGAGAGATCGCAAGCGAATGACAGGTTATGCAGTGACAACCACGGACAAGGTGATTGAGACAAAGGCCCTGCCATCATTGTCATCGCAGAAATCTGAACTGATTGCACACTGACCGAGGCCCTGGAACTGAGCCAAGGAAAGAAGGGAAACATATGGACTGACTCTAAATATGCATTTATTGTTCTCCATGCCCATGGAGCCATCTGGAAGGAAAGAGGACTGCTGACTGCTCAAGGTAGTGAGATCAAATATGCTGAACAGATCCTTGCACTCCTGCAGAGTATCTGGAAATGTACAGAGGTAGCTATCATGCATTGTAGAGGTCACCGAAAGGGAAAAACCAGTCCTGAATTGGAAAATCGCTTTGCTGATGAAACAGCAAAAGGGGCTGCAGGAAAAGGCATTCTCGCAGTGGTACCACAAAAAGAAATTGATCTTTCAGGGTTCATTCCAAAGTATGATCAGAGACATCGCAGGTTAATAAAGTTCCTTAAAGCTGAAATAAAAGAAAGTGGGTGGGCTGTCACACCAGTAGGGCAGGTTGTAGTCCCACCCCTGATCCTTTGGGAGATAGCTCAGCGAGAATATGAGGGCACCCATTGGGGAACAGAAAATCTTTTGAAACATCTAAGAAAGGTAGTAATAGGAAGGGGAATGATTGCTGTTTTACGATCTGTGGGAAGCAAATATGAAATCTGCTGTCAAAACAATCCTGATACGAGCAAGAGGGTTGTGTTAGGAGTAACAAAGGCAGGGGATCTTTTTGGAGATTATTGGCAAATAGATTTTGCTGAGTTACCACCCAAAGAGGGATACAGGTACATATTGGTATTGATTTACACTTTCAGCAAATGGCCTGAAGCTTACCCGTCACACTAACATAGCCAAAGAAGTGGTGAAAGTTTTGCTCAATCATATAATTCCAAGGTTTGGGGTTCCTTTAGGATTGTCATCAGATAGAGGGCCACACTTTGTCACAACAGTGGTTGGGGAAGTTAGCCGAATTCTGGGAATTACTTGGGACCTGCACACACCTTACAGACCCCAAGCAAGTGGGAAAGTTCAACGTATGAATGGAACCCTTAAAACACAAATTAGTAAAATTTGTCAAGAGACATCTATGACACGGGTTCAGGCCTTGCCTGTAGCCTTACTGAGGATCCGCATAGAACCGAGATGGAGAAACAACATAAGTCCCTATGAAATATTGTATGGCAGGCCTTATCAAATTCCACGTATTCCAGGAGAAATTCAAATGAGGGGGAAACTTGATTTGCAGAGGTATTTAATGGCTTTAAGTTCCACTTTGCGGAAGTTCCAGAGATTAATCATGTTATCCAGACCTATAGGATTTGACACACCTGCTCATCCATTCCAGCCTGGAGACTGGGTCTACGTTAAGTGGTGGGACAGTGAGCCTTTACAAGCCAAGTGGAAAGGACCATTCCAAGTCCTGCTGTCTACCCTCACTGCATTCAAACTTGCTGGCAAAGGACCCAGGATTCACTACTCCAGAGTGAAAAAGGCTTCTGCTCCTGACACAACCAGGAAAACAGACACTGATACAAATGAGAATGATGTGTTCTAAATTGTTCTTTTTGTGTCTGTTATCTGCACAGGTGGTAACCATGATGTGAGTTTGAGTTCTTATGTGGACCAGAGTGGGAGGGTAAGCAAGGATTTAGCTGAAATTTGGGAACAAACTCAAATCTTGCATCAGGTAGCTTTCAAAAATTACACACTAAACTTTGGGTATATCTTTCAGATGCTCACTTCATGGTTACCAAACTGGCCCTGAATAAAAGAATTGTTCATAGTAGCTGTAATTATAATTATTTTTATGATAGCCGACTGTTTAAGTTGGTACTGTTTCAATAGTTACATAGAGTAGAGACTTGACAAGGTAGAGGCCTTGTCAAGCCTCTAAAGGGAGGAATGATGGCAAAGATATTTTTGCTTTTATACTTTTTATATATTAGTAACCCTGTAGCCTTTTACTGTATAACCATGTAGATTCTTAGCTAACAGCTTCCCTATCCCGCAGACAAGACCCTTATCAACACTAGTGTTCTGGGGACCAGGGACATTTCTCTGTCCCATGTCTCCTAAAAGCATAAACAACAGTAGAGCTAAAACTTTTAGGGGGGAATTACCTCATTAACCGCATTTCTAATTGGGAGATTTTGGTCAATTGTGTCAATTTGCTAAACTTATAAAAGTGTCGGAGTCCATTGCGGGGGATCGATCATCATCAGGATCATGCTTTGCTGGGTTGGGACGGGCTTTGGTGTGCATTTTGTAGCCTTAGAGGACCTCCAAATAAAGGTAACCGCTTTCCTTATCCTCTTAACATCATTCAACTTCTGATTTTAGGTAGAAAAAGGCAACACAATGTAATCTATTAGCCAGGCCTCACCATATCGGAAACCCAGCCACCACCCTCTATTTCAAGGAGACTTTACTCTTGTGGCTTGCTTGATTGCAGCACTGTCTTGGGGATTGTTTTCTCATAATCAGGTTGTGCCCAAAATTGTTACTGTTTCTCTTTCTCCCCCTTCCTCCTTTCCAGCTCAGGGGTACCGCGACATGGATGGGATTGGCCCAGGATCCTAGTGGGGGCAGGGCCAGGAGTTGTCTCTCTCTTCCGGTTTGGGATTGGAGCAGCAGGACCACATGTGAAGGTGTGTGTGTATTGAGCTGGGTCTACTGCTACATTGTGACTTAGCAGCCTCTTAGCTGGGGGTGGGTCGGACTGCACCCAGTTTGGAACAGAGAGTAGTCATGGGTTTTGCAGGGAGCATTCGGCTGCTCTGCTACACTGTAGCTCGGGTCTGCCCGCTCTGTTTTTCTGCTGCCCTGGCTGCTCCTGTGCTGAAACCCGGGACCAGGGCCACTTCCTGCCGGGCCCCTGCCTGCCGCGTGTTGCCTCGACTACCCCTGTGTGTTGAGCTCTGAGACTACAATCTGCTGCAGTTTCTGCACGACAAGCCTGCTTATCTTCTCCTTGCTTCCTGGCCATTTAGGGGGGGGGCTCCAGACCCAATGTGTGGGGTGCCTCTGGGACTGGGGCTGTCCCTGTACAGGCCGCCTCTCTGCGCGGCAGCCCAACATTACGGCCACCTGCTGTCTGTGAGTTTGCAGAGGGAAGCCATCTCCCCTCCTTCCCCCGAGCCCAAGCTACCATTTGCCACATTGAGAGGTTGCCGCACTCATGCCACAGGAGCCCCTGCAGCCACAGGGCAACCATAGCACCCGCCCTGCCTCACTGGGGCCCGCCAGCACCCCCTGCCGGCTGCAAGAGAGTCACTGCGGCCATCACCTTGTCAGGGCCTGCCTGCGCCCCCTGCTGGTTGTGGTCATAACTACACCAAAAAGGGACATTGCTCAAAGGGCCAGAAAAGGCTGTTATTGGGTTTTCTGTTTTCTTATTGTTGCTGTTTGTCTGTCTTGTTTTTTATATATCCTAGTAAAGAACTGTTATTCCTTTTCCCATATCTTTGCCTGAAAGCCCCGTAATTTCAAGCTTATAATAATTTGGAGGGAGGGGGTCATCTTTTCTGTTACAGGAAGGTTCCCACCTTCCTTGGCAGACACCTGTCTTTTAAACCAGGAAAAGCACTTTTCACATTTGTGAATAACCTGAGTGATAGTTTCCATGGTAAGGTCCACGCCTCAATCACAAGCCCATCTGTATGTTGTATCCCTTCCTAGATGTCCTGATGTTTCATGGGCCCATCCTTCATTCCCAAAGTCTATCTAAGCTATTCCAATCTTGCCAACCTTATCTACCTGTTCATTTGTCTTGGAGTGATCTATTATGATAATTTATTCCATGATCCTCTGCTTATTCCCAAAGAATTGTTACTGTTTTCTTGTTCTGCAAACCCTTTTTTCCCCCTTTTCCAGCTTGGGAGTATCACATGACCCCAGTCAAGATACTCCCGGGTTTGGGGGGACTGAAATGTTGCTCCCTCCCTTTCCAGTATGGGGGGCTGGAATGTCAGCTGCACTTCTTCCGGTTCGGGAGGTAGGAAGCCCCGTCCCTTTTTTTCCGGTTCTGGGTTTGGAAATATGGCCAGGAGAAGGCTCTCTCTCTTCCGCCATCAGGAGGCAGGAAGGCCCTTCTCTTCTTCCGGTTGCGAGGATCGGAGTTTTCATCGGAGCTGCGTTGGAGGGAGGAGTGGAGCTGTTTTGGTGTTCTGCTGTGCTCTGCCATGCTCTGCGTCCTGCTGTGCTTTGCTGCTGTGGCGGCTGCGGCCAGGGAGGGAGAGGACCGGGACCACTCCCACCGGAGCCCAGTGCTTCAACGAACTGAATTGAGCAGATCACTTTCTCCAGAACCGGTGGAAGAGAGAGAGTGCTGATAGGGGAGTGGCTTTGCCCAGTCCAAAGTCTGGGAAGCTGAGCCGGGGAGAGAAGGCACACAGAACTCCAACCCAGCTGTTTTTTTGTTTTCGCCTGCTGTTATTGCCCTTGGGAGGGAAGAAAATCAACACCAGGTAGCCGCTGGAAGTTTTTCTCTGCTACCAGACTTCTCCATTGGGGCAGGGGGTCTGCTAACCCTCCACATGGAAGGCCATCTTTGGAGCATGTGCTGGGAGAGGAGCATTCCTCCTATACTGCCTCCACACTTTGGACACCTTTTTTGGGGGGTTTTGTTTGTGTGTGTGCGGGGAAGTGGATTCCAATGGTTTAGTGCTTAACAGGTATTTAAATTTTGTTTTCCCTTGCCACGTGGGTGGGTATTCTGTTTGTTAATAAACTGTTTAATTTTTTTCCACTTTTGTCTATTGATATTCATTTCCCATTGGTGCAAAAGGGGTTTTTGGAACCCTTTTTGAAGAGAAAGACTCAGTCCAAAGGGTCTCTCTCCTAAATTTATCTCAAAACCAAGACATCATTGTTCTGATGTTCTTTGGTGGCGCAGCATTTAGGCATGTGAGCATCTACATGATGCACCTTCAGAGTCATGTTTTCTACCCATGCAGCAATGTCCTGCCACAATGCAACAGCCCAGATGTGTTTAGCCCTGCATTGCCAATTGCTCTTCTTCCATTGCTGTAGCCAACCCCATTGGGCATTAGTCCCCATCCAGGAGTCCGTATAGAGATAGAGTACAGGCTGCTTTTCTCGTTCCGCAATCTCTAGGGCTGGTTGGATGGCTTTCACTTCTGCAAATTGGCTTGACTCGCCTTCTCCTTCAGTAGCCTCAAAGACTCATTGTGTGGGACTCCAGACGGAAGCTTTCCATCTGCAATGATTTCCTACCACGCGACAGGATCCATCAGTAAATAGAGCATAGCCTCTTTTGTCTTCTGGTAACTCATTATATGGTGGTGCTTCTTTGGCACAAGTCACCTTCTCAGGCAATGTTCCAAAATCTCTGTCTTATGGCCAGTCCATAATCTCTTCAAGAATTCCAGGGAAAATGGGTTTTCCCATTCGGGCTCATTGTGTAATCTATGCTACTCACTTCATGTAGCACTAGTTGCTGATGACTCCTTGACTCTCCAGTCAATTAATTAGTTTATGGATGAGAATTACAGTCTCGGTGTGATATTGCCACCGGTGCACTGTCCTTGTAGCAATTGGCACTTGCTGGTCTTAATCTCACAGCACTTCCACAATGAAGGGATCTTCTGAGAGGCCAGGCAGGGTGGATAATTATTTGATCATCTCTGTATTCACAGTAGCTACACCAAAAGCCCATCAGTACCCTTTTGTAACCTTGATGTACCCTGTCTCGAGGTACTTGATGCCAAGGATACAAGGGGCCTCTGGGCCAGTCACAATGGGGTGCTTTTCCCACTTGTCCTGTTTAACTCACCTCAGCCTCTAATACAGACATTTCTTGGCATTCCCATCACTCCAGAGATCCAGATGAGTTCTGTGCCTCTATACCCTCATGGCATCACTGTGCACTGTGCACCAGTGTCTACGAATGCCTTGTACTTCTGTGGATCTGATGTCCCAGGCCATCGAATCCACACAGTCCAGCATGCCCAGTCATCCCTTTCCTCCTCCTGGCTGAAGGCAGAGCCCCTCTATTCCTGTTCCTTGTCAGAGTATTCACTGTCTGACCTTTGCGATGCCAGACCAGGCATCAAAGGAGGTGAGTCCAGTTCTTTTATGTCTTGGATGATGCCGAATGAAGTTTTTACCTTTTTTCTCTTATATATGCTTATCGCGATGACGAATGACACAGAGTCCGGAGGCAGGTGGAAAGGAAGGCTACTTTAATGCAAAACCCAGGCCTTTTTAAGCAGTTAAGGCCTTATCAACTGCATTCCAAAATGATACAACAATTAATAATTCAACCAATCACCAGAAGGCACAAGGTGATCACGCGAAAGTTATATAACTTGTTTTTCTACCTCTCTAAGTCAGCTGACGTTGTTCCCAGAGTTCTTCTCTTCTTAGCCGAAGTGACAGGAGTGAGCCGTGATTTTACAAGAGTAACAAGGCCTTCATTTTGCAAAGCCCCACTCATCTGCAACATCTCCTCCTTCTTTGTTTATGTGTTTTAATGCTAAAACAGTCTGTACCGGTAAGGCCATTATCTTATTAAGGCTATTATTGATCATTTGTTGCACACAAGATAAGATACATGGGATACATATCATAATCAATAAAAACACACCAAGGATAACTATTCCATACATTACTAAACATTTAAGCCACACCCCAAAGCCAACATTGTCAAGCCATGAGAACATCCCCCACTAATCACCCTCATCATGTTGCTGTAGCTGTTTGTAAGCTGCTTAAGATTACTAACACTTCTGTGAATGGATTCTGAATGATCACTTAGGTGATGGCACATGCCATCAAATTCTTTGCATCTGTGGCCTTGAGCCAACAACAAGAAGTCAATGGCTGCCCTGTTTTGCAGTGTTGCATGTCGCACCGAGTTAACGTCAATTAGCATTGCTGAAAGAGCGGCACTAGTAGCATTAGCCTCCCTTGCAAGCCAGCAGCCAAGCTTGTTTAAGGAAGCCAAAGCATGAGCAGTACCAATTGATGGTATTATGCTGCCAGAGATGCGCTCTGCAGTATTCCAAAAAGTTACCTTTGGATCGCATTTTTCATTAAGAACCTGTGTGCTACGCCTAACCCGACACTGCGCTGCAATAATTGAAGCAGTCCGCTTTGGGTGGAACAAGGTGAGTTGGCCAATAGTGCATGGTCCGCCAGCAGCTTTGCCTGGTATACCTTTCCAGACACGCTCTCCGCATATTAAGAACAAGTCTGAGGGGAGAGCAATAGCACTGATGCCAGATGTCAGTCGACTTTCCAAGGTCTGATTACACCACAAGGAAGTGTTGCTAAAAATACCTTTAGGAGAGACATCAAAGTTAACACTGTTCATATAAATGTCAGATATATGATCAATGCAAAAGCATAGCGAAGCATACAAAGTCCCTAGCGTGTCTAGTTCCTGAGGCTGAGAGGGCAAGGCTGGAAAGTCATGCATCCTTCTCAGATCATTGTACCATGTCTTATCCCATCCTGCAGTCCTTCGCCAGGTGTCCTGGCACCACCACCTGGGCTGCACTATGCCTAGGGCTGTACAATTTTGCTGCACGCTTTCATTGTACAGCTTACGAAAATGCTTCTCGTCAATGGGTACCCCTACCAAGCACGTGTGAAAAGGATCGCTGGGGGTCGTCATAGAGATGCACATAGTATCTGTGTGCGTAGCATTTGCAAGGGTGATCCATATGTTTGTGCCGTCCAGTGTAGGGGGTAAGACAGTGCTTTTACCAATCAGGATCATGCAACAAATGGTCGCACACACCGTGAAGGAACCCATTTCACGTGGTGACCTGTGGAGACACAAGCATAGCCCCTACCCCATGTTAACAAGTCTAAAGGTCCTGCCCACTGCCCTGTTAACAGGTCCTTTACCATCACCGGAGGCCTGGGATGAGCCCTTGTATCGAAAGAATAGTCTTTCGCATGCTGTATGGCCAGCTTCATCTCAATTTAGAAAACTGAGAACATACAAGGCTTTTGCTAACCTGTCATGTGGGCATTCCAACTCCCCCTTTTGTTTTTCAAGCATAGTTTTCAATGTTCTGTGGGCATGTTTGACAATAGCCTGCCCAGTGGGAGAGTGAGGGATACCTGTGTTGTCAGAGACACCCCATTGTAAGAACTGGCGAGTCCGTTCAGAAGTATAAGCAGGGCCATTGTCCATTTTAATAGTGTCTGGAAGGCCCAAAGTAGCAAAGCATGTAAGCCAGTGCCGAGTGACATCACGAGTCTTCTCTCCTGTATGGGTAGTTGCCATTAAAAAATGTGAAAAAGTGTCAACAGTTACACGAACATATTTTAAGGCACCAAATTCTGGAATATGAGTAATATCAGTTTGCCAGATAGAATTGGCAGTCAGGCCTCGAGGATTGACACCTTCTGCCAAAGGAGCAGGAGCAACTCCACGACAAGAGGGACACAAAAGCAGAATGTCACGAGCTTGCGAGGAGGTTAATTGAAATTGCTTGCATAAAGAGCGTGCATTTTGATGAAAAAAGTCATTAGACAGCTTAGCCTGAGCAAACCTATTAGGTACAACATTCAGCATGACAGTGATATCTGCAGAATTATTACCTTCTGCGATAGGTCTGGGTAAATCTGTATGAGAACGAATGTGTAGCACATAAAAGTCATGCTTTCCGTTGTTAATCAAAAGCCACAGGGTTCGCAGCTCTGTAAATAAAAGTGGGTTATCAACATATCGCCAATATGAGAATTCTGTTAAAATCCCGTTTCCGTTTCTACCTTTACTGTTCCGAGAGTTCTTTGCTCAGTTTGGAATGAAACGCAGGAGGCGCTGAGATGTCCTTCTAATCAGGTTGTTTAAGTTCTTATCTATAGCATAGCAGCACAGAGCGTTCTCTAAGTTAGGAAGGTGGAAAATGGCCTCGAGTTGCGAGTTCCAAGGTTATTTAAAGTCTAATTTATCCAATTATAATTTGCCAACTAACATGTTTTTACTTATAATCCAGTAGCTATTCATTTATTGTCTGCATTGTGGGCTTTCTTGAGCCAATAGTAAGCTATCTAGATTTGTGAAGAAGAAGGAAGAAAGAAGTAGTAAAAACCCACACCCAAAATCCTCCATCTTGCCACTAATACATTGCTAATAACTCATAAACCTAATTTTCTACATCTCTACATATTTCACCCAGTGACATAACAAATTGCTTTTTGGTTATAACAGTGAAAGATATCTAAAACCCGAGGTTCCAACATCTCCCCCTTCTGTTTGAACTATGAACACTGCTTTAACTGCTTTGTTAAATCATTGTCGGACACATTGAGGTAGACAAGGCACAAGTGTCATGATGACTATAATGACAATCAAAACATACATGTCCAATCTTAAAAGTTCTCTCCAACTTTGAGTTTGGTGAAACTCAAAAATATCTGGTGATAACCAAAATAGTGTCCAATGTCCTCAGAAAGGGAGCTGCTTCTTCTGCACTTGGAAGTCACTGGCTACTGTCCCAAAGCTCACATGGCTGGAGTTCAGGGGTTGTGCTGTTTAGGCAGGAAGAAGCCCACTAGTTGGAAATGTTGACTTTATGTTACCCGAATGTCCTTCTCAGCTACGAGGGCTGGATGGTGATCAGGTCCTTTTTCCTTGTACTGGGCCTCGTTTTCTCAGAAGCGATCGATGATTGTCCAGTCGAGCAGGTAACTACTTTAGACCTGTTGGCAATAAGACACATACATACCTTCTCCCCTAGGTTAGTAATCAGGCATCGAGCAGAAGTAAGGTAATACACGTAATCATTAGCACATAAAGAAAACATAGTGATTTAGAATGATATACTATCAGTTGCTTACACACTACAGCATCGCTCAGAGTCTGCTTAGCTGGCACGCCCCATATCACAGTGAGGACCTGGAAAGCCTTCCCGGGTAGGACTTCCACGTATCTTGAAAAAAAAAAAGGAGGGTCCAGCATCAAAAGGCCAGATTGGCAAGCCAAAGGGACTTGATTGCATTTTCGAGCAGAAACATCTGGGTCTGCTGGCATAAGTCCAACCAGCAAAGGCCAGGGCTTGGCCAGAGCCAA
The DNA here is from genome assembly GCA_018881555.1 of Amblyornis subalaris. NCBI lineage: Eukaryota > Metazoa > Chordata > Aves > Passeriformes > Ptilonorhynchidae > Amblyornis > Amblyornis subalaris. The sequence goes on from JACAXG010000369.1 coordinate 105,810, forward strand.
GGCCTTAACTGGAAGGGCTTCCCTGACCTATCCCACAAACAAATCTCTTATCAAAGGCAGTTGGGAAAGGTTCTTGAAAGTATATAGTTCTTGCAGATAATTATACCATGGTATGTAAAAATCTGTAAAGCAGTCGGCTTTGTCATCATCTCTAGCTAAGCAGTCAATGGTACCTTGAACAAACTGCAAATAAACAAAAGGATGCATATGTGCAACATTAAATAACATCGTGGGGACAATGTCCGTTATAAAAGGTCAGTGAATTCACATTATAACATTAATAACCTAAGCAGAATCATTAATACAGCAACAGTAACTGCTTTTAAAAACTGAGAGTGTGTTCTTTCAGACATTTATATATATATAATTAATAAGGCAAAATAAAACAAGACAGAAAGCACTAAATAGCTTACAGTTACCAATATCAGTTGTCAGCCATTTACCCGTGTCACCAGGCCTTCATCACAATTGCTTCAGTGAGTTCCATCTTATCCCTATAACAAAAGAACTATATCTCCAAATTAAACGGGCATATCTTAACAGAACTTAAACTTAACGTTATTCAAACTTAATGTCACTTAAACATAATAGAAAGCAACCTAACAGAGCTTAAGCATAATCTTGCTGAGACTGAAGGAAAAGTAATCTTAATAAAACTTAAACTGAACAGAACATAAAGTAACAGAGCTTAAACCCAACATCACTTAAATTTAGCAACACTTAAACTTGAAACTTGAGTACTTAAAATTGTCAGAAATTAAACTTAACAGAACCTTAAACTAACAGAACTTTAAATGCAACACAATCTCAAATTAACAGAACTTAACATGACTTAAATCTAACAACAGTTATACTTAGCAGAACTTGGCTTTAACATCACCTAAACTTTATAAAACTGAAATTTAGCAGAACTTGAAATCAGCATCACTTAAATTTAAGAAACTAAAGTCAGAGTTGAGAGTGTTCCTTTAAAAGATTCAGATACAACAGAATTTAACTCATCTTGACTCCATCGTTACAAAAAAGCTACCAAAAATTTGTCACACAACAGTTAAACATCAATGAACAATATGCAAGTGAACAACTGATTTGTAACTAAAATAGTAGCAGGATGAATTTACTGGAGAGATCACAAAGGTGTGGCAAGGACATTGTGAGAATAGCTCATGGTAACTATAAACATTATTGAAAATATGCAATCACAGTCAGGACTTTCTTGATATAAGCACAATTCTGCAGGATTTTCCAATTTGCAGCTGTACCTAAAAAGAAGTGACAACATTATATGTCTGTCAGTACCTTTCTGGTATAAGCATAAGTTTGCTAGGGTCTTTTAAGATGCAGCTTTACTCAGAAAAATGACAACAGCGTATATATTGGCAAATTGCACTTAAAACTTGTCTTTTATAATTGCTAGTGTAACAGAATTGACCTTGGGATATTGTGGCTGTTGAAAAGCTGTCGGCAGAAAGGCCTTCTAACTCTCCCAGCATTTTCGTGAGACTTCTCTCTGTCTCTCTTTTCCCAAGCAAAACTATTATAAACAATCCTAGGAGCTTTTGTAAATTAACTAAGTTTTGTGCAGCTGCACTTTGTTATCATTCTTGCTTAGATAAATATTTTGGAATAGGTGTTGTTAGAACTGACCAATGAACTTGGTAGGTGGCTGACCAAGGGTCCAATAGACTCTTGACACTTCTATAAACTTCAAGCAAGCTAAGGAATATAAGCCTCTGTATAATTATAATTAATTAATTAAAGCTGGCATCGCTTTGTTCTCTCTGGACTCTATGTCGTATTTCTTGGGACACTTGAGACATCTGGTGGACACCGACGTGTACTGCAACGTGAGAAGGTAACATCGGTCCCTCCCTCCCGGGTTTTCGCTCCGGGCACCCAGCTTTGCCCAAAAAAACTGCAAAAATGGAACAAACAGGCGTGAGGGAGAGTGAGGTTTTTGCCGCCTGGAAGATCGCCCTTAAGCTAGCGAGAGCTGAGATTCCTGAGGACTCAGTTTTACAGCTTCTCGCTTGAGCAGCAAGCCATGGCTTTCAACCGACCTACGATAATGCATTTTGTTTAGACACTTGGCAACAACTGGGGCTCAAATTAACTCGGGAGCTCACTTATGGGGACGAAGATGTCATAGAACTTCTCCTCATTTGGCAGTTTCTTTATGATGTCCTTTTCCGCGTTCAGTCCGTGCGACGGGCTGACGTTTCTCCAAGCCCGGAAACGGAGATGGGAGACGATGCTACGTCCCTGGGGTCGCTTGGCTCATCTGAAGACGTGGTCTTTGAGGACCCCAGGGATGCCGGGTCCCCGGTGAGGTCCCCGGTGAGGTCCGCAGCGTCGTCCGACCGAGCGCCAGTCCCGGTGGTGGCATGGGGGTCGTGTGCAGTGGCACCCGGCCGAGAGTCCCCTCGCTATGTAAACATCGGTAGGCAGCCGGAGGGAGCTGCTGCGCGTCCCCCTCCCTACGCGCCTGGAGCAGTCCCCTCGTCGGCGCAGCAGACCCACCCAGCGCTGTCCTCTGCCAGCGCTACGGGGCGTGTAGTCCCTACAGCCCCCCCGCTCCCGCTGGATCCCCCTCCGCCGCTCTCGCGACCACTGCTCGCCGGCACGGGTGCGCTGGAGCAACCACCCGTGCGCCCGAGCTCCGATTTTCCATATGAACAATCCCCTGCGGCGGGGCATGTGCGCGCGGTGGTCTAGGAGTTAGTGGGCTTTTATTACAGCTGGCCGCCCCCGGCGGGGGGCGGCCGTGCAAGCGCTCCCGGAGAGCGCTGCGCACCCTGCGCTAGGGGCTCCGGCTGTGCCAGGCGCTGTTCCTGCGCTCGGCGCTTCGGCCGCCACGCAGCCACCGCCGGCAGGCGCAGTCCTCCCCCCGCCGATGCAGCCTCTGGCCGGGGTGACCCCCCCGCCGCCGGTGCTGCCGGGCGCGGGGCTCCCCCAGCCGCAGTTCCTGGCGGGGACTCCGGCGGCTCCGTCGGCGGCTCCGGCGCCTGCGCCCACCCTCCCTGTGGCTGGGGCGCCCGCGGCTGGGGTCTCGGGGGCCCTAGTCCCCGTGTCCGCCGGCCCGGCCCTGCCGGTCGCTACGGTGCCCACTCCGGGGGCTGCGGAGACGCCAGCGGTGTTTGCACAACCCCCTGCCGTTGTGCCTGCCTCTGGCTCAGCGCCCATACCCTCCTCACCCCTTTCGCCTGCCTCGGAGCCGCCGGGTGATATGTTTAATCCACGGCGGGAGGCAAGGACAGCACGGCACTTGGCAGGACAGAACCGTTCCCGGATGCTCCCGTCGTGCCAGGTGACCGTGCGTCTGAGAAACCCAAGGCTTTTTTGGGAGGAGTTTAGGCTGCGAGCTGCGGAGGAGGGGAATTGGGACCTCGTCGAAAAAATAAGACTACCAATAAGAGCAGGAGAAAGTCTGTCGGTAAATCAGGACGGCAGTGCAACTTCACAGGAAGCTGTCCAGGCCTACCCTGTTTTCAAGACTCTCCCAAATTTGGAGCAGGCTGACAGCCATGCTGTCATCTCCTGGAGAGTGGTCCAAGATATACAATCTAAGGTAGCTCAGTACGGACTTGGGTCTCCTGAAGTTATGCAACTCATTAGGGTGCTAAATACCGACTTGCTTGCTCTGTTTGATGTTAGACAGCTCGGCCAGGTGTTGTTTCAGCCTGTGCAGCTCACCGTTTTTGAAAGTAATTGGAGAAAAATGGCTGAAAAGGCTGCAGCAGAGAATATGCATTTGCCTCAAACTGACCCCAGATATGCAGTTGGAGTGGATATTCTAATGGGAACCAATCAATTTTACAATCCTGATATCCAAGCTACTTGGCCTTCTTTGGTCCTTGAACAGGCTCAGAAAATTGGTATAGGAGCCATGATAAAAAGCATAGATATGGCCGCTCCGAAAACATCTTATGTGAAAATATCTCAGGGGCGGAATGAAAATTTCCTCTCCTTCGTGGAGAAGATAGCTGCATCCCTGGAAAAGCAGGTAGATAATGAGGCAGCAAGGCAGGTATTGTGTAAGCAATTGGCAAGAGACAATGCCAATGAGGAGTGTCGAAAAATTATAGATGCTCTACCAGGGGACCCTACTATATCAGATATGGTTGAGGCTTGTGCTAAGGTGAGGTTCGGGGACCCTAGGATGTCTGCCTTGGCTGCAGTTCTATGGCCTTCCCGAGCACAGCCTGCTCGGGGACAAAAGCAATCTAAAACTGGAGGTAAACAGAAACGGGCCAAGCGGAAGCAAACAGAGGACAGGGGAAACTCCCAATGAAAGAGATGTGGTAGGCCAGGTCATTGTTCAGACTATTGCAAGTCTGTGCACCATGCCAATGGTCAACTTTTGGTTAATTCGGGAAACTTCAGCAGGAGGACAAACAGGGAGAATTGCTCTCTGGGACAGAGGTTCCCCCAGGGCATGGCACCGACACAGGCCTACTCAGCTGACTTAGTGGCAGCACCCAGGGATCAGCCGGGGTGGATGTCTACACCGCAGCAACAGTCGTGTTAGAAACCTGTGGTGTCTATAAGGTTCCCTTGGATGCTCATGGACCCCTAGGGCAGGGATTCAGCGCATTGCTTTTGGGCAGATCTAGTGCCACTGTTCAGGGAATCCTTGTATACCCAGGCATCATTGACGCTGATTTCACAGGTCGGATTTGTGCTATGGTGTTCACACCCTCCCCCCGTCACTATTCCTGAAAAGACTCGTATTGCTCAACTTGTGCCTTTTAAGTCCTGTGTTCCCAGGACAGAGCAGCGAAGTCATGGAGATGGTGGCTTTGGATCTACAGGATCTCCAGTGGTCTTCTGGGCTGCAGACATCTCCAGACAAAAGCCACAGATGACGTGTACCCTGATCCTGCCAAAYGCCGAGCTGCCTCAGGTCCAGCTCCGAGGCTTGATCGACACAGGCGCTGACGTGACAATCATCTCCTCCTCTGCATGGCCTCCTGCGTGGCCCTTGGCCCCCGCGGGGTCAGTCATTGCGGGGTTAGGAGGAACTGCGCAAAGCTATTTAAGCCAACGACCTGTCATGGTGAAGAATGCAGAGGGTCAAACAGCTACAGTTCGGCCCTATGTCACTGCAGCTCCGATTACCCTCTGGGGGCGGGATGTATTAGCTGCTTGGGGAGTACAGATCAGGACGGATTTTTAAAGGGGGTCACTGTGCTGAAGGGCACCCAATATCCTACGCTGCCTTTGCGGTGGCTACTGAATAAACCTGTCTGGAATCTTCAGCGACCCCTGCCAAAAGAGAAATTGATGGCCCTTCACCAGCTGGTTCAGGAGCAATTGCAACAGGAACACATTGAGCCTTCTACGAGTCCCTGGAACACTCCTGTTTTTGTAATTAAGAAAAAGTCTAGGAAATGGAGATTATTGCAAGATCTCAGGAGAGTCAACGCTGTCATGGAAGGTACGGGGGCGTTGCAACTTGGTCTGCCCTCAGCTGCCATGATTCCGGCTGGATGGGATATCCTGATCATTGATTTGAAGGATTTTTTTTTCACAATTCCTTTGCATCCTGATAACAAACCTAAATTTGCTTTCTCTGTGCCTGCAGTGAACAATGCTGAACCTGTGCAGAGCTATCAATGGAAGGTTCTGCCTCAGGGCATGAAGAACAACCCGACTATCTGCCAGTGGTATGTTACTCAAACTTTATCCAGAGTCCGGGAGCAGTTTCCTGAGGCGTACTGCTATCACTATATGGATGATATCCTGGTGGCAACATCCACCCAGGACGAGCTGCTGAAGATACAGCCTCTGCTGCTCAATACTCTGCATTCTTATGGATTGCAGGTGGCTCCGGAGAAAGTCCAATGGCAACCTCCTTGGAAATACTTGGGAATCAAAATTCTGAATCAAACCATACAACACCAGGAAGTGAAATTCTCAACTTCTATTAAGACACTGAATAATGCTCAGAAACTGCTGGGTGTCATCAGTTGGTTACGTCCTTATTTAGGGCTAACCACTGCGCAACTTTCCCCGCTTTTTAATATTTTAAAAGGGGACCCCGAGTTGAATTCACCTCGGAAATTGACTCCTGAGGCGCGACGAGCGCTGAAGGAGGTTCAACAGGCTATTTCTGCTCGTCAGGTTTATCGAGTGGATCCCTCCATTGATATCACTGTTTTTATTACCACTCCGGATTTCCATCCTACAGGTATCATTGGCCAATGGAATAAACAATGGCCTGACCCTTTGCATATCCTGGAATGGGTCTTTCTGCCTCACCAGCCGAGAAAGACAGCACCCGCATTGTTTGAATTGATTGCTTTTTTGATAATCAAATGCCACCAACGGTGCTTGCAATTGATGGCAGCGGATCCTGCAACAATTGTTCTTCCAGTACAGCAGGAACACTTTGAGTGGAGCTTTGCCAACAGCGCTCCCCTGCAAAGTGCGCTGCAGAACTTTACGGGGCAGATTGCTTATCACCTGCCCAGCCATAAATTATTGCAATTGGCAAAATCGACCAGCCTCACCTTGCAGCCAAAAAATAGTCGGGTGCCAGTGCAAGGACCCACCGTCTTCACAGATGGGTCTGGAAAAACCGGGAAAGCCACTGTCACCTGGAAGGAAGAGTCTGAGTGGCAAGTGCTGGAAGGCCATGAATCAGGCTCAGCCCAGCTGGTTGAACTGAGGGCTGCTGCCATGGCTTTTCAGCGGTTTTCTCAGGTGCCTTTGAATTTGGTCACTGACTCTGCTTATGTAGCAGACATCACTCAACGCTTAGATTGTTCGCTTCTAAAAGAAGTCGACAATAAGGCTCTGTTTTCGC
>JACAXG010000369.1:112908-129392 GCA_018881555.1 Amblyornis subalaris
TAAAAGCCTTGCAGCTTTGGCAAACGGATGTCACGCACATCCCTGAATTTGGCAGRTTTAAGTATGTGCACGTGTCTATTGACACTTTCTCCTCAGCCATGTGGGCATCTGCTCATACTGGAGAGAAAGGCCACGATGTCATCGCCCATTGGAGATTAGCTTTCGCAATCCTGGGCATGCCATCCTCTGTGAAAACTGATAATGGCCCTGCCTACATTTCACAGAAGACACGGCAGTTTGTGCACCTATGGGGTGTAGATCACACTTTGGGTATTCCGCATTCCCCTACTGGCCAAGCCATTGTTGAATGCGCTCATGGTACTTTGAAGCGTGTTCTAGAAAAACAAAAAGGAGGAATGCATGGAGAAACCCCACAGAGCCGACTAGAAAAAGCTTTGTATACAATGAATCATCTTACAGTGCCACCAAATTCAGACAATCCTGTCATTCTAAATCATTTCCTCTCATTGCAGTCTTCAGGCAAGACGCACCTGCCTCGAGCGAAAGTCTGGGTTCGGGACCTGCTCACTAACAAGTGGGAAGGTCCGCACGAGCTTATTGCTTGGGGTCTTGGGTATGCTTGCGTTTCCACAGATACCGGGGTGCGATGGCTACCTGCAAGATGTGTTCGCCCTGACCTGCGGCACCAGAAGCAAAACAGGCAACCTCCAAGGCAACCTGCAGATGATGACCAGAATGCAGATCATCAACCGAACGATCCTTCTGATGACAACCAAGATGTCGACCATCAGGCGGATGGTCCCTCTATAAGCAGAGACTGAACTTTAAGTTTCCTTTGTTATGAAGTCAGAATGTTAAAAGCCCTTAAGGCTGTTCAGAATTAATAACTGATGTAGAGTTAAGTTTAATAAATGTATATGTAGAGTTAAGTTTGTTAAATGCATCTCCCAGGGAGTTGCTGGAGTGTCTCTCTGCCTACTCTGTCAGCATCTGATTCAAGTCCTGTTTGTCCTCCTTGCTGCAAAGGATCCTGCAGGGGATTACAAACGCCATTTGGTCCTCAAACAAAAAGGGGGAATTGTGGCTGCTGAAAAGCTGTCGGCAGAGAGGCCTAACTCTCCCAGCATTTTTGTGAGACTTCTCTCTGTCTCTCTTTTCCCAAGCAAAACTATTATAAACAATCCTAGGAGCTTTTGTAAATTAACTAAGTTTTGTGCAGCTGCGCTTTGCTATCATTCTTGCTTAGATAAATATTTTTGAATAGGTGTTGTTAGAACTGACCAATGAACTTTGTAGGTAGCTGACCAAGAGTCCAATAGACTCTTGACACTTCTATAAACTTCAAGCAAGCTAAAGGATATAAGTCTCTGTATAATTATAATTAATTAATTAAAGCTGGCATCGCTTTGTTCTCTCTGGACTCTGTGTCGTATTTCTTGGGACACTTGCGACAGGATATTAAAGCTAATGAGATATATTCATGGCAAAATATTTGCAATAAAATCAGTCTATCAAAACCGTGGGGCAAAAAAGCAAGCAAAGTGTTAAAACTGGCACAATTTTGCCTGCCTTTACTTGTGGAAAGTCATAAATAATTTTTGAGATAACAGTAATGAGGGAGTTAGGAAAGGAATATTCGATTGATGAGTGGTTAAATTCACCATGAGCCTCACTGAGCCAATTGTTTCAGCAACTCCTATAAATCATTAGGCTTTAGAGTTAATTGCTGCTGGTTCACATTTTGTTCCGTTAACATTCATCTTAAACATTTCTAAGGAGAAATGACGTTCTGAGGGTATTGAGTTTGCAAATATTCTGCAGGTAGACAGCAAAGAATCAGTATCAATTCAATCCAATTAAACTTTTAGATCAAAATCTTTAGAAGGGCAGTATACACCCTACATGACAAATTATACCAATCATGCTACATATAAGCATTTCATTGAAGAATTTTGAACCTTGCTAAGCAGCCTCAAAGCAAGGAATTACATAATTCTATTGGCATATAGAGATAATCTCTCCAATAAACAATCCTGACAGAAAGTGCAGCTTACTAAAAATACAGTTACTTCTAACAAAAGCCAAAAATGTTCCTGAGATGCAGTAGAACGCATTTTAAAACAAATTAAGTGTTTCCAGAAGCTCAAAATAAGACAGCAGTTCTCCTAACTGTGAAATGTAAACATACGGTCCTCTTGCAGGTTACTTTAGCTCTTCACTTCAAAGATGACACATACAGAAAGGTTTCTCAGCTGCCTCTGACACAAAAGTGATGCCTGTACTGTGAACGTGTAAGTTGTTAACAAGCTGTGAGTCAAAAAGGCACTTTTGAAAAAATATGCACGGATGGAGCTGCATAGCCCTGAACGGGCCCCTCAGCCCCCCCCCCACATGGTGCAGGTGTCCGAGTCTTCCGAATGGAACGCGGGGCGGGTGCCAGGGCTCGCCTTCCCCCACCCCTCTCTTCGACTTGATGATACACAGTGAGAACACAGCAGCGGGGGGAGAAAGGGGGGGAAAGAAGCTGCTGCCGTTCCTGGGTGCTCTGCCAGGGCCGCGGATGGAGCCACTGCAGCCACCGCCGGGGTTTTTAACAGCAGAGCTGCTCTTATAATCCCATGGTCCTCCCATGCCTGGCTCTCGCAAATATATGAGCAGAGGGGGCTCCCTGGGCTCGCAACCTGTTACAAACTCCGTCTGTTCCGCCTGGGTTGTTTCAGTTCTAGTCTCTACCATGCAAGCTTCAGCGAGAGGTGGGGCCATCTCCACCCTTCTTGCCATCAGCACAGGCTGTGGGCAAGCCATGCTGCTGTGAGAAGCTCTTTCGGTATAGTTATAGGATGGTTCTTGATTATAGATTTTAACTTGGTAAGCGCATCTCTCTGCGGTTTAGACATAGGTTTCCCCATTATTAACTAAGATCTCTCCCTGAAGCCACAATTTCATACCTGACTTTTAGTCGTCAGAAGTCTTCAATCCTGCTATATTTCAGCAAACGTTGCTATGTCTCAGCAACCAATTCAATCGCGCTATGTCTCAGCGACCAATGCAATCGCGCTATGTTTCAGCGACCAACTCGACCTTCGCCGTCCAGCAGCACGGTCTATTTTTCTTCCCCGGGAAATATTTCTTCTCCTTTATCCGTATTTCTTCAGGGTGATCTAGTAGTCAAATTTTTCAGCCTGGCACACGAGAGTACCAGTTGTCAAGTCTTGTCTGACCCCAAACTCTGAGTCCTCACACGGTGGTACCATTTGTTAATATCCCGTTTCTGTTTCTACCTTTACTGTTCCGAGAGTTCTTCACTCAGAGTTTGGAATGAAATGCAGGAGGTGCTGAGATGTCCTTCTAATCAGGTTGTTTATTAAGTTCTTATCTATAGCATAGCAGCACAGAGCGTTCTCTAAGTTAGGAAGGTGGAAAATGGCCTCGAACCGTGAGTTCCAAAGTTATTTAAAGTCTAATTTATCCAATTATAATTTGCCAACTAACATGTTTTTACTTATAATCCAGTAGCTATTCATTTATTGTCTGCATTGTGGGCTTTCTTGAGCCAATAGTAAGCTATCTAGATTTGTGAAGAAGAAGGAAGAAAGAAGTAAAAACCCACACCCAAAATCCTCCATCTTGCCACTAATACATTGCTAATAACTCATAAACCTAATTTTCTACATCTCTACATATTTCACCCAGTGACAACAAATTGCTTTTTGGTTATAACAGTGAAAGAGATCTAAAATCTGGGGTTCCAACAGGATTCCAAACGAAAAACCACATTAGCAGCATATACAGAATCAGTTACAACATTGAGTGGTTCGTGTGAAAACAATTGAAAAGCATAGCGGATAGCGGCTAACTAAGATTTGCACTGAAGCATTTTGCAGTGTCAGAACCCTTGTATGCCATTGGGCAGTCACCCTTATGCCAAACTACTGCAGCTTTGCTGGTTCTGCTGGATGCATCCATAAAAACAGTCAGTCCATCAATGGGGATCATACTGCAGCGGCGTTTCACATATAAGGGGAGGCTACCCACCTCCGTCCACAGGCGATGTGAAGGGTAGTGGATAGACAATTGTCCTGAAAAGTCTGCAAGTGCAATCTGAAAGTTACTGTCCTCCGACAACAACCATGACAAGTTGTCTTTGTTCACAGGCACATAGATTACATGTGGTTCTTGGCCATTGAGCGTCTGCAGCCGCTCTCTGCCTCTCACAATTAGCTGCGCAAACATGTCATGGACAGTCCATACAGTCTGTTGCCGTATGAGGTAAAAATAGCCACTCTAACACATGCAAGGGAACATTGTCATCAGCAAACCACTGAAACAAGACTGCAAAAGGTTGAAATTTACTAGCTACTATGGCAAGAGAAGTGGGTTTATCGGGGTCCCATCTCTACCCTTGGCGCATTTCCAGTGCCTGAGCACAATGCTCAAGGGCCTTCTTAGCCTCTGGAGTTAGCTGTCGGGAAGAATTGAGACCAGGGTTACCTCTGAGTAAATCAAAGAGGGGGTGCAAAAGTTCTGTGGATAAACCTAGAATGGGGCGTAACCAGTTCAAGGAACCTAACAACTTCTGCAAATCATTTAAGGTCAAGTTATCTTTAACACAAAACTTTAGTGGCTGAGGGCAGATAGTCTGATGAGCAATTTTCCACCCTAGGTAATGCCATGGGGCCTGCTGCTGCACTTTCTCAGGTGCAACGATCAATCCGGCTGCTTGAACTGCCTGAATGACAGCCACCTGTATGGAACACAAAACAGAATGGTCTTTAGCTGAAAGTAAAATATTGTCCATGTAGTGGCATATGGTTGCATCAGGAAGTTGGCGGTGCACAGGTTGCAGAGTAAGGTCGACCACCCTTTGGCATATAGTTGGGCTGTTGCACATGCCTTGTGGCAAAACTGTCCAGTGAAACCTTTTTGTTGGGTCTGCATGGTTTAGGGTGGGCACTGAAAAGGCGAAGCGAGGTGCATTGTCAGGGTGTAAGGGAATGGTAAAAAAGCAGTCTTTTAAGTCTATGACTATGAGGGGCCATTCAAGAGGAATCATCACTGGAGAAGGAAATCCAGGCTGTAAAGCACCCATGGTCTCAATGACCGCATTTACCGTGTGCAAGTCTCGTAACAGTCTCTATTGACCACTTGGGTATGCAGAATACAGGAGTGTTCCAAGGGCTAGAGGATGGCTGAAGGTGCCCCAGAGATAGCTGTTCATCTACAAGTTGCTGTAGGTTTTGTAGCTGTTCCTGTTGTAGGGGCCATTTAGAGACCCAGACAGGGTCATTTGTCCTCCATGTGGTCTTACATATGTTCAGTATCTGTGTTCAGAACAGCTGTTCAATGGCCCCTATGAAAAAGATCGTTACGTGAATTGGAATCTATGTGTACAGTGGTTCCAAATTGTCCCAAGACATCCCGTCCGCACAATGTGCATGGTACTGGAGCAATGAATGGCACGATGTGGGCAGTTTGCCCTTCAGGGCCGAGAACAAGGCAAAGCTGAGTGCTTTGCCTAGGGCGTTGCAGCCCCCCTACCCCAATTAGAGTCTAGGTGGGGTGAATTGTGGGCCAGTCACTGGGCCAGTCACTGCTTTTGATAACGGAGACGTCAGCTCCGGTATCAAGTCCTTTGAATTTTTTACCATCTATAGTGCATACCATGAGCAGCTGAGCTGCTGTGATGGCACTCGTCCAAAAGATTTGAGGCTCCTCAGTGCTGCCGAAGCCACCACTGCCACGCTTACCTTTTCCGCCTGGAGTTGTGCTGGAAAATAGAACAAGCTGTGCCAGACACTGGCCGGCGGGTATAAAGCAAGGTGGCACGGGCGTCCAGAGCATAATTTGTATTTCACCCTCAAAGTTGGAGTCAATGATACCAGGTAGCACAAAAAGTCCTAGTTTAGTGGTAGAAGAATGTCCGATTACCAAAGTATGCATATTATTGCCAACAGGTCCCCATACCCCTGTAGGAACTAAGTGAACCGAGGATGTCTCCAGAGTCACTGACTGGCTGGCAGCCACGTCCAATCCTGCACTGCCGGAGGTTGTGGGGACGAGTTGTCTTGCCAGACGCTGTGCTTTGCATTTGTTTGATTCTGTGGGGTGTGTGAGCACGCCTCCCACCCTCGGTTTCCCAACATCACAGGTTCACCCTCCGCAATAGGGCGAGAACAGCATTCCTTAGCCCAATGGTATCCTTTTTTGCACCAGGGACACTTAGTAGAAGGAATGGTAGTAGGAAGAGATTGGGATTTGGGCAGTAGTAAAGGGCAATCTTTTTTAAAGTGACCACTAGAGCCACAGCAATAACAGCCGTTCTCTCCCAGCACCCGTAAATGAGCAGAGTAAGCTGCAGCGGGGGACCTAGTATTATGGGACAGGGAACCCATGTTTTGGCAGGCCCTAACCATCTGCACTATATCACAAGTACGCTGCTTGCAAATAGTTGAGTGCTTTTTTACAGTCATCATTTGTGTGAAGCCTTCAGACTAGCTGTAGGCCTCAACAATCATTTGCATTTTCATACGCAAGTTGTCACAGCAGAATATTCTGCATGTCATCATTATCAACCTGTCTGGAGAGCGCAGCCTGCAGTCTATCCAGAAACTGCATATACGGTTCCGTTGGACCCTGTTTGATTTCAGTATGAGATGTTAGCATACCTGCCTGTCCCCGGGAGCCGTCGCAGCACCTGAATAGAGATCCGGGTCATGATGTCATAAATATTGTGAGGATAGCCTGTCTACATTCTGAGGTTTGAGTATGCACCGTCACCTGTTAACTGAATGACAAGGACAGGAGGCTGCCTTTGCTGCAAAGCTCCAGCCTGAGCCATGCGTGACTCACAGTAATCTGAGAGCAAAACCATGTATTGTGTCATGGTTAATATCATTTTCATTAGGTTTTTCCAATCACTAGGTGTAAGAACATAGGTAGCACTTATGGACCCCAAGTAAGCTGTAACATGATGGGAAGACACACCACTCTCCCATACCAGTCTCCGCAGGTCTCTGACAGCAGTGTAGTCTAAGTCTTTGTAAGCAGGTAGCTGACCTGGTTCATAAACAACTGGGCACGCAATAATAACCGAAATATCTCCATATTTTAACGTGCACTCTTGGCATTTCTGGCAGAGAGGTGCTGTAGCATCATCATTCCTTGTAGGGCATAAATCTGCCGTCTGCCTGTGATTTATGGGTCGGAGTCAGGATAGCTATCAAAAGGCAGCATCCCCTTAGGGGGTGGCCTGACCACAGAGCTGGCTGGTATGCCTCAAACTGCCTCTAGGCGAGTGGGGGCCAGGGGGGCCGACTGGGCCAGGGGGCCCGGAGGGGCGGGGGGACCCAGAGGGTCCGGGGGGCCGAGAGGGGCCAGGGGGCCCGGAGGGGCTGAGGGGGCCATGGCCGGTGGAGCAGCGGCGGGGGGGGGCCTAGTGCCAGGGGGGCAGGTGGTGAAGGAGTCACTGCGGGAGGAGTGGGCAGCAAAGAAGCCGCGGCTGGAGGGGCAGGCAGTGGAGAAGCCACAGCAGGAGGGCCACCCTGCGGAGTGGCTGCTGCAGGGGAGGCAGTGTGTAAAGAGGCCGCTGCAGGGGAAGCCGGTGCCGGAGGAGCTGACGGGCCAGGGGAGTCAGTTTGTAAATGCAGCTGAGAGCGCAAGTCTGTGTGAGTTTCTTTAAGAGTTGCCATAATAACTCCCCAAGTAGTGAGGTGCCTGGACACATCAGCATTGCCAGTGCTCGCAACATTGAAAAGTTTGTCCTACTACCTGCCAGGCATCCAGTTGAAAAGTGCCAGCTGTGGGAAAGTCTTTTACATGCATGGACATCCAGTCCAGCAAGGCAAGTAATTTAGCATCAGAAATGTCTCTGTTCTGTCGATGTAAGAGCCGTCGTAAATTCTCTAGGCTCCGCTTTTGCTCAAGTGACATTTTTGCTCCCATGATTTACCCCGTAGCTCACCTTAAGGTGATGAATGCACCCGCATTTAGAGCCTGTTACTTGAAGGTGAGAATCGCTCCGCTCCCTGGAGCCGCTGCCTGGAGCCACTGCCTGGAGCTGCTGCCTGGATCCGTGGGGCTTCGTTCCCAGTTGCAGTCCAACTCTTCACTGTGATCCAATATCCCGTCGTTCGGGAGCCAATTGCAGGGAAGCTGATTGACACGGACCCTCCAGGCAGGTACAAAGGGGGAATAGTTTACTGCAAAAACCAGGCCTTTTTAAACAGTTAGGCCTTTATCAGTTGCATACCTTTGAAATACAACAAACATAATTCAACTAACCACCATAAACCACGATGTGAACATGCGATGGTTATATAACTTGTTTTTCTACCTCTAATTCAGATGAGTCATTCCCAGAGTCCTTTTCTACTTAGCCAAAGTAACAGGAGTGAGCCATGATTTTACAGGGGTAACAAGGCCTTAATTTTGCAAAGCCGCACTCATCTGCAACACCCACCAATACCCTTTTGGGTCCTTGAAATATCCTCTCTTGAGGTAGTCTCTGCCGAGGATGCACAGAGCCTCTGGGCCAGTCACAATGGGGTGCTTTTGCACTCATTCCCAGTCAGGCTAATCTCAGCCTCCATTGCAGTCAGCTGTTGGGATTCCTCTGTCACTCCAGAAATACAAATGGGTTCTGCTTCTGCATGGCTTGATGGCATTAGGGTACACTGCACAGCAGTGTCTACTAAAGCCTTGTACTCCTGTGGGGCTGCTGTGCTAGGCCAGTAAACCCAATTGTCCCTCCCCTCCACCTGGTTAGAGGAGGAAGGGCTGCTCTAGACCTGGTCATAGTTTTCTTCACTTATTTTTTGTAAAAATGGATTAAATGGGTTAGAACTTCTTTCCATAGGGTTAGAAATAAAGTCAGCCCTTCCACTCTGCCTGGAAAAGTCCCTACTGGAGAGTGGAGCAGCAGCAACTTCCCTGGAAGAACCGCCATTTGTGACTGTTTTTTCTTAATTTCATATACCTGTGCCTGTAGGATCGAGGTAGGTTTTTCATCCTAATTCATCATGCCATCTCCTTGGTCCCACAGGAAAAACGACAAGGTAGCCTGTGATGTATACCCTCTATATTCTTTCTTGAGCAAGAGGATGATTGCTGTCAATCACTGAAATGCAGGCCTGTACAGGTGGGGAATAGGAACTCTCTGAGTTGGTGGAACTCCCAGATCACTTTATCAGACATTTTCTCCACAGCTGAGATGACTGAGGAAGGGATATTGTCTTCATATTCCCGGAGTTGGCAAACCACATCATCCACTGTTGATGGCTCATTATCTTTCCAGAATAGTGTTACCAGTGAGTTGGTGTGTGCTGATGGTGCGCTCCATACAAATTTCTGCCACATGGCTTGTAAGAATTGGACTTCGTCTGGATCTGTGGTTAGCTGCATATTGCTTAGGACATAATAAATTATCTCCACATGACTTATTCCCTCACGTATTGGATACCTTTCCCTCCTGTAGTCCGTTTGCCTTAGCAAAATGTAATATTGTCCTTGTAGGGATATCTTTCCCCCATTTTTGACAGGAGTTGCCTCCAGAGGCTAAGGACTTGTGTTGCTTTTCCAATTGCTTTGTCACTGCCTGCTTCCCTAGAAAGTGGTACCAGGTGCTTGGGTTCCAAACTGCCAGCCCCATTATCCCAGCATTGGAGCAGCCAGGTGGTAATAGACTCATCTGGATGACAGCTGAAATCTTTTTGTATCCCCCGTGGCTCACTCAGGGATAGGAATTGAGTGGTGGTTACCTCTTGGTCTGCCTTCTGTTGCTGTGATGGGCCTGCTGCTTTGCTCCCTTTGCCCTCCTTGTCCTTCTTTATGGGATGAGATGTCTTTCATATGCATTTTTCCTTGTGTATCAGGGCAACTAATATCATCAGAATTTGGCTTTCTGATTCATCTGCACTTCCCATCATTTACGTCTGAGTGGCTGTAGCATGCGTCACCTGGATTTGAGTAGCCGCTATGTTTGTTGCAGGGGTTGAAGTAGCTGGAATTTGAGTAACCCATGTCTCACTGAGATTTTAGTAGATGCAGTACTTATCACAGGGATTAAAGTAGATGGAGTTTCAGTGGCCCCAGTGCTAGTCCCCAGAGTTTGAATAGCTGCAGTGCATGTAGCAGGGACAAAAGTGGCTGCAGTGGCTGTCACTGGAGTCTGAGTGGCTAGGGTGCTTGTCACCAAGGTTTGAAAAGTTACAGTCCCTCTTCTCCTCCTTGGAACTGCAGTGCTTTTCACAGGGTTTGAGGTGACCAAAGATCATTGCTTAACCCTAAACAAGATCTCAACTATATGCAAGACCATGATGATTCCAAGCAAAATATCTGGACTAGTTTTAAGGGTATTCAAAAGAAACTCAAAATATTAAAAATTCTCAAACGTTACTGCAATCAACCTAGAGGGGTGGAGGGCTTCCAAAGGATTTGTGAGGGAGGAAGGAACAAAAAGAAATGTTGGAAGATATTTCTCCCTGAGGACAAAAAAGGCAAAAGATATAATTATTGATAGTTCCCACTAGATGGCGTCCGAAGTACAGAGCGGAAGGCAATTCTAAGTACACATACCAGATTAGTTTCATGATCAGCGATTCCATCATATCACAAGCCAATACTGCAAAGATCAATGCAATGATAATCTTATCCCAGACTCCATAGGAGATAAACATCACCACAGGGAACACATACAACAAAAATGGTATATAATGCACTTCTGAGCACACAGGCAGGAACTCTGAGAGCAAATGAAGCAACTGTTAAACTAATATAATAAATGCTTATAACAACTTTGTTTTAACACACTCTGGTCAGATCTGTCATTATCTCAACCATTCGTGCCTCACATTGGGCACCAAAAAGGATTGCCATGGTTTAACCCCATCTGGCAACTAAGTACCATTCAGCCACTCACTCCCCACACCACCCTTCCTCCCTGGTGGGGAATAGAATCATAAAGAAAAGGTAAACCTCCTGGGTTAGGATAAAAAAAATTAATAATTAAAGGAAAATGTAATTGTAACAACAACAATAATAAATATAAATATGCTAATAGAGAGAGAATAACAGAAGCCAAGAGAAACAAGTGGTGTACAATACAATTACTCACCACCCACTGACTGATACCCAGACTGTCCCCAAACAGCAATTGGCCCCCATTCAGGTTTATATACTGGGCATGACATTCTATGGTATAGAATATCCCTTTGGCCAGTTCAAGTCACCTATCCTGGCTATGTTCCCTCACAGCTTTTTGTGCAGCTCCTCACTAGCAGAGTATGAGACACTGAAATTCCTTGACTTGGGTAAGCACTACTTAGTAACTACCAAAACATCAGTGTGTTGTCAACATTATTCTCATACTGAATCCAAAAAACAGAGCACTGTACCGGGTACTGAGATGAAAATGAACTCTATCCCAGCTGAAACCAGGACAACAGTTAACTCTACTGATACTAATAGAATCATAGAAACCTAACACTACCATCTTTAGATGAACCCCTACCTCACCACAACCTCCTTTCAGGTCGTTGTAGAAACTGATAACGAGCCCAAGCCTCCTCTTCTCCAGGCTAAACAACTCCAACTCCTCAGCTGCTCCTCATCAGACTTGTGCTCTAGTCCTTTCATCATCTTCATTGCCCTTCTCTGGACTCACTTCAGCACGCAATGTCTTTCTTGTAGTGAGGGGACCAAAACTGAACATAGGATTTGAGGTGTGACCTAACCAGTGCCAAGTACAGGGGGACAATCACTGCCCTAGTCCTGCTAGCTGCACTATATTTTATGCAGGCCAGGATGCCATTGGCCTTCTGGGCACACTGCGGGCTCATGTTCAGCTGGCTGTTGACCAGCACCCCCAGGAGTCCTTTTCTGCCAGACGAGTTTCCAGCCACTCTCCCCCAAGCCTGTAGTGCTGCATGGGGTTGTTGTGACTCGAGTGCAGGACCCAGCACTTGGCCTTGTTGAACCTCATACTGTTCACCTCGGCCCATTCATGCTACTGTGTCAACTGTTTTGCAGTCTGTAGTTCAATCTTTCCATGTCAAAGTAGACTCAATCTTTTGTAAAGCAAAAGTGTTTTTTAATATTTGCACCATGCAGAGAACTATTTTATATGTTTAATGTGGTGTCGCTGTTTTTCATGCTTTGCAGACTTTGCTGACCTTTGCAAAAGAAGACAACCAAAGTGATGGTTTCTGGGGCTTGTGACAGAATTGGATAGAAGTGCAATATTGCCCAGGCTCCAGAGTCAGCGCTTGAACGTTTTCTTGATAAGCAATAGGAAATAATTATTATAGACCACAGGAACTCCAGATATTTTTATGCGGAAGATATATGAAGGTAACCTAAAGGACCTTATGCTTGTCTTGAAATTCGGAATATATTATACAAACCCAAACCTCCTAATTATAAAAAAATCCCAAAACAAATACAGAAAAGAACCCCAACCAAACAGAAATACAGAAATACTTTGCCCTTGGTGTGTGAATTGGTGCTGCACACGGGGTAATGAGCCCGCTTTTGGGACATCATCATCTCCATCCCTGGAAATGTGATGGAACAACTCATTCTGGATGTCATCTCTAAGCATGTGGAGGATAAAAGGTTATCAGGTGCTGTAGGTTTGAAATTGTTAATTGAATTTTTCTCCCATCGGGCAGGGAGACCTGTGGGGGTGGGGAGGGGTTGCCCGGGAACTAATAGGTGATACTTAAGAGACAAAGAAGGTTGCCCGCACACCCACATGCCACAATAATCACCCAGTGTGCTGGTTAGACCCGGTGTGAAACAAATATGATTGGTTAAAACAGGTGATGGACAGTTGTATAAGCCACATGATTTCAGAACATGCCTCTGTGGAAAGAATGTTATAAAAAAACATCCAGGAAGTAACTTTCACTTGTTCCCCTGCCGGCACCCATGGCAGGAGGGCCCTCTGGGCCCGGGGCCTAAGGCCTGGGGTCCAGCGGAGGGCCCGGCCCCCCCCCCCCAGGCTGCTCCGTCTGGACCCGAGAGGAGCTCAGACTAGCCTAGATAAGCCGTTTGGACCCAAAAGGAGCTGGTCATCTGGACCAAGAACAAGCTGGAGTCGAGCCGAGAGAGAGAGATGACTGAGAGAGACGAGCCGAGAACCCCCGCCCTTGCTTTCCCTTTCGGAGGTGGATAGGTGAGATCAAAGGGTGACCTTGCTGCTGCAGATAAGGTGAATTGCAGTGAATTAATTAGCAGCTAATAAGACTGTTGCGAAATTGGGTAGCTGCCAGCGTAGACAACGTAGTTCGGGGGGAGAGCCTTGGGCCCGGGAAGAGAGCCTGATACAGACCAGAGATGTAGCCATATGATTTAAAGGGGG
Source organism: Amblyornis subalaris (assembly GCA_018881555.1). Lineage (NCBI taxonomy): Eukaryota > Metazoa > Chordata > Aves > Passeriformes > Ptilonorhynchidae > Amblyornis > Amblyornis subalaris. Next base: position 126,227 of record JACAXG010000369.1, read on the forward strand.
AAACACAGCTGAATTATCTGTGGGAGCATGTAAACTGTTACAGATTCTTCTGTAGGCATTTTCTGCAAATATTAACCTCTTCTCTAAACCAGAGAGAAAGGAAAACAAATGACGTGAAAAACAGATATGGCAACCAGCAGCCTAACAGAAGAGAAGATGGAAGTGCCAGAGGAGGAGCCATCTTTACCAGCACTGGGATTTCACCTTTCTGTGAGCTGTGTGATCTGGAATAGTGCCAAACTCAATTTCTCTGTAATTCACAAAATATGAGACATGGGGGAATTTGAAATTCATCAGCATAAGATAAGAACATTTTATGTTGTGAGCAAATGAAATTGCAGCCTTTAGAGATTATGAGTAAAAGCAGGAGACTGTACTTTTGGTGCCTTTAGGCTGAGATGACTTATTCTTAAATGCTTAATGCCATTAGACTTTTCTTGTGACCCACAAACTGCCAAGAGTATTGTGGGAGAGAGGATACACAACTGCAAAAACCTGGGCGGGCTGTGGTGTTTTCCTGAAGGTTTGGGACCACGCTTGTCGGGTCCCCTGAAATAAAAGCTGGGAGGATTGAGGAGCTGAAAGATCCCAATAGAGGAAAAATATACTGGTGGGAAAAAATATGGTGAAACAAATCCTTCCTGCCTGCTTTCTGAGAAGTTGGCTTGTCTGATTGGTCCATAGTTCTCTCTGCCCTCCCTCCTTAGTAATTGGTTGTGGTAGTTTCTCCCCGCCTTCTTCCCTCCCYTAAGCCRTGGTGATTGGTTGCGGGCCCCCCGAGCRCACGGGTTTAAAAACCAGGTATCRTGATTGTTTAGCTCCTCTTCGCCTCCTACTCCCTTCGCATCTGGATTGGAATAAACYCCCTGGACTGTGGAACGTAGTGCGTTAAGAGCCTYYCTGCCTCTTTATTTCTGGTCTTGTGGCTGGCTACGCYSGGTGTGAGTATTTCTCAGTGCAAATAACTGCACGGGCGATATCCCTCGTTGGTTTGGTGAATTTGCACCCCCAGAACAGCTTCTTCTCAAAGGAGGTTTTGGGAAAAACTATGAAGGGAATTTGCCTCAGGAGAAACAGCACCCTAAAGCCATTAAGTGGCGCTTGAACGTGGGTTTTTGCTGAGAAACCCCTGAAAACGTCCCTGGAATCAATGAGAAACCGGGAGTCGTGCTTCGAGTTTGCTACTACCTGGAAAAACGGATTATATTTTCATATTCTTTTTTACTGGGAGCCAAACACCTCCGCGGATCGGAGACTTGGCAGAAACCAGAAAACCCTACCGAGAAGTTTTTATTTCGCCCGCGGAGCTCTCTGAGTCGTGTGAGTATATATCCGTGTTGTGTCCTTTTTGCATGTTTTTTTTTAAATTTTTTTTTCTCTCAGTGTGGGGTGAGGTCTGGATATGGGTGGGAAAATTACCCGTAACCAAAAGGACATTTACTCCAGCATAAGAACTCATCTTATTGCTGGAAAATTACCCTTTCCTAACAAAAATATTCAGTCCTTTGTTCGTTGGTTATTTATATTTTTCCCGGATATTTCTTCAAAGTCTGTGCAATCTCTCGAATTCTGGGATGAAGTGGGAAAAAAGCTTACACTTTTAAGACAGACTGGAGATATCTTAGTACCAGTTCAAATGTTAATCGTTATATATAGATCTGTTAAGAGATCGGGAAATGTATCGGGAGAAAATCCGGGTTTGTCTATAACTTCCCCTGTGTGTGTTCCATCCCCCTGCATTCCCCCCTCTCCGAGCCGCAGGAGGAGCTGGAGAAAGTAACAACCAATATGGGACAGGGTTGCCACCAGCTCCCTAACTCTCTCCGACCCCTCTTGCAACCCTTCCAGGCTGGACTTGATCACCCCAGCTCGGATTCCCCCCCMAATCTTACCCCTACACCCCCAAACCCCGATGTGTTTCCCCAAACTGTTTTTAATAATGCCGGCAGCTGCCACGCGGCAGCCCGACCCCCCCAAGATGGCGGACACCACGCAGACGCCACGTGGACGCCGGACCTCCTCAAAATGGCGGATCCCACGTGGCGCCGCAAGCTTCTCAGATTACGGGCACAGGACTAGTTTACCCCCCTTTACCCCCACCCTACCCTCTTGCCACCGTAGAAACCCCTGATTCTTCCCTAACCCCCCTCCAACTCCCTGAAAAACCCACTCCTGCCGCTTTTCCCGAAGCGGCTGAGTTCCCTGTCCCCCCCCGCGATACCGGTATCGATTCCTCCCGGGGTCCCTCCGGCCCCTGTGCACCCACCGCCGAGTCCCGTGACCCCTCCCTCTGTCCCTGAAGCGCCGGATACCACGAACCCTGCTCCCACAAAGCCACACCATGTTCAAACTCCACTCGCTCTAACTCCTAGTTTCCAACACTCCGCACCCCCCATGCCTACAAACCCCCCGACTTTTTCTCTCCCCCCGGGTCTTTTTCCCTCCCCCGCGCCGATGCCGTCGGTCCCCCCCCTTCCCTTACACCGCACTAGCGTTTCCAAACCCCTCCTACTTCCCCACCTCCTGCTTTGCCTATCCCTCCCAAAACCCAGCCCCTCTCCCCGGTTCCCACGCTACGTCACACGTGGAGGGGAGTGGCCACACCCACATTCCATTCCCAGCACCTGGCACTGTGGCACTGCCCAGCACCGGCTGTGGCCCCCCCCACCCCCGCCTTTGGGTTCTCACGCTTCAACAATAGACAAAAAACCCAGTACATCTGCCTCAGCGCCTCAACTTGCAAGCCTGTCTCTAAGCAGGGACAGCTCCCCGTCACCCCACCCCCGGCGTCGATTCCAAAATACTAACACCCCACCCTCCTCAGAAGAGGAGGATAGTGATTCGGATGAATACTGGCAGAATATTCGTAAACAAGCTACAAAAGATGGGAATTGGGAAATTGCTAACAACATCGAAGTCTTTGCTGCTCCTGTCTAATATGACAGAGCAGGAAAGAATCCCAAATGGGATCCCATACCCTATGAACAATTAAAAGAATTATGCAAAACTGCTAAGTCTTTCGGACGTAATTCTCCTTATTTTAAAAATCTTATACAAGCAACTTTTTCAACAACTACCTTGGTTCCACATGATATAAAAAATATTATGTCTTGTCTTCTCTCACCTGCTGAATATATATTATGGGAAAGGATTTGGAAAAGATTAC
>JACAXG010000369.1:135592-157290 GCA_018881555.1 Amblyornis subalaris
GGGCTGTGGGTGATCTTAATGATTTTTATAGTTTTAAGTATACTTGGTTGCCTTAAGAAGTATCTGACCAAGTCTATAGGAGAAGCATTTCTTTTAAACAAAGAAGAGGGAGATGTCGGGTCCCCTGAAATAAAAGCTGGGAGGATTGAGGAGCTGAAAGACCCCGATAGAGGAAAAATATACTGGTGGGAAAAAATATGGTGAAACAAATCCTTCCTGCCTGCTTTCTGAGAAGTTGGCTTGTCTGATTGGTCCATAGTTCTCTCCGCCCTCCCTCCTTAGTAATTGGTTGTGGTAGTTTCTCCCCGCCTTCTTCCCTCCCTTAAGCCATGGTGATTGGTTGCGGGCCCCCCGAGCACACGGGTTTAAAAACCAGGTATCGTGATTGTTTAGCTCCTCTTCGCCTCCTACTCCCTTCGCATCTGGATTGGAATAAACTCCCTGGACTGTGGAACGTAGTGCGTTAAGAGCCTTTCTGCCTCTTTATTTCTGGTCTTGTGGCTGGCTACGCCCGGTGTGAGTATTTCTCAGTGCAAATAACTGCACGGGCGATATCCCTCGTTGGTTTGGTGAATTTGCACCCCCAGAACAGCTTCTTCTCAAAGGAGGTTTTGGGAAAAACTATGAAGGGAATTTGCCTCAGGAGAAACAGCACCCTAAAGCCATTACACGCTGAAGACACTGTAGGGAGGTATCTTCCATGGGATGGATCCCACTACACGACAGAAAGAACTCTTTATCCCATAAAGTGGCACTAAGAACTCTTAATCAAAAGATCAGAATCTCATGTTTATGTCCTTTGCGTGATCAGTGAGAAAGATTGGGATGTATTGGGAGGAGAATCATATTTGTACATTATGCCTTAATATTTTTATTATTTTTTATTCTTTCTATTCTTAGTAGTAGTTAGTGAATAAAAATATTTAATCATTTTTCAAGCTTGCAGCCTGTTTTTGCCATCTTATATCCTCTGAAGAATATAGCATGGGGGTCTGGGATATGCCCTCAGGCTAACCCTTGACATTTGGTGTTTCTGCCCGGTTTTGAATAGAAATTATTCATTTGAAGTGAGAAGCGGAGGAGAAAAGACGGCAAAAACATGTATTAAGTACATAACAATTTGCTTTGTAGTTCTGGTGAAAAATCCTAGGGGTGGAGATGTAATTTTGTTCTTCTTTTAGTTCTGGTTTGCTGTGAGTGAATATCGTATGTTAAATGTTTATGGTTTTTTAAAACATTTTACCACAGAGTCGAGGGGTGAAGTGTGCTGGTTAGACCCGGTGTGAAACAAATATGATTGGTTAAAACAGGTGATGGACAGTTGTATAAGCCACATGATTTCAGAACACGCCTCTGTGGAAAGAATGTTATAAAAAAACATCCAGGAAGTAACTTTCACTTGTTCCCCTGCCAGCACCCATGGCAGGAGGGTCCCCTGGGCCCGGGGGTTAGCCCAGGGGTTAGCTCTCAGGCTAACCCTTGACACCCAGCTAGAGAAACAGAGCTGGGAGTTTTGGCCAGGCAGTTTTTCCCAGGGGCTGCAGCTTAACCTCCAGAGAGTAAAAAAAACTACTTCGAGACTTGGCTGGAGGGGGCCGGACTCGCTCTCTCTCATCTCGGTGTTCGGTGAGGGCAGTCGTGTGTGCAGCGAGTGCCGGTTTACTCCGAGAACACTGCTACACTGTCACATCCCCGCGGGGGTCCTGCCGCGGCACAGGGTACAGTGCTGCGCTGTAACTTGCTTGCTTGTGCAGTCCCTGTCCCCAGCCAAGATTTCTGCTGCATGTGGATCACTGCCCGGGTCTGCTCAGCTCTGCAGTCCCTGTCGCCAGCCCGGATTTTCTGCTGCACATGGGTTGCCGCCGGGGTCTGCTCGTCTCTGCTGTTCCTGCCTTCTGCTGGCCACTCGGTGGGTGATACCGAGGTCCATTGCTCCCCAGTCGGACCTGCCTGCCTGCGCTGCTTGCTGCCCGCTGCTGAGGTTGGTGCTGAGACGGAGTGCTGCCCCGTGAGTTTGCAAAGAGAGTGATCTCCTCTCTCCCTTCTCCCTCTCGCCCGAGCCGCCATTGCCATGTGGAGAGGACGCCGCACTCGCACCACAGTGCCCCCTGCAGCCACAGGGGAGTTACCGCAGCCTCTCTGCCTCAACAGAAAATTGCCCAACGAGTGAGAAAAGACTGTTACTGTGTTTGTCTGTTCTCTTATTGTTACCGTTTATCTGTCTTGTTATATACATATAGATATATAATCCTAGAAAAGAACTGTGATTCTTTTTTCCCACATCTTTGCCTGAAAGCCCTGTAATTTCAAAGGTATAATAATTTGGAGGGAGGGGGGTTCATCCTTTCTATCCCAGGAAGGTTCTCGCCTTCCTTGACAGACACCTGTCTTTCAAACCAGGACATCGGGAGTAATCAACATGGATTTACTAAGGGGAAATCATGCTTGACCAATCTGATAGCCTTCTACGATGGCATGGCAGGATGGGTTGACAACAGGACAGCAGTGGATGTTGTCTACCTTGACTTCAGCAAGGCTTTTCACACTGTGTCCCATAACATCCTCATAGGTAAGCTCAGGACTTGTGGGTTAGATGAATTGACAGTGAGGTTGACTGAGAACTGGCTGAGTGGCAGAGCTGAGAGAATTGTGATCAGCGTCTCAGAGTCTAATTGGAGGCCTGTATCTGAGTGTTCCCCAACAGTCAGTACTGGGTCCAGTCTTGTTCAACTTATTCATCAATGTCGTCAATTAAGCACCATGCAGCCGCTCGCGCAGCTCCCCACCCCACCCTTGTGGAACTGAGAGGAGAATCAAAAGTAAAACTTGTAGGTTGAGACAAGAACAGTTGTATTATTGAAACAATGTAAAATATAGTAATAATAACAATGGTAAATAAAAGAAACATAAACCTGAAGGAAAACAAGTGATGCACAATACAATTGTTCACCATCCACTGACTGATGCCAAACCGTGTCCCTGAACCACAATCAGTCCTCCTTTCAGGTAACTCCCCCAGTTTATATACTGGGCATGACATTCTATGGTATAGAATATCCCTTTGGCCAGTTCAGGTCAGCTGTCCCAGCTATGCTCCCTCCCAGCTTTTTGTGCACCTGCCTGCTGGCAGAGCATGAGAAACTGGAAAGTCCTTGACTTTGGGTAAGCACTACTTAGTAACTACCAAAACATCAGTGTGTTGTCAATATTATTCTCATACTGAATCCAAAACACAGCTCTGTACCAGCTACTGAAAAGAAATGAACTCTATCCCAGACAAAACCAGGACAATATCCACCCCTTATCCCATACCATTTATGTCATGCCAACTCTCACACTTAGCACTACTCCAGTATCTTCCCTATTTATTTATTTTGATAGATATACACACAGACACCATTTCCATTGTCTGTGGGCCATGCCTGTAAAATGTCCATAAAACGCCTTCGAAATGTCCACAAAATTTCTGTTGAATTAATTTAATCCATGACTTGGGCATCCATCCCTGATAACAGTCTTTCAAGCAGGAGAGATGGTGTTTGGTGTTGGATTGTTGCATGTTGAAGCCAGTTCTGATTCCATTACTACTGCACTCATTCAGTTTTATCAAAGTTCATTCTTCATTAATATGACTATTGGAGGGGAGTTAGGTTCATATCCCCAGAACAGATCTGACAAAAATAGATGCTGCAAGTTGCCCAGTGGGATGATATGGAAGTAGCCACCCTAGAAGTGATAATACACAGTGTTATATAGTTATTAACATCACACAGTGTAATTCATTGGCTATTCTCACCCAAAATCAAATCCCCTTGAGGCACACACCAGATTTCTCCATCCTCCCACATCACCCAACAAGTGCACCCAGGTCCTCAAGCAAAAAAAAAATACCACAAATGGTTTTGCCTTTGTCTGAGGCAGGAAAAAGCCAGACTGTTTTCTCCAGCATATTTTTATGTGCACTACAGGAACTTCATCCCCTTCTACAGTATGTAAAAGTTTTGATTGGGTAGGGTGAGCCCAATTGTCAGATCTTCTGGTGTTGACTAACCAGGTGGCCTTTGGCAAATGTGTATCCCAATGTTTGAAGGTCCCACCACCCATTGCTCTCAGTGTAGTCTTTAACAGTCCATTACATGGTTCAATCTTTCCAGAGTGTATCAGTTTGAGAAAATTTACAGGGTGGAGACTCCTAAATAAGTTACCTCCCCTTAGTTTTTAACCTCTCCCCTTTCCACTAATGAGGAGAGGCAAATGCAAAGAGATATAAGTGAAAAAATAACAGTTTACTGAAAGAAAACAGCAAGAACCACTAGATACAGAGATGCTGAGACACTGGCCCCTCAGGGAACAAAAAAACCAAGACAGCTGCCACCCAAGCAGCCCACATGGCCCAGAGGACAAAGACAAGATGGCAGAGAGGCCCCCTTCTCTGAACTGCACAGCCAAGAGAGAGAACAAAGGAAACAACACAGCAAATGAGCCTCCGCAGTTCAAAAAAAACCAAACATCCCTCCCCCCAAACAAACAACAGGAAGCAGGGAAAAAGCAAAACCTAGAAAAAATGTTTTTGTTCAAAAGGAGTCAATGCTGCCGAGGTGCTGGGGCAGGCTCACCTGTAGTGGCTCAGTAGCCTTTCTCCCTCTCCGCAGTTTGGTGGCAAAAAGTGGTGGACTGCTGGCAGCAGCTGGAAGTCGTGGAGCAGCCCCAACCCCCGGCAACAGGTGGCAGTCCCAAGAGGCAGCGGCAAAAAGTCCAAAGAAATGTCTACTCTGGCTCCACAAGCAGTGGTTGTTGTAGTGACCCAATTAGCTTTCTGTTTTTCATTGGTTTCCCGAGGAACCATGGCTACAGCCAAACTGAAATAAAGACTTTAGATCCAACAGAAAGATTCTGTTAGATAAAACATTCCCTTATTGCAGCAGTGGCAGAGCTGAGTTCATAGTGGGAATTTATTTGCCATAAACATGTCTGACGAATCAACAGTTTCCAGGGGTTTAAATACATTGCAACATTCAAGATTTTTCATAGCTCCCTCCCAGTCCGGTGCCAGTTTGTCACATCATGTCTCCTTTAATTTCATGTTGCTGCTCTTTCATGGAGCAAGACGGCCATCTAATGTCCTTTTCTTGATATAATTTTGACGGGGGGGGCATTAATTCTTCATCAGCTTTTGTCTTAATCATTTTCTCTCTTAGATAACATCTCATGTTGGCAACCCAGTGCATGCATATTCTACTTCTACTGAGTCCCAGTTTTCTTTTCTTATTGTTTTAATTGCTACTAAGACACTGCATTTATCTTCAGTTAAAGGATAACCCAAACCTCCTCTTTGCTAATGTTTAATGTAATTGGATGAAACTTTGGACCAATCAGTAGCTGTATTCGCCTAGTGAAATTTGCATATTGAGGAAGAAGAAGAAGGAAGTGACGCAGAGTATCCTCCATCTTAGAGCAGCTCCGAACTAGTAGGGCAGGGGCTGTAGCTTCCCCGGGGGGCTTTGGCCCCCCTGGGGCCTCACCTGCCTGGCCCTGCCACCTCCCTGAGGGGTGGCAGGAGTAGATATGCACATTGGACTGTGGCAGCACCTCGTCGGCAATCCCAAGACCCTGGAGGAACCCCCCGCCATTTTTCTGGAGGTGTGGGTTTATTTTGAACTGAAATCTAATTGTGCTAGGAAAAAGACTGCATCGGACACTGCACGCCGAGAGAGAGAGAATGAGGATTTCCTAAGATCAAAATTCTTCAGGTATATACTATGAGATACTAGCCTTTCTTCTAAGCGGAGGAGAGAGAGAGAGAGAGAGAGAACCTGAGTGCACGGAGGAGACAACATGGTGGGACCATGCGGCAGTACCCCGAAGTAAGAGGTAAACAGACTGTAGCTGAAATCTTTCTTCTGTAAAGCCTTAATGAACTTTAAATGCAACTGAACGATTCTTCTATAAACCATAAAATATATTTGGGGGGATGGAGAGTTTTATTTCCCACACCGCAGGAGCAGTGGCCCATTGGAAAATGCGAAGATGCCAAAATAATTGTGGAGATTGAAGAGAAGGACCTTTTGCCTTTATCTAGATTGGAAATAACTCATCCTTAAATAATATACCCCATGGCTGTTTCTTGGGATGGGAATCGGCTGCAGCAGAGAAAGAGAGAGATGCTTCGTTCTGTATTAAGAAGGACCCTTAAAAATCCCATGTTTTGTTTTATGTCGTGCGTTTGGTAGTAGGTGACATTGTTGAAATTTGGGAGAAGGGAAATGTGTCTTTATGTATTGCCTTAATGCCTTAATATTATTATTATTACTTTTTTCTTACTTTTAGCTTGTTAGGTAATAAATACATTCTACTAATTCAAGTTTGTGCCTGTTTTTGCCGTGTATCTTTGGTTTTTCCTCTGAAGAATATATTTGTGGGGTTGTCTGGGATTTATCCAGGCGAACCTACGACAGCTAAAAAATACTTTATTGAATTTGTTCCTCTAGCTAAACAATTCTCTATTGATTAAATGCTCTGGGGTGTATAGGTCTATGGAGTAATTCCCTGCAGGTGCAGCCAGGCTACTCCTTAATTTTCCCAGGATTTCTATCTTGTTCTACTAATACTAATTAAACATAGGTTTAAACCGAAAACAGCTAAAATAACAAAGTCCAAAAAAACCCATAAATTAATTAGTTAACTTAGACACAGCTCCTTGCAAAATTCAGAGGACCACAAGACTCCTGGCTAGATACAACTCCTTTTCAGCCCATTGGAGCTCCCCGGTTCCAAGGTAAGAGACCCTCTGCATTTCTGTTCCCTGTTTTTAAAGGGACACAGCAGCCCTCCCCTTCTGCAAACGGGGTAAAACAGAGGTTCTCTTTCTGACTGCCAGTCTTAAAAAGTCGGCTGATGTAGATGGAATATGAAATACACAATTTTTGGTCACCCCTAATGCTAAACTCTGCCTCCTATCCCTGTAATTAGGACATAGAGGCTGGTGCATGACAGATAATGTGATATACCCACTCAATGCCATGTTGTTTGGTCCAAGTTTCTGTGAGGTTGTCTTGGAAACAAGTTCTGTCCTCTGATTCAATTCTTTCTGGACTACCATGTCACCATAAGACTTGCTTTTCAAAGCCCAGGATAATGTTCTGAGCAGTGACATTGGGCACAGGATATGTTTCCAGCCATCCAATGGTTGCTTCCACCATTGCAAGAACATGGCACTTACTGTCACTGGTTTGGGGAGTGTGATATAGTCAATCTGCCAGGCCTCCCCATACTTCTTTTCAGAGATCATCCTCCATTATAGAGAGGATTTAACTGCTTGGCTTGCTTAATTGCAGCATGTTTCACATTCATGGATAACCTGTGTAATAGGGTTCATTGTTAAGTCCACCCCCTGATTACGAGCCCATCTATATGTTGCATCTCTTCCTTGATCTCCCCAGGTGTCGCAGGCCCACCAAGCTAGAAATAATTCACCCTTGTGTTGCCAATCCAAATCCACCTTAGCCACTTTAATCCTAGCAGCCTGATCCACCTCTTGGTTGTACTGATGCTCTTCGGTGGCCCGACTCTTGGGTACATGAGCATTTATGCGACATACCTTCACAACCGTGTTCTCCATCTGGGCAGCAATATCTTGCCACAATGCAGCAGCCCAGATGGGTTTACCCCTATGCTGCCAGTTATTCTGCTTCCATTGCTGCAACCACCCCCACAGGGTGATGCCTTTTTAACTACCTAAAATCAGAAGCTAGACAATAGTAAGGGGATAAAGAAAGCAGTTACCATTTATTGAAGGCCTCAAGGTACATAATGGCCAAACTGCATATGAGATGTAGACCAAAATGCACACCCGACACTAGACTTCGATGCTTTTATAAGTTTAACAAATTTGCATATTCGACCCCAATCTCCCAATTAGAGGCTTAGGTTTGCATCCCCTGGTTTGGCCCCCCCTGGGACCCCCTAACTTCTAGCTCTAGTGTTGTTTATACTTTAGGGGACATGGGACAAGGAAATGTCCCTGGTTCCCAGAGCACCAAGGATGATAAGGTGTTAGGAATGTCCTGTTATGAGACATGGGATCCTTGGTTCCAGCAGGAACAAGATTATGGAAGGGTGTTAAGAATGTATTTTGTCTTTCTGTCTAACGGGGTAGGGAAACTACTTAGCTAAGAATCTATACAGTTATACAATAAAGGGCTACAGGGTTACAAATATATGAAAAATATGAAAGCAAAAATCTCTGGCATCAATTTGGCATCAATTGCCACCATCCATGAATCAGTATAAAGTATTGACCATCTTTCTAGTTCAGCAATGTCTAAGGCCACCTGGATGGCTTTCACCTCTGCAAACTGACTCGATTCATCTACTTCAGCAGTATCGTGGTTTAACCCCAGCCAGCCACCAAGTACAAAACAGCTGCTCATTCACTCTCCCACCAGTAGGATCAGGAAGAGAATCAGAAGAGTAAAAGCTAGAAAACTTGTGGCTGAAGATAAAGACAGCTTAATAGGTAAAGCAAGAGCCACACACACAAGCAAAGCAAAACAAAGAATTAATTCACTGCTTCCCATGGCCAGGCAGGTGTTCAGCCATGTCCAGGAGAGCAGGGATGCATGACATAACTGTCACTTGGGAAGACAAACACCATCACTCCAAATGTCCCCCCCCTTCCTCCTTCTTCACCCCCTCTTTATATACAGACCATGATGTCATATGATATGGAATATCCCTTTTGTCAGTTGGGGTTATCTTTCCCAGCTGTGTCCTCCCAATTTCCCATGCACTGCAAGCCTGCTTGCCAGTGTGGCAGTACAAAAAGCAGAAAAGGCCTTGGCTCTGTGTTAGCCCTGCTGAGGAATAACAAAAACATCTCTATATTATTGACACTCTGTTCAGCACAAATCCAAAATATAGCACCATACTAGCCACTGTGAAGAAAATTAACTCTACCCCAGGAAAAAACAGGACAAGCAGTTTCTGACTTGTCCTAGGGGACTCCATACAGCTTCTTTCCATCTCCAGTGCTTTCCTACAAGACGACAGGATCCATTAGTAAACAAGGTATATTGCTCCTCACTTTCTAGTAATTTATTATATAGTGCAGCCTCTTCAGCACCTCCTCCTCTGGTGACATTCCAAAATCTTTGCCTTCTGGTCAGTCCATGATCACTTCCAAGATTCCTGGACAACTGGGATTTCCTATTTGAGTTCATTCTGTGATCAGTGTGACCCACTTACTCCATGTAGCATCACTTGCATGATGTGTAGAAAAGACCCCCCCTTTAAACATCCAACCCAACATGGGTAACTGGGGTGCCAGGAGGAGCTTTGCTTCAATAAAATCACCTCCGAAGCAGCTTAAACCCCTTCATAAGCTGCCAGTATCTCCTTTTCTTTTGCAGTATAGTGGGCTTTAGATGTATGAGCCAGCAGTCTAGGGGTCAACCTCGAGTCTCCCCTAATACTTTTTGCCAGAGGCTCCAGATGGGACCATTCTCCCTGGCTGCCTTATACAGCATATTTTTTACATCTTGCCCTGCCCAGACTGTTCCGAGGGCTACTGTGGTGTATGAATGTGAGAGACACAGGCTGAGAGCAAGTGCATCTGTATTTTGCAGAATCAAGTCAGTATTTATACAGTGTAACAGGCTRTTTTCAGCAGTTCTTCAAAGGCTGGCTCCAGGCCCCCTAATAAATCCGTTGGCTTGACAATCTGTTGGTTTTCTTATCAGAGCCAGGCCAGCAGAGCAGGATGTTCTTCCTGCCTTCAGGTTTCTGTTGATGCCTTTATCTGCTTAAAATCAGAAGCTGGATGATGTTATGAGGGTAGGGAAAGCAGTTACCTTTATTTGAGGTCCTCCCGGAGTACAAAGCACACACTGATCAGTTTTGTGTTCCATCCCAAGTGTCCGTTCTCCCTAGTGTGTGTGTACCCGTAGCATTTTTATAGGTTTACATCAAATTAAAATAGTTTATAAAAATCTTCCAATTAGAAATACAGTTAATGAGGCGATCCCCTTTGGCTCAGCCTCCTACCGAAATTCCCGCCTAATGCTGCTAGCTGTTTGGGCTTTTAGGAGACATGGAACAGAGAAGTGTCCCTGGTCCCCAGAACACTAGTGGTGATAAGGTTGACATAGGAATCTTATTTTGACTATAGGGATAGGGAGTATGGGATAGGGAAAACTACTAGCTAGGAATTTACAAGATTATAGGGTAAAGGCTACAGGGCTACAGGACTAGAGGGCTACTAATATACTATTAATATAAAAAGCATAAAAGCAAAAATCTCTTTGGCATCACTGTGAGATAAGCATTCCTGATAGTAGAGGGTGGCTTCACAGTAGGGGGTGGCTTCTTGTGCAATCCCACATCTCAATCCTCTTGTTTTTATTGGGTTCATAGATAAAGCTAGAGTAACCATGACTTGTTTTTGTGTGCTTTTAACAGCTCTGATTATGTTGAAAAGGACAAGACAGAAGATTAAAAAGGATATCATTGCTAGACAACCTAGTCCAATGAAAACCCAAACACTTAAGTTTATTCCTGAAAACCAATTTTTCTGATTCAGCCTAGAGAGATCATTTTTCAGATCTGTTAATATATTTTTTCCTGCGGATTTTGCAAGATTTTAAGTTGATCCTTCAATTGAGTGTGAAGTGACTGAATATTCTGTTGCAAGGTTTTATCAAAGGCCCCTTGGAAGCGGTTCTTAACTGATTCTCAATTCTGTTCCGTGTCATTCCATGGAAGAGGAGTGACACACAAAGAATTATGGATATATTCCCAAACACAGTGTAAGAATAGATGAGTTTTTCGGGCCTCAACTCTCCCGCCTATCCATAAAAGAGCACTTTCCAGGGCATCTAATCTGGCCATTATTTCTTTATCAATGTTTTCTTGTGTTTGTAATTCTTCTGTGACATTAGTTAAAGCTTGCCCCACAGTGTGGGCAGTTTGAATGCAATGAGTTAAGGTAGCGATAGCCACAGAAACTATGGTTAATACTACCACAGCAGAAACAATGGCAAAAATTAGCCAACGTAGAAATCTGCAATTTCGCTTCTTACTCATTTGGATTTCCTCTTGGATTAGCTGGGCTAATTGTGAGAGGCTGTTTTGTCCTTCCCAAGCTCAAGTTAGATTTACAGGTACTCAAATATCAGATCTTGTTTTAAATGGAAGAAGGACAGAATGGTTACGCATATCTTCATAGGTTACACATGATTTGAAAACAAAAGAATCAGTGGATAAAAAATACAAACCATTTCTACAATCTATCGAAAAATCATTAGCTAAAGCAAAGACATACGGGTGTGAAGTACAAGTTATTAGTAACTGATCTTCTAGCAGCGTTAACAATTGTAGCATTCTTATCTAATTTTACTTGGTATATCTTATTGCCAAAAGCAGGTAACATTTTCCACAATTTTTTATACACACAGGACTGATTATTACCTAAATAATACTGAATTAATGATCCAGCCATCCCACCATCATGCCAAACAATACTGCAATTTGCCGTTTGGGATGGGAAAATGTTCGAATTGGTCCCATTTTCTCTAAATATACCATGTGGTCCCCAATCACTTATCCTCCCATACTGTAAGAATTGTTGTTGTGGCCGTTGTCCTATAAGAGGTCCATTCCAAATGTCATATATGGGAAATGTGGTGGAGTGGCATCCACAGATTTGTTGGAGGTAGACAGAATGGCTGGCAATGTAACAGCAGTCAATTTTCTTGCAGTCTCCGAGTGTACATAGATTAAATGTAATTGCATAGAAAAGTTAGCACAAGGTAAAGAGGTACTTGTTTGATTCCACATTAAGCATATAGGTGGTAAATCAAGAACATAGTATTAATAATATATGTATTTACAATATCCTGATCTAGGGGAGGAAGCCAAGTTCCTCCAACCCATTCTGTCCCATTGTTCTTGAGAGGGGGTTCTGGATCCCACCAAGTAAAGGGGCAAAAAACCGGAGGTTGGATTATGTGAGCCCAGTAGATTCTTCCTTCTGCCACTTGATGGCAGTATAACAGTAGAAAGATGACATGACTCGTTGTTGTGATGCCTTAAGTATCCTCCTCCCAATTTTAGGCATCAGTTGCTGTTGGCTGGGTTTGATGTATTTTGCTGGGAGCTAATATGGACCTGTAGGTAAAGAAACACATCCATAACCTCTCCCCCAAGCCAACAGTGGAACTGGACCTTTCTATTGACCACTATGTACATCTTTGTATGTGACTTCTGGGTGAACTCCTCTATCAGCAGTCTGACCTAGGCATCTTTGATAGGCTGTTAAGTCATCTCTCGTGAAGAGGTTTAAAAAATTTGAAACATAGGTTGCTTTCTCAAGCTGCTCTTGAGGGAGCATACCTACTGGGTTCCCTCTTTTTTGTTTTTGCAGCATGTTTTTCAATGTGTAATGTGCCCTTTCCATTGTGGCTTGACCCGTGGGAGAGTGTGGTATACCTGTAACATGTTTGATCCCCCAAGTGTGGAAAAACTCTTGTGTTTTGTGAGATGTATATGCAGGTCCATTATCTGTTTTTATCCGTTGAGGCACATCCATGGTCGCGAAGGCACGCATCCAATGTTGGGTGGCATGTCTCGATTTCTCACCTTTGTATGCTGTTGCTACTATGAATCCTGAAAAGATATCAATGGACACATGGACGTATTTAAAAGTCCCAAAGCTCGATATGTGTGTTACATCTGTTTGCCAAATGTCATTAGGTTTTAATCCTCGTGGATTTGTCCCTAATGTTTGTGACAAAGAAAAAGTCTGTTGACATTGTGAGCAAGCATTCACTACATCCCGTGCTTGTGGCAAAGTTAAACTGAATCGTTTGGCTAGAGATCGGGCATTTTGATGAAAGAAATCATGAGAGAGTCTTGCCTGCCCTAATTTTTGTGGTATAGTGATTGTCACAGCGAGGGCATCTGCTCTCGCATTACCTTCCACTATAGGTCCAGGCAGAGCGATGTGTGACCTAAGGTGCAGAATGTAATATTCATGAGACCTGTGAAGTAAAAAGTTGTACAAGGTGGTTAATAACACAAAAAGATCCTTGTTAGAGACTTCTTTCAGGAATGAATGCTCAATTCCCTCAATGATTCCTGTAACATAAAGAGAATCACAATGTTAACAGGTTCCTGTGAAAAAAAGCAAAATACTTCTACCACAGCTGCTAGTTCGACTAGCTGGGTAGATCCAGGTTGAAAGGTTATCAAATGTTCCCACTGGCCCGTATCATCTTTCCACAGGGTGACAGCTTTGTGTGTCTTTCCTGATCCATGAGTGAAAACAGTTTTTGCACCAGGGATGGGTGTTTTTGACTGTAATCGCCACGGCTGAAAGGGAAGTTCTTTGAAGGATTGTAACAGTGGATGTTTAGATATTGAGTGAACTAATTGTCTGTTGTAATCCACGAGAGCAATTTGAAATGATAGTGAGTCTCTGAATAGATTTTCCAATTCTGTTGCAGTAATAGGAAGATGTATCACTGTTGGATCATATCATAGGCTTTTGCACTGGAGTCATCCCATTGATAGCAGCCGAATAAGCATCTCAAGTCGGGTGGTTACAGTTTTTGTGAAAGTGTGCAGCAAAAAAATCCACTCTAATAGTCAGAGATGATGTTCCTGTACATCACATTGTCCAATGAGAGCATAAGGTTGAAGAGATTGTAGAATTAGGAACAACCGTAAAGGCAAATTCGGGTTCCGAAGCGTGACAAAGGATTTATTAGTCTTGTCACTCACATGTGCCAAAGCCTCTTGGGCAGTCTTTGTTAACTGCCTAGGGGAGGAAAGATCTGGGTTCCCTTTTAACAATTGAAATAGAGGAGATAATTCTTCTGTGGTAATTCCCAAAAAAGGGCCAATCCAACTGATAGTGCCTAATAGCTTTTGCAAATCATTCAATGTGTGTATGTCAGTCTAAGGTCACTGGCTGTGGGGTGACTTGTCTCAAAAAACTTGAAATCCAAGTATTTCCAGGGAGGTTCTGTTTGGATTTTTTCTGCAGCTACGCACAGGCCTCTGCTGGCAAGTGTTACCTTTAAAGCAGCAAGACAGTCACATAGTAATAAAGAATTCTCAGAAGCAATTAAAATATCGTCCATGTAGTGATACACCAAAACGGATGGATATTTTTGCCGTACTGGTTGTATCACTGAGTGAATGATGAACTGACAGATAGTAGGGCTGTTTTTCATACCTTAAGGTAGCACAACCCAGTGGTATCGTTCCATGGGGGTTTCATGATTGACAGATGGTAAAGAGAAGGCAAATTTTGGGGCGTCGTCAGGATGCAAAGGAATTGTAAAAATGCAGTCTTTTAAATCAATTATCACTGATTTCTAATGTTCTGGAATCATTGTGGGGTTAGGTATTCCTGGCTGTAATGCCCCCATAGGTGAAATGACTGCATTGATTGCCCTGAGATCCTGTAAAAGCCTCCACTTTCCTGATTTCTTAGGAATAACAAAAATAGGTGTGTTCCATGGACTTGTGGAAGGAACTATGTGACCTAAATGTAATTGTTCTTGGACAAGGGTTCTGGCTCGATGAAGCCGCTCATTTTTCAGGGGCCACTGGTCTATCCAGATGGGCTTGTTTGAAAGCCAAGTCAATTTAAGAAGCAGCTTGTCATCAATGGCCCCTATTAAAAATTTGTTGAAATGATTAAACTCCATTGTGTCATCAGGTCTCCCCCCCACAATGTGCCCGGGATCGGGAGTACATATGGCCACAAGGTGGCAGTCTTGCCCTCCGGGCCGATGATTGTTAGTTCCTTTTCAGATTGCCAGGGGATTTGTTGCCCTCCGACTCCTGTGACAATCGTTGTAGAGGGTAGCAGGCGCCAATCAGGAGGCCATTCCTTTTGAAATATGATGGAAACATCTGCGCCAGTGTCGACTAAACCTGTAAAAGACTTAGATTCTATTTGACAAGTGAGCAATGGTTGTTGTACTCCTATGATTTTTGACCAAAATATTTGTGGGGTGTCTGTGTTCCCAAACCCTCCTGCATTTTGTTGTTGCTGTAAGATCAGTGCTGAACAGGGAATTGCTGGCAGCAGTATTAATTGTGCCAATCGGCTTCCATGTGGCACTGTGCAGAGAGGATTAGGTGTCCAAGCCATGATTTTAATTTCCTCTTTACAGTCGGCATCAATGATTCCTGGTAGTACAAATAGTCCTATGGGGGTTGCAGAGGAGCATCCCAGGAGTAAGGCATGTGTTTAAAATGGCAGTGGCCCGCACACAGAGGTGGGCAGCAGGTGAACCGAGGTGTCATTCAGGATTGTGGTAGCACTGACGGCCAGCTCCAAACAGGCATTCCCGGGAGTGTCCCTTGCAAGGCTTGTGCTTGCATTGGTATCTGATTCTTGTTGGTTTTGGGGGCACCGGAACCCATGCCCCCTTTGAAGTTTCCCTGCTGCTGTTGTGGGAGAATGTTGCCATCTTTGTCATATTTAGATCGGCATTGATTGCTCCAATGAAACCCTGTCTTGCAGTGAGGACAGGGTTTACTGGGCCTTTTATTGCCCTTTTGTCCCTTTGGACACTGTTTCCTGATATGCCCCTGTTCCCCACATTCAAAGCACTTGATAGCCGCTCTGGCCACTTGTAGCTACTGGGCTATTGCAGTAGCGATTAGCTCTGCTTTAAAGTGTTCTGAGCCGATGTTAGCACAGGCTTTGATATAGTCAGAGAGTTGAACATCAGCACGGTTACATATTGGGTCCATGGCTTTTTTGCAGTCGTTGTTGGCATTTTCATAAGCAAGAGATTTTAAAATAGCATCAGCTGTTTCCTGCATATCAATTTGCCATTTAACAGCTGATTGTAACCAATCAATAAAGTCAATGTATGGTTCCTGAGGCCCCTGCCTCACAGCAGCAAAACCAGGCACTAATTTTTTTGTATCAGGAACTTTTCAGAGTGCACACATTGCGATGACAGTGGATTGGTCCCACGCTTGTGGCAGGAGCCTTAATTGTGCTTGAGCAGTAGCATATGCTTCTGTGCCAGAGAGCTGTGATGCAGTGATATTAATGGCTGGTTGTTAGTTAGCATTGTTCAATGCCTGGGTTTGAGCCAAAACTACAAATTCTGTCCACCAGACAGAGTATTGCCCTCCTGTCAAAATTGTCTTAAAAAGAGATTTCCAGTCCACAGGTAATATAGTATGAGCCTCTGCAATTGCATCCAATAAATTC
The DNA here is from genome assembly GCA_018881555.1 of Amblyornis subalaris. NCBI lineage: Eukaryota > Metazoa > Chordata > Aves > Passeriformes > Ptilonorhynchidae > Amblyornis > Amblyornis subalaris. The sequence continues at coordinate 151,833 of JACAXG010000369.1, forward strand.
ATAGTAAAGGAGGAATGTAAACCGTTTTCTTTTACTGATTTCCTCAGTTCCTTTACCATTTCATATGATAATTGTTCGTGATGTGGGTTTTGATTACCATATACAACAGGCATTGCTTGAAAAAATTTAATATCACCTTCTTCCAAAGCACATCTGCGGCATTTCTGTATAAACCTTTCTGGCTCAGGTCCTGTAGGTGGTAATGTTTCCTCATCATAGTCACTAGAGGAATAGGACTGTGGTCTAATTTGAGAAATATTTGCTGCAGCCTTTTTGCATGCAGTTTGCAGTATTTCTTCCTTGCTAGGAGTGATGCCAGAGAAATTTTTTGCTTTTATGCTTTTTAGATTAGTAGAATTTTAGCTTTATACTTTTATATATTAGTAACCCTATAATCCTATAACCTCTACTCTGCAACCTTGTATCCCTTTCCTATAGACAAAATAGAACCAAGTTATCAGCCTTTAAGCATTCCAGAGTAGGACTTGATATCTGAAAAATGAAGCTGTTGAAGTAAGCAGAGACTTTCCAATAGAAACTTGCCACAAGGAATAGTGTGACAAAATTATGCTTTTCATTGGAGAATATTTCACAACTATGTTACCCTATAATAATAGAAGCCTAAACGAGCATGGACCTTTTTTTACTCTTTTGCACTTTTTGTACTCTTTTTACCTTTGTATAACACACACTTGCTGGACCCCTCTTGGCAGGATTGGGCCCAAACCCTGCACAGCAGGGGGTCCCTGGGCTATCCCTGGGAAAGCTTTGCTTTCTCTGAATCCTTTAATAAATTTTTACTTTTTACCCTCTTATTCAGCCTCAGCCTTTATTTTCCAAACATATAAGGCATCAGGAGCAGGTGCTGTCATAGCATGTACTGGGGTGAGAGGAGGATATAAATGATGTTCTTGTCCAGAGTCAATTGAACCATGATCAAACAGATCATTTCCCTCCCGATCATTCTCTTCAGGTGATGTTTCATTAATAACCGAATCTGACGGTGATGCAGGCAAAGCATCTACAGGGACTCCATCTGCGTCCTTAAATTGTTGCAAAACAGAATATATCACACGCCAAGTAATAATATCATCAGGGTGGACATCATGATGGGTAATTTGGTGGGTTTGCAAACATTCACTGACCTTTTGCCAGTGAGTAAGGTAATAAGAACCATCAGATGGGTACCAGGGACAAAATTGTCTGACCCATTGTGGTGGTTTGACACTGACCAAATGTCAGGCACTCACGAAAAGCCCACTCACTCACTCACTCACTCTCCTCTGCTCTGCAACTGGACAGAGTAGAGAAAATTTAACAAAGGGTTAATGAATTGAGATAAGGACCGGGAGAAAACACTTCAAGGGCAAAACAGGCTCCACTTTATATCAAGTGAGTTTATTACTAATAAGATCAGAGAAAGAGAACGAGAAGTAAAATAAGCCCTTAAAGACACCGTTTTCTCCCTCCAATCCCTCCCTCCTTCCTACCGATGGTACAGGGAGACGGGGTGGGGGTTTTGGTAGGTTCATCACCCAGGATTTTTCTTTCCACTGCTCAGGGAGAGAAGTTGTTTCCCTGCTGCACCGTTGATGCCTTATTGGGACTACCTAAAAGAGAGAGACTTGACAAAGATCAAAAGGTTAAAAAGTAGTGGTGTTTATTTGAAGACCTTCAGGTACATCCAGGGCAGTCAAAGCTCGCTCGGGGGGGGGGCCTACACCCCAAGTGGACCCCCTGAGGTCTGCTCCCCAAGATAGACCACCCAAGATGGACGACTGGTCACAAGTTGTCCATACTTTTATAAGTTTGGTCCATTAGCATACTGGGGCTAGCTCTTCCAATTACAGCCCCAGGTAATGAAGTAATTCCCCCCAGGTTTTCCCCCCTTCATCAACGGTTGTTTACAGATCTTGGGCCTGAAGCAGTAACGTGTCCTTGAAGTCCAGGCCTGAAGATGGACTGTTTAGTCTAGAAGCAGTAGCTAACACTTTTATATGGGCTTTAGAGTTACACACTAAGAATTGCAGGGTTACAAGTATATGAAAAATATAAAAGCCAAAATCCTAAGGCATCACCGTGGGGTCCCTCCCACGGGAGATAGTTCTCCGTGAACTTCCCCAGTGTGGGTCCACTCTCACAAGCAGCAGTACTCCCGAAACTGCTGCAGCGTGAGTCCATCCCATGGGCAGACAGTCCTTCCAAAACTGCTGCGGCATGGGTCACTCTGCCACGGGTGTTACGAAGGGAATATATGGGTTAAATCAGTTCCTGCCTTTTGCCCAGGCCTCTGGCAGCAGGTAGTCACGTTATTGAGGGTGGCCAGCACCCCAAGACACTCTCATTCATAGGTTCTTTAATGATGACTGATTCAGTCTATTATAGAATGAATTATTTATTAACAGACACAAAACAGACATTAAGACTTAAAACAGACTATTACTACACAGGGATAAAACAAAAGGGATATTAATATACACTGTGCCACCATCAGTAATAGGTTTGAATATACCAATTGCTAACTACACAGGATAACAAACACTGTGCCACCATCAGTAATAGGCTCAAATATGCCAATTGCTAACTACACAGGGTAACAASAGGTTTCACTAGTGAGTTATACAGTGCACAATATAGATTAATACAATGACTAGTCAAGGAATAGTAAAGACTAGAAGCTCATATGACTTACCAAACCTGAATGGTATAGTGTGATGAGGCTTCTTCCAGAAGAGAAGAATTACTCAAAGCCAGCGTCCCAGCCTGAGGGGTCCAAACCCTCTCACACTTTGAGGTGTATAGAGGATTTTTTCCAACTTGTATGTTAGAGTGAATCTTTTATACCTTGTAAAGTATGGTGTCTACGAGCCATAAAAATACCAGTATAATCTCTCTTTACAGCAGTCGTTCACTGTCATATCAGCCTGGCTTCTGTGGGTCTGTGAGACCATGGAAAAGGGAGAGATCTTTCTGGTTTATGCAAAAGAGTAGATAACCTTTTTGACCTGGGGGGGCTGCTTCGCCACAACAGGGTGCAGTCCTCCAAGGACAGGCTGCTCCAGCCTGGAAGCAAGGCCTCTCTCTTTACTGGGACTTCCTCTGGATCACAGTATCGCGGTATCCACCCACTCAGGCGTGGGCACCTCCCCCACAGGCTGTGAGTGGATCTCTGCATCCCCCGTGGACCCCCATGGGCTGCAGAGGGACAACCTGCCTCACCATGGTCCTCACCACAGGCTGCAGGGACATCTCGGCTCCGGCGCCTGGAGCACCTCTTCCCCCTCCTCCTTCTTCACTGACCTTGGTGCCTCCATTGTTGTTTCTCTCACATATTCTCACTCCTACTCTTCTCTAGCTGGAAATTTACAACTGCATGCCCCAACTTTGTTATGATTTCTTCTTAAATATGTTATCACAGAGGCGTTACCATCATCTCTAATTGGCCCAGCCTTGGCCAGCAGCACGTCCATCATCAGAGCCATCAGGGATTGGCTCTGCTGGACATGGTGGAAGCTTCTAGCAGCTTCTCACAGAAGCCACCTCTGTGGCCCCCCCCACTACCAAAAATCAGGCCCTGCAAAACCAACACACCCATATAATTAGCTGTATGAGTCTTTGGGATTGGATTTTAAATTCTTGTTCCCCAGTAATATGCAACAGTCAGTCTTTATGCAGTTTTTGGTGTTTTGTTGCGCCTTGCCCCATTATAAGAAATGCTTTCCGACCGCTCGCAAAGGCTAACCTGTTCTATAGCCAGCGATGAGAGGAGCTCCTCGGTAATCAGCTGAAAACACTCATGGTTCGTTCAGTCGGAGTATGCCACCGGACTGGATCACTTCAGTTGGAAAGTACCCTGTTCAGGTGCCATTTGTGGCATATGAATGTGAGAGACAGACTGAGAGCAAGTGAATCTGTATTTTGCAGAATCAAGTCAGTATTTATACAGTGTAACAGGCTATTTTCAGCAGTTCTTCAAAGGCCGGCTCCAGGCCCCCTAATAAATCTGCCGGCTTGACCATCGGTTAGTTTTCTTATCAGAGCCAGGCCAGCAGAGCAGGATGTTCTTCCTGCCTTCAGGTTTATGTGAGATAAGCATTCCTGATAGTAGAGGGTTGCTTCACAGTAGGGAATGGCTTCTTGTACAATCCCACAGGCTAAAGCATGAACTATCTCCTGCTTGATTTGTTCAAAGGCTTGTCATTGCTGAGGGCCCCATGTGAAATCATTCTTCTTCCAGGTCACTTGATAGAGAGGGCTGACAAGCAGACTTTAATTTGAAATGTGCATCCTCCAGAAACGCACACCACCTAAGAAAGCTTGTGTTTCTTTCTTGTTAGTTGGTGGAGACACCAGTGTTATCTTATTAATAACGTCCATTGGGATCTCATGACGTCCATCTTGCCATTTTATTCCTAAAAACTGAATCTCTTGAGCAGGTCCCTTGACCTTATTTTGTTTTATGGAAAAACTGGCTTTCACAGGGATTTGGACTATTTTCTACCCTTTCTCAATAATTTCTTCTGCTTTACTGCCCCACACAATGACATCATCAATGTATTGCAGGCATTCCGGAGCTTTACCCTGTTCCAGTGCAGTCTGGATCAGTCCATGGCAGATGGTAGGGCTGTGTTCCCACCCCTGGGGCAGTCGATTCCAGGCATACTGGACAGCACTGTAGAATCACAGAAGATAAGGGGCTAATGTGTATGTCTCTATCCTGATTTAAAAGACAGATGTCTGCCAAGGAAGGCATGAACCTTCCTGGAGTAGAAAAAAATGAGCCCCTCCCTCCAAATTTTTATAACTTTGAAATTATGGGACTTTCAGGCAAAGACATGGGAAAAGGAAGAACAGTTCTTTACTAGGATATATATAACAACACAGACAAACAGCAACAACAAAAACCCACCAGAAAAGCCAATAACAGCCTTTTTTCCCTCATTGAGTAATTTCCCTTTTTGGTGTAGTTACAGGTACAGCCGGGAGGGGGCGCTGTTGGGCTCCATGAGGCAGAGCATGTGTGATGGTTCCCTTGGGGCTGAAGGGGACGTTGTGGCACAAGCACGGCGACATCTCCATGTGGTAGGAGCGCCTCGGGCAAGAAGGGAGACGGCTCCCTTTGCAAACTCACAGGACAGCAGTCCGTCTCAGCAACAACCCCGGCAGTGGGCAGCAAGCAGCGAAGGCAGGCAGGTCTGATTCGGGAGCAATGGACCTCAGTATCACCCACCGAGCGGCCAGCAGAAGGCAGGGACAGCAGAGGCGACCAGACCCGGGGTGGTGGCTACAGTGTAGCAGCCGAGTCCTCCCTGCAACACACCCAACGGTTCTCATGGACTGCCGAGTCAAAAAGAGGCAGAGCCCAGCCCCCACCCCCTCCTGATCCCTTATCTGGGACTACCTAAAAGAGAGAGGCTTGACAAAGATCAAAAGGTTAAAAGCGGTGGTGTTTATTTGA
>JACAXG010000369.1:158260-180609 GCA_018881555.1 Amblyornis subalaris
CAAGCTACTCTCACCCTGCCCCCACAGGGCAGAGAAATAAAACTTGGACTGCAGCCACAGAGATTCCGTCTCTTTCCTCTTTGCCCTTGCTACTGCCTTGTAAACAGCTGAGAACTGCTTGCTGCGAACGGCTATCAGGCTAGAGGATCTGGGGCACGCACACCTCAGTTACCTTAAATCGATCAGTTGCTGTTTCGTGCGGGCTTTGAACTCCGAAGCTGCAGGCCAAGCCAGAGCCAGGCACGCCAGAGCGGCAGTTGGCGCCCAATGGCGGGGTCCGCAGAAAGTGACTCCTCCACACGCCGTTCCATCCGTCTCAGCGCCAGCCGCTCACGTGGAACTCACTGCTTTCTGCGCTGTGAAGAAAGCGCGAAAGAGCCGAACAATTCTTCTCTGGACTCTACGAAGAAGCGGCTCAAAAAAAGTGAGGGACCGACCAAAGGCTATTTCATTTCTCGGCGCCAGCACTTTGTTCCCACCGGCCGGTTTAAAAGGGTAAAGTATCTCCTTCCTTTCTCTAAATTTTCTCTAAGGGGGTACTCTGGCTTCTGGAACCTTTTTCTTTTGTTTTTTTACATTTTTCCTTTGGTCGGGAAGAGACCGGGGCTTACGGACACACTTTCTTCTTCGCATTTTTGCAAAGCATGGGGTCTAACCTGTCCGTGCCTCAGAAAGAGTTCTATTCCCAAATTATAGGTTCCCTATTGATAGCAAAAAAAGATTTTTCTAAAGGGGACATCAAAGCTTTTATTCACTGGCTTTTTGTTACTTTTCCCAAAGCAACCCCCGACAGAGCATTAGATATAACATTCTGGAACGAAGTCGGAGCTTTTATTACTCCCCTAAAGAACGCCGGAAATAAAAAAGCAAAAAGATTTTATCCTCTTTTGATTTCGGTTTGCGAAGCAATATCTTCAAAGGGAAAAGCTAACAAAAATCCGTGTGGTTCGTCCTCAGTCCAATCCCATTTCCGCAATCCTAATGCCCCGATTCCAAACCCCTCTGCCCCTACATTGAGAAGAGTAACAGATGTATCATGCCGACAGGCACAAGAAAGCCACCAGCTGCTTGACTCTCTTTCGTCTTCTCAATACCTTGACCACAGCAGGAGTCGCAAACCTGCCGCGGACCCTTCCCCAAAACCTCTCCCCTCCCCTGCCGTTCTAAAATCTCCTTCCCAATTCATACCGCAAAACTGTAATTCGGCTCCTATTGACGAAAATGGCGATCGACACGTGGCACCCCCCCCACACCCCATCGCCCCCGCTCTACCCCTGCATTCCAACTCCCCACCCCCCGCACTGCCCCTGTATTCCATCCCCCCTCCCTTCCTTCATTCTTCACCTCCCCCCGCCCCCAACCCTCTCCCTTCCGTTTCTACTCCTGCACCCACCGCCAGCAATGCCACTCACTCAGACTACATTTCCCACAATCCCTTCCTTTCCGCTTCCATTTCTACCCCCGCAGCCACTGCCAGCAATGCCACACACTCGGATTACATTTCCCACAATCCCTTCCTTTTCGCTTCCAGCTACACCCCCCAGCCCCGAACCAATGCTAACGTAGTTCTTTTTGCTGCTCCTGTGTCCTACAATAGAAATGGAAACAATCCAAATTGGAAGCCTTTTGAAGCACAGGCATTAAAGGAACTATGCAAAGCACAAAAAGATTATGGGAGAGAAAGCCCCTATTTTAGAACAATTTTAAAAGCAAATTTTTCAACTACTGCCATGGTTCCTCACGATATAAGGAATGTTTTTTCTTGTTTACTTTCCCCTTCTGAATTCCAATTGTGGCTAGCAGATTGGAGAAAGCATTTAGGGGAACTCCTCCCTATTCTTCACAATGACCCTGAAAATGTAAATTTAACTATGGATCACCTTTTGGGCCAGGGGTTATTCCTAAAACCCCAGGACCAAGCACAAGTCATCCCAGAACCAGCTTTAAATACAATACGAGATGCAGCACTGACAGCATTTTTTGCTATGCCTCCTAAATTAGCTCCAGCCTTAAATTTCACACAAATTAGACAAGCAAATAATGAGCCATTTATTGATTTTGTAGATAAAATTCGAGTAGCAGTCGAAAAACAAATTGAAGATCTTAATGGCAGAGAGTTAATGATAACTTCCATTGCAAAAGCAAACGCAAATGAAGTATGTCAAAGTTATCATAGCTCTCCCCCTGGATCCACCTCCAACCTTAACACAAATGATACAGGCTTGCACCAGTTTGGTGCCAGTCTCACAACCAATTCCTAATTCAGCTCAAAAAAAACCAGGAGGCATAGTAAATGAAGTCCAACATGAAGCAATGGCTACAGGAAATTTTTCCCCTGCCAATCTGTTATGCCGCAGGTGTGGAAAGAAAGGCCACACATCTGTGACATGCAGAGCTCCAGCAAGTACGATATGCCGACCCTCTAATGCTTCCAATGCTGCTGCTCCTTTACCTGTTACTAACCCCAAATCGGAGTTTGTTTCTGCAGAGCAACAGCAACCTCAGCAAAAAAACTAACAGCTTACTGCACCTCAACTCTGCGGACAGACAGAAATAGAGTTGAACAACCCTCCTCATCCTCTAACCCTGATTCTTACCGGACTGGACAACGGCTGCAAGTGATCTGCCGAGAGAACACGCACATCAAAAACTCCAATTGGAAACTCATAGCAGTTTCCCTTTCACCATCCTGCAATGCACCACAAGTAAGACGGGTCTTTGTCATTGGACACACAACATACACCTGCAGGAGTTCAGGTCTCCCCTGAGCTTACATCTGTGAGCCCAGAGGGACACACTGTCCTCATGGCACAGTGTGTCCACCCTCCACACTTCTTACCTAAGGGCCAAGTTATCGCCCAAGCCATCCTTTTACCAGAGCTTCAACCAGACCACGATGTAACATCTGCTCTCGTGGGCTGGACTGAAGCTGTGGGAAGTAGTAAGCCCCTGGTGCAGTGTCAAATGCGCCAAGGAGCTGATAAATTTGATGTTACTGGAATGATGAACACAGGGGCAGATGTGACGATCATTCCAACCGACAAGTGGCCATCATAGTGGGAGCTGCCGCCTCAGGGGATTATCTCCGGGATCGGAGGAACACAAATTGCACGTCAATCTAGAAATGTCATCCAATTAGAAGGTCCAGATGGACAGGTCGCCTCCATCTGACCCTTTGTCTTGGACTCCAAATTCACACTGTGGGGAAGAGATGCCATGTCCCAATGGGGCACCACAATTAACATCGGGTTCCAATCTCAAAATTTTTAGAAGTGGCCACTGGAGTGGAGCGCACAACCCAAAAATTACACTGGAAAACTGATACCCTTGTTTGGGTCGACCAGTGGTCACTAAAAGCAGACAAATTAAAGGCGCTCCATGCACTTGTGCAAGAGCAATTGGCAAAAGGCAATATAGTTCCTACCAATAGCCCTTGGAATTCCCCCATTTTCGTTATTAAAAAGCCGGGGAAAGACAAATATCGTCTTTTGCACTATCTGAGGCAGATTAATGAAGTTATATATGACATGGGATCTCTTCAGCCAGGCATGCCATCCCCAGCTATGCTACCACAGCATTGGAAAATTGCAGTCCTAGACATTAAGGACTGCTTCTTCCAGATTCCTCTCCATCCCACAGATGCCCCCAGGTTTGCCTTCTCAGTTCCCTCTATTAACCAAGAGGCTCCCATGCAGCGTTACCATTGGCGAGTCCTCCCACAGGGCATGAAAAATTCACCTGCAATTTGCCAGTGGTATGTTGCCAAAGTTCTGTCACCTGTCCGAGCCATTGCAGAGAGAGCCATCATCCTACATTACATGGATGACGTGCTCATTTGTTGCCCCAATGACAAATACCTAGATTGGACGCTGAAAAAGGTAGTGCAAGCTCTCGAAAACCAGGGGTTTGAACTCCAATTTGACAAAGTCCAGAAAACCAGCCCCTGGAAATACCTCGGTTTTAAGATCACAGAAACCACAATTGCACCACAGCCACTTACCATCAAAGACAACCCACGAACCCTTCAGGAACTCCATCAACTCTGCAGAAGCCTCAACTGGGTAAGACCATGGCTTGGCCTAACCACAGAGGACCTTGCGCCTCTTTTCAATCTTTTAACAGGAGGGGGGGAGTTATCGTCCCCTTGAACATTGACGACAGAAGCGAAGCAAGCAATTCGGAAAGCAGAGGAAGCTCTCTCAAAGTGACAGGCTCACAGGTATCAGCCTAGCCTACCCTTTGAATTCATAATTCTAGGTAATGCGCCACACCTACATGCTTTGATCTTTCAGTGGGACGAGGTGCAAAAGGATGCCCTGATTATCATCGAGTGGGTATTCCTGCCACACCAGCCGTCCAAAACCATCACCGCACCACAGCAGGTCATGGCAAGCCTCATCATCAAAGGTAGAGCGCGTCTCCGCACCCTGGCAGGGTGTGATTCCTCATGCATCTATTTGTCTATAGTCTCAGACCAATTAGAACATCTGGTCCAGACAAATATAAATTTACAATTTGCATTAGATAGTTACACAGGCCAAATTTCCAGTCACAGACCAAAACACAAGCTGTTTAATGAATCATTTTGTCTAATGCCGAGAGAAATTCAGAGCAGGAGGCCTCTCAAAAATACCCTCACCCTGTTTACTGATGGCTCTGGTAGAACACAAATCTGTTATCACTTGGAAAAATCCAYGTACCCAAAAGTGGGAAACTGATGTTGAGGTAGTCCAAGGCTCGCCTCAGGTAGCAGAACTTGCAGCAGTAGTAAGAGCCTTTGAGAGGTTCCCTGAACCCTTCAATTTAATTACTGACTCAGCTTATGTAGCAGGAGTAACCACAAGGGCAGAAGGGGCCCTTCTGAAAGAAGTTTCAAACAAATCCATATATGAATTGCCCTCAAAGCTGATAAAACTGCTTTCCCCCCGGGATCAACCCTATTACGTGATGCATGTGAGATCTCATACTGACCTGCCGGGGGAGGTTGCTGAAGGCAACCGGAGAGCAGACCTTTTGGCCTCTCCAGCAGAGCTCGCTAAGCTCCCAATGGTGTTTGAGCAGGCAAAAATCAGCCAYGCCATGTTCCACCAGAATGTGCCAGCTTTAGTCCGCATATTTCACCTGACACAGGCACAGGCTAAGGCCATTGTAGCAACATGCCCCAACTGCCAGTCTTACCAACTTCCGTCTCTAGGCAGCGGGGTCAATCCAAGAGGGATCAATAGCTGCGAGGTTTGGCAAATGGATGTGACGCACATCCCTGAATTTGGGAGGCAAAAGTATGTACACGTATCCATTGATACCTTTTCAGGAGCTATGTTTGCCTCTGCCCACTCCGGCGAAAAGGCCGCTGACGTGGGAAAACATTTGATTCAAGCCTTTGCTGTATTAGGCATCCCAAAAGAAATCAAGACAGATAACGGGCCGGCCTATACTTCCCAGCATTTTTCCAGCTTCTGCCAGCAATGGGGAATTTCACACACAACTGGGATACCACACTCCCCCACAGGCCAAGCCATTGTCGAAAGGGCCCATCAMAACCTAAAGAGAGTGCTTCAGCAGCAAAGTGGTACCCTGAAAACCAACTCACCTACCCTGAGACTTTGTAAAGCGCTGTTCACCATGAACTTCATGAATGGAACTTTTGAAGACCTGGAACCTCCTGTCTTTAAACATTTTAATAACCGCAGTAAGCAAAAACTGACACAAAATCCAGAGGTACTTRTACGGGATCCAGAGTCACAGCAAGTCCAGGGACCTTTTAAACTTATAACTTGGGGACGTGGGTATGCGAGCATGTCCACCCCTCAGGGATTAAAGTGGGTACCTGCAAAATGGGTCAAACCTTTCGTCAGACCGTCCAGTAAGGAAGTCAAAGTGGTGGCTTGGAAGCGGCAGAAGAAACGGAAACTACGTTAACCGTTCCCTGTGTATCTCCCTATGCTGATATTGTTTTTTCCCCTTGCCTGTACCTAATTTCATCTGTTTTATTTTAGACATGGTTCACCTTCCACCCATCCATGACCTCAGCCTAGCTCTAGTGCTACTCCTGCTTGGCATCCCTGACAGCAAGTGTTGGATTGTCCCACAGCCGAGGGCAAACGTCTGGACACTGCTAGCCAAATCTATGGGGCAGGACCATATCTGCCTCAGCAACTCGAATCCAGACGATCCAATGTCAACCTGCCTGGTGGGGATCCCTGTAAACACTACTGAGTACCCTCCTATGTTAATGTCCCTTTTTTATTCCCAGAACAAATTAGCCAGAGAACATCGAGCCCGCCTTTTAGCTGAGCGGCCCGAGAGGCCTCCTGTCTTCGGGCCTGATGAACTACTCCCGACAGCCAAAAGCCCTTTTGAGCTGTGGAAGCAGTGGGTAAAACAAGACCTCCCAAGGTTGTCCAGGGAGCCCGCAGAATCTGTCATTTTAGGTTCTACTTCTGCTCCCTATTGTATACAGTTTATGTTCACTCCTAAAACTCGAAAAGAGCTGTTTATTGAAGTAACCCAGCATAATCTCGCATACAAAGCCGCCAAGTGGTGTAAGGATATTACTCACGTAGAAATACCTACCACACTTGATGGCACTCCTAGGCAACTCCCTAAGGGCCTGTTTTTCATATGTGGAGATCATGCTTGGGCAGGCATCCCCTCTCGCCTCCGAGGAGGGCCATGCACCCTTGGGCAGTTAATCCTGTTCACACCCAACATGACCCAAATCTTAGCCTGGAGAAACAAAAATGTAACCGAAACTTGGGAAAACAGTAACACAGTCCAATTGGCCTGCAAAAAGAGAAGCTTTGAAGATTTAGACTCAAAATGTTACTCAGATGTTTTCCACTAGTCACATCTCCATCGAGCATCCGTGTCAGTCTTTCTGCCCTGGGTGGCCGCAGCTAAAGCTCTAGAAGAATTAGGTACCCTAGAGTGCTGGGTGGCAAAACAGGCCAATTTAACATCAACTGCCATCAGCAACCTCCTCGAGGACGAGGAAATAACCAGGAAGGCGACATTGCAAAACCGTGCTGCCATTGACTATCTGCTTCTTTTGCACTGTCACGGGTGTCAAGAGTTTGAAGGGCTTTGCTGCTTTAACTTAACATCACGAGTGCCTAACGTTCGGAAAGCACTTCAAGGGATGCAGGACTTAGTTCATTCCATCAAGCAGGAGTCAAAGGGATGGCTAGAAGACGTTCTGTCTAAATGGGGAATTTCAGGATGGTGGACTTCAATTCTCAGAGACATTGGTTTTACTTTAATTATTTTGCTGTCCATTTGTTTTGTCATCTGTATCTTGAAAGACGTTGTCAAGGATTTTATTTTTAATTTACTAAAAAGAAACGGAGGAGATGTTGCTATGGTGCAGCCCAGGTTCAATGGAAGTGACTCCGAATGGACTGATTTCCCCTCTCAAGATTCTGTCCCTGAAGGCGGATCAAAGGAAGAATCTGCAGTATAGCAACATACACCTCTTGCATGTCACTCACACCACGTCTTCTCCTCTGGCCCTGTCACAGGCTAGCGTGGTTTGAAATTCCCTCCAGCTATATTGTTATTAGTTAGTTTAACTTTGTTCCTCCCCTGAGATGTCTCTATTGGTTTTCTACCATGTATCATCACTTTCTAATTGGTTAACTCTGTTATACCTACCTCACGATGTAACTCCTTAAAAACAGCAGCGAGAGAGCGAGAAACYGTCTCTCYGCTYGGCTTCCCTTCAAGCTACTMTCACCCTGCCCCCACAGGGCAGAGAAATAAAACTTGGACTGCAGCCACAGAGATTCCGTCTCTTTCCTCTTTGCCCTTGCTACTGTCTTGTAAAGAACTGCTTGCTGTGAACGGCTATCAGGCCAGAGGATCTGGGGCACGCACACCTCAGTTACCTTAAATCGATCAGTCGCTGTTTCGTGCGGGCTTTGAACCCCGAAGCTGCAGGCCAAGCCGGAGCCAGGCATGGCAGAGTGGCAGGTAACCATGAATTGAGGGTATGGAAGATATAATCAAAATTCAAGGTGTTATTTCTGAGACCTACTTCATGTGAAATTTGAGTTTGCTTCCAAATTTCAGCCAAATCCTTGCTAACCCTCCCACTCTGGTCCACCTAAACCAATTGGTGGCCAGTTACTATTCCCATCTAAAGGTCAGTTGTTTTCATTAAGAGCTTTGGATACATTTTGGACTAAAACCCATGTAAATCGTGGGGCCAACCCCGGGTCATGGTTACCGATTATAAAGATAACACACAGGAAAAGAACAATTTAAACTACATCATTCTCATTTGTGTCAGTCTCTGCTTTCTTGGTGGTTTCAGGAGCAGAAGCCTTAACACTGGAGTAGTGAATCCAGGGTCCTTTGCCAGCGACTTTGACTGCAGTGAGGGTAGTCAGCAGGACTTGGAATGGTTCTTTCCACTTGGCCTGCAAAGGATCACTGTCCAACCACCTGACACAGACCCAGTCTCCAGGTTGGAAGGGATGTGCAGGTGTGTCCAGTCCTATGGGTCTGGATAACATGATGTAATTCTGGAGCTTCTGCAACGTGGAACCTAAAGCCATTAGATATCTCTGTAAATCAAGTTTCCCCCTAATATGAATCTCTCCCGGAATGTGTGGAATTTGAGAAGGCCTACCATACAATATTTCATAGGGACTGATGTTATCCCTCCACCCGGGTTGTATGTGGATTCTCAGTAAAGCGATAGGCAAGGCCTGAACCCATGTCATAGATGTCTCTTGACAGATTTTACTAATCTGTGTTTTAAGGGTTCCATTCATACGTTGAACTTTCCCACTTGCTTGGGGTCTGTAAGGTGTATGCAGATCCCAAGCAATTCCCAAAATCCGACTAACTTCCTTAACCACTGTTGACACAAAATGTGGTCCCCTATCTGATGACATTGACAAAGGAACCCTAGACCTTGGAATTATATGATTGAGCAAAGCTTTCACCACCTCCTTTGCTGTGTTAGCGCGACAGGGGTAGGCTTCAGGCCAACCACTGAATGTGTCCACTAATACCAGTATGTACCTGTATCCCTCTTTGCGTGGTAACACAGCAAAATCTATTTGCACTAGTCTCCAAGAAGATCCCCTGCTTTTGTTATTCCTAACACAACTCTTTTCCTCGTATCAGGTTTGTTTTCACAGCAGATTTCACATTTGCTAACTACTGATTGTACAATATCTGCCATTCCCTTTTCTATTACTACCTTTTTTAGATGTTTCAAAAGGTTTTCTGTTCCCCAGTGGGTGCCCTCGTGTTCTCGCTGAGCTATTTCCCGAAGGATCAGAGGAACAACCACAACCTGTCCCACTGGTGTGACAGTCCACCCACTCTCTTTGATACTGAAACACAAATTTTAGGAATTAGGGTTTTTAGCTTAAGGCTGGCTTTTGCTGAAATTAGTTACAGCAAGGGTAACAAGAAAATTCAGCTGGAGTTAATTAAGAAGTTAATAATTGTCTAAGGAGTTAAGTTTGGAATGGGGTTTCTGATGTATTACTTGTCGTTTTGCATTTGCTCAGCTGTGCCTAGTTAATAGATCTAAAGGAAAGGGAGACAATTAATAATCTTTCCATTTGAAGAATCTATTCAGAGATAATGAAAAGAGGAACTGGAATTCCTCCAAGGTCAAAAACTATTATGAAAACTCAAAAGGCAAAAAGGGCAAAGCGAGGAAGACAGGTTTTACTTCATCTTTATGAAGACCCCTCCCCAAATACAAGACCACTGACTCATTTGAAGAACAAACCACGCATGCTTAATGACTTTTCAGCTAATTATCATACGAAGCGGAGAATGAGAGGTGTTTATGTTATAAATATGTATTTGTATTTTAAATATTCAGAACTCTTGTAGATAAATAGACTGTATTGTTTTGCAACTTGGCACTGCGTCTTAGGGAATTATCCCACGCAGTTGCCCGCGCGCTGGAAATAAACATACACTTTCTAACACCCTGGTTAGAGAGTCTTTGTCCGTCATAGTTGGATATTGATATTAGATCAATATCCATATTTAGTAAATCAATTTCAGCTTTAAGGAACTTAATTAACTTGTGATCTGCCTGATCATACTTTGGAGTGAACCCTGACAGGTGTCCTGGTTTGAAAGACAGGTGTCTGCAAAGGAAGGTTGGAAACCTTCCTGCAATAGAGGATGACCCCCCTCCCTCCTCCAAATTACTATACCTTTGCAATTAAGGGGCTCTCAGGCAAATATGTGATAAAAAGAATAACAGTTCTTTACTAAGGTTATATATCTATATATATCTCAAGAGAGATAATCAGCAACAAGAGAACAGACAAACCCCGTAACAGTCCTTTCTCTGTCGTTGGGCAGTTCTCTGTTGGGGCAGAGAGGCTGTGGTGACTCCTCCGTGGCTGCAGGGGGCGCTGTGGCTCATAACAACAAATCAATCTCTTTTTGTGGTATTACTGCGAGAATGCCTTTTTCTGCAATTCCTTTTTCTGCTTTATCAGCAAAGTGATTTCCCAATTCTGGAGTGGTTTTCCCTTTTTGGTGACCCCTACAATGCATGATCGCTACTTCTGTAGGTTTTCTGATGCTCTCCAAGAGGGCAAGGATCTGTTCAGCATGTTTGATTTCATTACCTTGAGCATTCAACAGTCCTCTCTCTCTCCAGATGGCTCCATGGGCATGGACAATACTAAAAACATATTTGGAATCCATCCATATATTTCCCTTTTTCCCTTTGCTCAGGTCTAGGGCCCTCGTCAGTGCAATCAGTTTAGCTTTCTGCTATGACACATCTGCTGGCAGGGCCTTTGCCTCGATCACCTTGTCCTCCGTTGTCACTGCATAACCTGTCATTTGCTTACCATTTCTCATGAAGCTGCTCCTGTCTGTAAATAGCTCCCAGTCTGGATTTTCTCCCTGTTTCAGGGTTTTCCCACTCAAAAGCAAAAATCTCTTGGCTGGTCCTGTTTATGGGAATGCAGAAGGCGGCATCCTTCTGGTCTAAGACCATGAACCACCCTAGTTCCTCCATCAGTGTGGTTAGGAGTGTGTAGGGGTTTGCTACAACTGGGTGTATGTCCTCTGTTATTTTGTTAATTGCTCTCAAATCTTGCACTAATCGATAACTCTTACCATCAGCTTTCTTCACTGGAAGGATGGGTGTATTGTATTTAGATTCACATTCTACTAATAACCCGTGTTGGAGGAATTCTTCAATTGTAAGTGCCAATCCCCTACGACTTTCTAATTTCAAAGGGTATTGTTTTTGCCTTACTGGTGTGGCTCCTGGTTTGAGTACAATTTTCACTGGTTCTGCTCGCTTGGATCTTCCTGGAACACCACTAGCCCACACCACTGGCTTGACAGCATTTTCAATTTCAGTAGGTATTTCTCCAGATCTCTCCTGTATGAAAAGTGCATCAACTTCGACAAATTTAGACTCAGGAATTATAATTTGTACACCCTTTCCCTTTTTAAATTTAACTTCTGCTTCCAATTTCTCCAGTAAATCCCTCCCCAACAATGGCATGGGTGAATTAGGCATATAAAGGAATTGATGAGTCACCCAGTGCTTCTCTAGTTTGAATTTTAAAGGCTTGAAGAAAGGCCTTGTTTCACTTACCCCCGCAGCCCCAATGACATTTACAGTATCTTGACTCAGTTTCCCTTCTAAACTATTTAACACAGAATACGTCACTCCAGTATCTACCACGAATTCAATGTCTTCCTTCCCCAGCTTAGCTACAACCAAAGGCTCTGCTGGGGGAGAGGGCTTCGGTCCCTGTCAATCTGACTCCTGACCCATGGTCAGTTGGGGAACTGGGGATTTCTTCTTCAGCATCGGACAGTCATTTTTCCAGTGTCCCTTTGCATACCCTTTTGGTTGCGGGTGATTTTCCCACCCATATCCAGACCTCACCCCACACCGAGAAAAGTAGTTTAAAAAAAAAGTGTAAAAAGGATCCGAAACGGATATATACTCACACAAGTCGCAGAGCTCCGCAGGCGAAATAAAACTTCTCGGTAGAGTTTTCTGGTTTTTGCCAAGTCTCCGATCCGCAGAGGTATTTGGCTCCCAGTAAAACACGCTATTACAACATAGTCCATTTTCCTGGGCTGTGGCAAACTCGAAGCACGACTCCCGGTCCCTCGGGAATTCCAGGGACGTTTTCAGGGGTTTCTCAGCAAAAACCCACGTTCAAGCGCCACTTAATGGCTTTAAGGGCGCTGTTTCTCCTGAGCAGATTCCCTTCGTGGTTTATTCCCAAAACCTCCTTTGAGAAGAAGCAGTTCTGGGGGTGCAAATTCACCAAACCAACGAGGGATATCGCCTGTGCAGTTGTTAGCACTGAGAAATACTCACATCTGGCGTAGCCCAGCCATAAGTCCAGAAATAGAGAGGCAGGAAGGCTCTTACGCATTACATTCCACAGTCCAGGGAGTTTATTCCATCCAGCTACGAAGGGAGTAGGAGGCGAAGAGAGCGAAACAAGGAAGATACTGGGTTTTTAAAACCACATGCTCGGGGGGCCAGCAACCAATCACGACGGGCTTAGGGGAGGGAAGAAGGCGGGGAGAAACTATTACAACCAATTACTAAGGAGGGAGGGCGGAGAGAACCATGGACCAATCAGACAAGCCAATTTCTCATAGTATCTCAGAAAGCCGGTAGGAGAAACTTTGTTTCACTATATTTATGTAGAATTATTCCACCAGTATATTTTTCCATTATCAGGGTCTTTCAGCTCCTCAATCCTCCCAGCTTTTATTTCAGGGGAGACGACATCCCTTATTCTTGCAAAAGGCACACTGATCTTTGTCCAGAGGGGAAGAAGCTCTCTTGGGTGACTTCTCCTGAATAAGTTTCTTACTAGGATGGTGTCTAACTTTGTCACTTGAGTCTCTGTCCCGATACACCCTCCAGGCTGCCTCTAACAATTTACTCATGTCCTGCATCCCGTCTAACTTTTGCAGCTTTCTTCTTATAGAATTTGTAGCTTGACCTATAAACAGGTGAGTTAGATGTGCTTTCCCTTCAGTTGAATCTGGATCTAGGGTTGTATATTTAATTACAGCTTCTCTCAGCCTATTTAAAAAATCAGTGGGAGATTCATCTTGATTTTGCTTAATTTTGTAAAGCTTTGACCAATTCAGAGCTTTAGGGACCCCATGTCTTAATCCATACACTGTGAGATTCTGGTATCGTTTTAGCCTTGTCATTTGTTCTGGCACGTTTGGGTCCCACCCTGGATTAGTCAATGGAAAAACCTGTATCAATCCGCTTGCCATTTGTGCTTCTACAGAAGTTATAATAGCTTTATTAACCATCTCTTTCTCAGTGTGATCGAGCAATGTGTCCATCATAGATTTCAAATCATTCCAGTCAGGGTTCTGTGTGCCAATTGCCCTCGCTACTAAGTTAGCCACTTTATCTGGATTTTCTTTATATTTTCCAACAGTGGCTTTCCACTGTTCTGGCTCTACAAGAGAGTACGGGATTTTTATATATATAGGTTCCTGATTCCCCACAGCTTGCTGGAGCAGAGCTTGCAGTACTGGTTCTTTCTTTTTAGATTTACTACGCGTGGCAATGGGGCTTCTTTCTCTCACGGGTTTTCATGCTATTCTTTTCCTCCTCTGTCTGGTCAAAGCAGCTGCGCTGTCATCCTCCTCTGAAGAGGAGGAGGAACTATCTGAATTAATGCTACTCTCCGTCTCCGTTGTACAGGGTCTCCTGTGCTGAGAGAGCCGCTCAGCTTCAGCTCCACTGGCTCTGCTATGCTGGAGGTTATCCCCTGAGCCTGTCTCCAGGACAACGATGTTTCAATGGAAACTCACGCGCACGGTGTTACCACCGAGAGCGACAGAGGTGCCACCTCCTTGATCGGAGGTCCCCTCTCTGCCCTCTAGGTAGGACACCCCGCCCCTCAGCTCCACCTTTGGGGTGGTGCTGTCGGGTGCAACCCCTCCCGCTGGGGCGGTTCCACGGAAGACACCCCTCCGTCCCCCGATCCCACTCCCAGAGCGGAGGCAGGCGACCGCCCGGGGAATGGGGTTTGAGCAGCCTCTGGCTTCACCACCCGTCCTAGCCGGGGTGGGGCCATCCACTCCCTTGCCGGCCCCGATCCCATCTCCAGAGTGAAGGCAGGTGGCTGCTCGGGAAATGGGGGTTGAGCAGCCTCAGGCTGCCTCACCGGCTCCACCGGGGGATGGGCCGTCCACTCCTTTGTCGGCCCAGCCTGTCGGTGGGAGACCTCGCCCTTCAGCTCCGCCTCTATAGGCGGTGCCGTCGTCAGCAGGCTGTCCCCCCGCCCCCCAACTCTGCCCCCAGAGCGGAGGCTCTGCCTTCTGGCCTCTCCTCCAGGTGCAGCGCCGTTGGCTGTACAGGGTGGCCGTCCCCTCCCCTTGCCTCCCCTAGTTTGGGAGGAGGGGAGTCAAGAGAAGAAGGAAGAGGGGGCCAAAGGGAAGCTGTCCAGTGTGTTTCCACCGGGGCCATCTTTGGCCAAACGAATTGCCCCCCCCCCACCCCCCAAACCCAGGAGGAGGGGAGATCGGGGAAGAAGGAAAGGGAGGCGAGAAAAAAGGCCATAGGCATTTGAAAGGGAAAGTCCGTAAAAATTCCTCCCCTTCCTGCTTCTCCTCCTTTATTGGTGGGGACTTAGCTGGGGCCGCGTCCCTGCCTTTCTCGGCTGCATCGGGCGGCAGCGACGGCGGCGGGGACATGCCTCCCTCTCCCTCCACCGCCCCACGCCGCATGGCCGGCTCCACCGGGGGTGGGGCCGCCCGTCCTCCCACCCCGGCCATGCCGGGCGACGGGGAGGGCGGAGGCAGCGGCAGTGGCGGCAGCCGTGGGGGGGGGCCCAGTTCTTAGAGCAGGAGCTATCCGGTCCAGCTTCAACCCCTCCCTCTTCCCCGCACGCGGCGGACTAAAAACGGATCCTTTCTTTTCATCTTTTTTCCCTTTCTTTCCCCTCAAAAGGAGCAGGTGTTGTGTTTGTAATCCGGGCTGGATTTCAGGGTCCCGCAGCCTTCCCGAAAGCGTCGTGCGTGTCCTGCGGTGCCTTGACGCGTTCGGCAGTGAACACACACGCACACACAAAGGCGTATTTAGCCAGAGGCAAAGAG
The DNA here is from genome assembly GCA_018881555.1 of Amblyornis subalaris. Lineage (NCBI taxonomy): Eukaryota > Metazoa > Chordata > Aves > Passeriformes > Ptilonorhynchidae > Amblyornis > Amblyornis subalaris. The sequence continues at coordinate 173,366 of JACAXG010000369.1, forward strand.
TCGGAGGGGTTCTCCTTATGGTGTCCACGAAATAGGTTTATTCCATGAACAGTCCAGCGAAGGAGAACCCAGAACAATGGAGGGTTCAGGGTTTTATACCAGGGTGTCATGGTTTGACCCGGTGTGAGACAAATATGATTGGTTAAAAACAGGTAAAGGACAGTTATATAGACCACTTAGTGTTCCTGTGACGTCTCTGTGAAAGGAATGTTGTAAAAACCACCCAGGAAGTAAGGGTCACTTCCTCACTTCCTCTCTTACTCCCTGCTGCTGAGCAGGCACAGGCCTCTCCCCCATCCCCCGGGCCAGGGGCCCATGGTCCGGGGGGCCGGTGGGGGCCCCAGCCTCACCCCTCACTGGTCCCATGCCATTTTGGACCCGAGAGGAGCTGGTCTATTGCCATCTGGAGTCCAAGGCAGCGAAGTGGTACGCCACTATTGACATTGCCAATGCATTTTTCTCCATTCCTTTGGCAGCAGACTGCAGGTCTCAGTTTGCCTTCACCTGGAGGGGCATGCAATACACCTGGAACCAACTGCCCCAGGGGTGGAAGCACAGTCCTACCATCTGTCATAGGCTGATCCAGACTGCACTGGAAAAGGGTGATGCTCCAGAACATCTGCAGTACATCGACAACATCATTGTGTGGGGGAACACGGCAGCAGAAGTGTTCGAGAAAGGAGAGAAAATAATCCAGATTCTCCTGGACGCCAGTTTCGCCATCAAGAAGAGCAAAGTTAAAGGACCTGCTCGAGAGATCCAGTTCCTGGGAGTGAAGTGGCAAGACGGACGATGTCAGATTCCTATCGAGGTCATCAATAAGATCACAGCCATGTCTCCACCAACCAACAAGAAGGAAACGCAAGCTTTCCTAGGTGCCATAGGCTTTTGGAGAATGCATATTCCTGAGTACAGTCAGATTGTAAGCCCTCTCTATCTGGTTACCTGCAAAAAGAGTGACTTCCATCGGGGCCCTGAACAGCAACAAGCCTTTGCCCACATCAAGCAGGAAATCGCTCATGCAGTAGCCCTTGGCCCAGTCAGGACAGGACCAGAAGTGAAGAACGTGCTCTACTCCACAGCCAGGAGCCATGGTCCGTCCTGGAGCCTTTGGCAAAAGGTGCCTGGTGAGACTCAAGGCCGACCACTGGGATTCTGGAGCCGAAGCTACAGAGGGTCCAAAGCCAACTACACTCCAACAGAGAAGGAAATCTTGGCAGCCTACGAAGGAGTTCAAGCCGCCTCAGAGGTAATAGGCACTGAAGTACAACTCCTCCTGGCACCCTGACTACCGGTGCTGGGGTGGATGTTCAAAGCAAAGGTTCCCTCTACCCACCATGCCACCAATGCCACATGGAGCAAGTGGATTGCTCTCATCACACAGCGCGCCTGTACTGGAAAACTGAATCGCCCTGGGATCTTGGAAATAATCACAAATTGGCCCAAAGATGAAAACTTTGGTCTCATTGACGAAGAGGACCAAGAACAGGTGACACGTGCTGAGGAAGCTCCACCATACAACCAACTGCCAGCAGAATGTGAGAAACACACTCACTTGATGAAAAATTTAAAAGGTTTATTAAAAAGGACAATAGGGGACAAAATGAAAAAAATCATCCACTCAAAGCAGAGAGTTCACCACTGGGTGCTTATGCTGCTGACAGTCTGCAGCCAGAGGCACGCACTCTGGCTCGGGGATACAGTTTTCATACCCTTCCTAGCCCTGCCTCCTTGGAGTGTTCTTATTGGCTCATTGTCCTGGGGGTTAACACCCACTTCCCTCCCCTCTCTTAACAAGAACTTTTAATAAGATTATACTTAACAATATAATTAACAAGGGTACCTAACGATTATAATAATTAAATCACTCTCATAACCAGTATTATAACAATTAATAATAACATATAACGATTAACTCATTAATAATACATAACGATTAACTAATTAACAATAACACAATAATTAACTAATTAACAATAACCATTTACGAAAGCCAACTCTTTAACTATATTTATAACAAGAAGAAACATGCTACGCTCTTTTCACTGATGGTTCCTGTCACATCGTAGGAATGAAGCAAAAGTGGAAAGCAGCCATATGGAGCCCCACATGACAGGTTGCAGAAGCTAAGGAGGGAGAAGGTGGATCGAGCCAACTTGCTGAACTCAAAGCCATTCAGTTAGCCTTGGACATTGCTGAAAGAGAGAAGTGGCCAAAGCTCTACCTCTACACTGATTCATGGATAGTAGCCAGTGCTCTGTGGGGTTGGCTGGAAAAGTGGAAAAAGGCTAATTGGCAGCATAGGGGAAAACCAGTCTGGGCTGCTGAAGAGTGGAAAGACATCGCTGCTCGGGTAGAAAAGCTACCTGTGAAGATCCACCATGTAGATGCCCATGCACCCAAGAGTAGGGCCAATGAGGAGCACCGAAACAACGAGCAGGTAGATCAGGCTGCAAAGATAGAGGTGTCAAAGATAGATTTAGATTGGCAACATAAGGGAGAGTTGTTCCTAGCTCGATGGGCCCATGATGCCTCAGGCCATCAAGGCAGAGATGCCACCTATAAGTGGGCACGAGACCAAGGGGTGGATCTAACCATGGACAGTATTTCTCAGGTTTTCCATGATTGTGAGATGTGCGGTGCGATCAAGCAGGCCAAGTGGATAAAACTCCTGTGGTATGGTGGGCGTTGGTCCAAATACAAGTATGGGGAGGCCTGGCAGATCGATTACATCCCATTGCCTCAAACATGCCAAGGTAAGTGCTATGTACTCACAATGGTAGAAGCCACCACGGGATGGTTGGAGACCTACCCTGTGCCTCATGCTACTGCCCGGAACACCATCCTGGGCCTGGAAAAGCAAGTCCTTTGGAGGCATAGTACCCCCAAGAGAATTGAGTCTGACAACGGGACTCATTTCAAGAACAACCTTATAAACACCTGGGCTAGGGAACATGGCATTGAGTGGGTGTACCATATCCCTTACCATGCACCAGCAGCAGGCAAAGTGGAGCGGTGCAATGGATTGCTAAAAACCACCTTGAAGGCAGTGGGTGGGGAATCTTTCAAAAACTGGGAGCAGCACTTAGCAAAAGCCACCTGGTTAGTTAACACCTGAGATTCCACAAACCGAGCAGGCCCTACCCAATCTGAATCTCTGCATACAGTAGATGGAGACAAGGTACCAGCAGTACATGTTAGAGGACTGTTAGGAAAGACTGTTTGGATTACTTCTGCCTCGAGTACAGACAAACCCATCCGTGTGGTTGTCTTTGCTCAAGAACCAGATCATACATGGTGGGTGATGCAGAGAGATGGAACAACATGTTGTGTGCACAGGGAGATCTAATGTTGGGTGAGAATTATGTGTAAATACCACTGTTTGCTGAATGTCACTGCCATTATCTGTATATAGCTGTATATATGTGTGTGTGTGTATATATATATGTATATATAACTGTGTAGAGTTAGATATATGTTAGTTTGGGCATTAAGCGGACGATATGGGATAAGGGGTGGCAGTGTCCTGGAGTGACTTTATGATGCTATATATCCCAATCGCCTGCTTAATGAAAAGTATTAACTCTGTGTCTTTAAGCTGGCTTGAGAAGCCCGGAGCTATGTTTTGGTTTCATTTAAAGGATATTTACATTCTTTTACTTATCAACTCGCTATGTTATGGTTCTGAGGACAGAACATCTCAGCAGTCGCTTTCTATAGTTGAAGGCGAAGGAGCACTTTTTTACCTTATTTTTTCTTGTGAGCTTTCGCCCGGTTTTTACTCAGCTGAGGGATATTCGGACGGAGTTAAAACTTGCTTTTGGCTTTTTTCCTTCCTCTGCCTGAGGCAAGGGAAGAAGAGAGTTTTTTTCCCTGGGATTGTATTTTCTTTTTATTCTTCCTTTGGAACTGTACAACAGACAACTGGGCTCGGTTCTACATACCATCTCTCCAGGGCCTACACTCCCCGGGCCTGGAGAGGGCCTATTCCGGTACTCAAGCAGCTAGCTAGAGACAGAGCAGAAGACCACACCTGCCAAGGACTCAGGACTTTGATTCATTCAGGTTATCCTCCTCACGAGAGGTTTATTATCTAACATTATTCATTTTTTTATTTTCCTTTCCCTTTCCCCTGGTGCCTGCGTGCGCACCCCCCCCTCCAGCTGCTGGGTTTTGTTTAATAAACAGGGGGTTTTTTTCACTTTCCTCTGAGAAATTCTTAAGGGGAGGGGAAGGGAGTTTTGAACCCTATCTTTTGCAGAGGAAGCTCTTCAAGTCTTCCTCCTAAGTTTGTCCAGACCGTGACACAGGGGCAGTGGGGGCGGAGAGACAACAGGGACCAATGGGTTGAGGGTCAGGGGGCGGAGAGAAGGTGGGGTAATACAACTTCAACCAATAGGGGCAGGCGAGGGGAGGAGCAGGAGACAGGGAGCATGGCAGCAGCGCAGGACGGGTCTGGCTGGAGTGGTGGTGGCAGCGGCGGCGCCAGGCGGGCGGTTTGGGGTCCGCACAGGGTTGTCCCGCATTCCTCACGGTGCTGTGCGGCTTGGCATTTCATATTGCTGCCCGAAGTCGTCCCACATTCTGTGGCCCGAACCCCGAGTGCTGCTGGTGGTGGTATCGGCAGGCTGGGCAATTCCACACTGGGCACACCACAGACCACAGCAATCCCTTGCAGGTTTGGCAATTCCGCTGCGGGCACCCCGCAAGCCACTGGATACTCTCTATGACCTCTTCTTCCAAATAGTTTTTTGACCCCCATCCACAAACCTTCCGGTTTTTTAGCTGTGGAATAGGGTCCGGCTTCCGCCTATGTTTCCTCCCCCTCTTTCGCCTGGTGTTCTTCCCCCTTTTCACTGGAGCTGCCTGGTGTTGAGAGGCGGAGAACGCCAAAATGGTCCCCTTCCGGCCGCAACCACACCCCCTTCCGGTCCCGGTAGCGTGGGAATTGGAGACGGGTTGGTTCTCAGGGGTGGAGCCACCGATGGAGAGGATGGGGACATCAGAAGGGGAGGCGGGGTCTGGGGCAGGCAGGGGATTCCCGACGGAAGGGGAAGGGTCCGACGCAGGCATGCCTATCGACGCGTGGGAGGAGGGACCCAACACAATGAAATGCGCAGGGAAGGGAGGGGGGAGGTCGCAAGGTGTTGGAATGGCCGCCGCTGCGTGGTCGGCGCCATTTTGCGTTGCCACGCGGCCGGTGCCATTTTGTGTGGCTGCGACTGGGGATGAGGGTATAGGAAAAAGGGTTGGGGAAGAGCCCAAGATGGGGTGATCAGTCCCATCTCAAGAAGGGGACAGGGGGACTGGACGATGTCAGGGACACGGTAGCAACCCTGCGCCCTTGGGCAGAATCCATCTCCCGGTGTCTCCTGAGAAGAGGAAAAGGGTTGAGGAACATAGGGAGAGGGAAGCGGGGGAGGGTTTTTTAACTGGGGGTTAACAGAACCCGAACGTTTCCTAATACCCTTAACATATACTACGATAATGGCAAACGAAACTAAATCCTGGAAAATATTAAAAAATCTTTAAATAACCAAAGAACAAAACATTTGAAGTCTCCCTTCGAAAAACTAAAATTTTCCTGAACAAGGGCTCGCTCAATTTGGTTAAAAACCTCCCTCTGGGGATGGGTTAACCCACTACCCATCATACCCAGAAAACTCTTCCCACCACCGAGAGGAAAAGGATTAACAAAAAGAATAGAAAAAAGACCCAATATCTTTCACACTCACCAAGTGGGTCAAAAAGAAACTCTCGGAGTGGTCCTCTTCCTTTGGGGTAGTAGCTACACCGGACGCACACGCCTTCAGGGACTGTCCTCAGAGTGCTCCACGTTGGTGTGCCATTTGTTGGTAATCCGGGCTGGATTTCGGGGTTCCGCAGCCTTCCCGAAAGTGTCGCGCGTGTCCGGTGGTGCCTTGATGGGTTCGGCGGTGAACACACACACACACAGGCGTATTTAGCCGGAGGCAGAGAGTCGGAAGGGTTCTCCTTATGGTGTCCACGAAATAGGTTTATTCCGTTAATAGTCCAGCGAAGGAGAACCCAGAACAATGGAGGGTTCAGGGTTTTATACCAGGGGCAGTGGGGGTGGAGAGAAAACAGGGACCAATCGGTTGAGGGTCAGGGGGTGGAGAGAAGGCGGGGTAATACAACTTCAACCAATAGGGGCAAGCGAGGGGAGGAGCAGGAGACAGGGATAAATGAGGTACCGAGTAAGGGAGAACAATCTAGAACAGAACCTTATAAGGGAACAAGGAATGAGAGGCTCCTTGGTCACTCCTGTGGCTGGCCCAAACACCGCAGCATCCCTGCTGCAGGCTCAGCCACCGCCACAGTGTTGTACCTTGTTAAGTTCGTGTAGCTCTTCATTACGTGTTAAGAGCATAAAAAGTCTAGCATATTCAAATTCTCCAGGATACCGGTCTTGACGTATGTAAGACATCAAATTTGATATTAGTCCTTCATCAAAACTACCGAACTTGGGCCATATGGCGTTATTATCTAATTTATAAGTTGGCCATATAATTCTGCATAATCTTACCAGTTCTAGCTTTGAAAGTAATGGAGCATAGCCTGTTGTCATGGTTTGACCCAGTGTGAGACAAATTTGATTGGTTAAAAACAGGTAAAGGACAGTTTTATGAGCCACTTAGTGTTCATGTGACATCACTGTGAAAAGAATGTTATAAAAAACATCCAGGAAGTGACGCAGGACTTGCTCTCACTTCCTCTCTTGCTCCTTTGCTGCCTGCTGACCCACGAGAGGGAGAAGCTACTCCCCCCACCCCCAGGCCAGGGGCCCACAGCCCGGGGGGGCGGCGGGGGCAGCCGGCCTCACCCCACCGGTCCTGTGCTGTTCCGGACCTGAGAGGAGCTGGTCTATTACCATCTGGACCAAGGCCAAGCCGAGAGAAGCCAAGCTAAGCTACACAGAGAGAAAGCCGAGCCGAGAAAGCTGAGAAAAGGCCTAGAGAAGAAAAATGCACTCCCTTTTGGAGATGTATGGGTGAGATCAAAGGATGACTGCTGTCGCAGATAAGCAAGAAGTGCAGTACTTAATAGCAGTGTTGCCTTCCGAATGAAGGCAGGCGCCCTGGAACAGAGACGACAGCACGGCAACCCGGCTTCTCCCGGGTCACTCGGGCCAACGACACACTACACCACTATGGTGGATGGACGAAAATGGCGTTTATTATCTTGTCTCGTGGGTTTAAATAGTGGGGACTTTACTACGTCAG
>JACAXG010000370.1:0-33617 GCA_018881555.1 Amblyornis subalaris
ACTTAGTCAAAACTTAGTTAATTTACAAAAGCTCCTAGGATTGTTTACAGTAGTTTTGCTTGGGAAAAGTGAGACAGAGAGAAGTCCCACGAAAACGCCGGGAAAGTTAGAAAACCTCTCTGTTGACAGCTTTTCAGCAACCACAGTTTACATTTTTATGTTTACAGGTTAATGTTTTCAATACTGTAGCATGGCTGCTCACACCTAAATTATTCAGCCATTCTAAAAAAAACTTACAACTAAAAATTGTAAAAGAAAAACAATATTGTTTTTCCTAGAAGCCACTTTAATGTAAACACACAGAGAACAAATACTACCTGACACTTAGAAGGGAAATTTTCACACATAAATCTACTGCAAACTGTGACACTGATAACAAACCACAGTAACTGCTGAATTTGTTTTCAGTTGCCCGTGCATTTCATGAAACTATTCATATGATAAGAATTCTACACCAAACATATTTTCTAAAAATCTTCCTCCAGCTGAAATGATGCTCCTTCTGGAAGGAAAGACAAATCAAATCTCCATAAATCAAGAAAGCCTGATAATACAATCAGTGCTTTGCAACTTACCAACCTTTCAAAGGTAATTAAAACAAAATTGAATAGCTTTGGATTTGCTTTTGGCATCCAAAGGTGGTGTGTGCACAGTTATCAATGCCAGTTACTGTGTATACTTAGATCAGACTCTTAGAATACAGACTGAACTAAAAGAAATTAAAAGGAACAATGGAATCTTTCATGAAATACAAAAATCAAGGGGAAAATATATTTAAATAGGTAACCCCATGAATTGCTAATTTAAATGTAACCATGAGAAAATTGATGGACGTAACATTAATATCTAGTATATAAATTCTATTCCAAATTTACTAATTGGATTTAACAAGATGTGTAAATCTAACAAGAACATTTTTCTCTAAAAGTCTCAGAAGAATAGACAACTATTCTACTCAAGTTTGTTTGCATAGTATTGAAATCTTAATTAGTACTGTTAAATACTATGTAATTTAATAACTTTTAATTGTTTAATTAACATTTATATATGTTTTGTAATTTCCTACAAGTATTGCTTTAAAATGCTAGCGTCTTCACTCTGGTTGTCACAGTGACTAGAAAAGATTCCTCCCTGAATATAACTTAAATTCTCATATGATTATGGAATCCATTTTATATACACCTTCCTGCCTTTTCAGGGCAAGGCATAAAATTCCCAAGAGGAATAACGCGGAAGCTCAGGACTTCTGAACAACAAATCAATATGATTACGCAGAAGACGCTTTATTGTTTACATTACACTCTACTTACACATTTTACAACTGCTGTCCACGCGATCACGCATTAGTTGATTGGCCCCCCATCTTGTCCATGCGCTCCGCACGCACCTTCTAGAAAATATGATTGGTTCTAGTCCAGTGTGGCACAGTCTGTCTTTATCTACTTCTTGCTGTCTTGGTATTCTGTTCTTCAGCTTTTTCTTTCCCAATTTAGCACAGTTTACATTTCAGTAACCTTGGTGAATTCCTGAGGGCTCTGGTAAGAATAACTGAAGATGGTTTGGCTGGGGCACATTTCAGGGCTCAAATACCTTACAACAATTCSCCCCTTTTTCTTCTTGCACCAGCCAAATCCCTTCTAGTAAATTTTCCACGAAACTGATCGCCAATTTCATTATGCATGAAATAACACAAAGCAATACAGTAGTGGCTAATAGTAGTCACCAAGTTCCCTTCACAATTCTTACACCCGTGCTCGTGTGCCAATAACAAAAATCTATAGCAGTTCTATTCTGCAACATACTGTGTCTAATACTATCTGCATTAGTGAATATCTACTTTAACTGTTTAACTTTCCAGCATCTCAACTTATTAAGTGCGACCAGAGTTAGAGCAGCAGCAACACCTAGGGTAAAAGGAAAAAAAAAACAAAAACAAAAAAACCCAATGTTTATTTATCGGTAATATTAGGGACTGGAGTCTCCTCAAGCCAGGGGCAAACCTATTTCGCTGGTATCCATCAGGGTCCTTTATCTGTAATGACACAAGCATAACCCCTTCCCCCCATTAATAACTCCACAGGTTCTTCCCATGACCCTGACATAGGATTTTTAAAATGAACTTTTGGTCGGTGCTGTATCAATTCAGAATCTTGCTGCAAACCTGAGTAATGTGTTAATGCTGGTGGATTATGGTGGTGGCTTGGCCTGCAGCTAGAGATGCTGCGGAGGATAAGCCAGCCACACAAGTAACCGAGGAGCCAGTGGGGCCAGGGAGCCCAGGGGTTGTATTAAGTAAAGGCTCCGAGGTCCAAGATGTCCCCCTAGACTGTGATAAGAAAGAAAGTCTCTCCCACCCAGGCCTTGGAGTAGTATGCTCTCCCATTCAGTTGGTTTATCCTTGTCAATCTATGTTCTGTATATGGTTATGTTCCAGAATGTTGTCCCTCACTCGATGCCCCATTGGCTTTGTTCCCCTGCTCCTCCCCTCGCCTACCCTTATTGGTTTGTGTACTGCCACCCCACCTTTTCTCCTCCCCCTAACCCTAGTGTGGTTGGCCCTCAGTGTTCTCTTCGCCCCTTGTCTGTGCTGTATAAAACCTTGTGTCACCCTGTTCTCTTGGCTCTCCTTCCCTGACCCTTCAAGAATAAAGATCTTCTGTGGAACATCATAAGGAGAGTCCACCTCCGACTCTTTATTCCCGTCTTAAGGTGTCCACTGTGTGACTGCTTGCTTAACCACCTGCGCTGGTGGGATTAGTGGGTGGAAGGCACGGCACTGTGCCTTTCTCACCGGCTGTCGCACACTGCACCGAGGCACCGCTGGACAAGTGTGAGGCTTCTAGGAAGGTTGCGGCCACTGACCTCCAGCTGGATGAGGCCACGCCGTGACAGTGGGTCACTGCGAGTACCTACTAACTGTAGATGATTCATAACATAAACTGCTTTCAGTACTCTGTCCTGCGGGCTCAGCCCATCCTCCCCTGTTTTTTGTTTATCAAGCAGCCCTTTCAGTACCTGATGTGTTCTTCCAGTTATGGCTTGTCCGGTAGAGTTACCTGGAATGCCTGTGCTATGCCTCACTCCCCAAAGAGCCAAGAAATCTTGGGTTCATTGGGCTATATAACCGGACCCATTATCTGTTTTGATTTCCTGAGGCAAGCCCATTACGGCAAAACAGCCTCACCAGTGTCGAATGACAAAACGAGATCCTTCGCTAGTCATAGGAGTGGCCCAAACCATGGCAGAAAAGGTATCTATGGTTACATGAAGGCGTTTGAAACGACTAAAAAGGGGCGTAGATAGTTACATCAGTTTGCCATAATTGCAGAGGCCCTAGGCCACGAGGATCAACCCCAGGACCCAATCCACCAATCATACCCTGACATTGTGGACAGGTTGAGACGATTCCTTGAGCATTCTGCAGCGATATTTCAAATTGTTTGTGTAAAACCTTTGCGCTTTGGTGAAACTCAAAAATATCTGGTGATAACCAAAATAGTGTTCAATGTCCTTAGAAAGGGAGCTGCTTCTTCTGCACTTGGAAGTCACTGGCTACTGTCTTAAAGCTCATATGGCTGGAGTTTAGGGGTTGTACTGTTTAGGCAGGAAGAAGTTCATTAGTTGGAAATGCTGACTTTATGCTACCCGAATGTCCTTCTCGGCTACGAGGGTTTGATGGTGATTAGGTCATTTTTCCTCGTATGGGGCCTTGTTTTCTCAGAGGCAATCGATGTTCATCCAGTCGATCAGGTAACCGCTTTAGACTTGTCAGCAATAAGACACATGCATACCTTCTCTCCTAGGTTAGTAACTAGGCACTGAGCAGAAGTAAGGAAGGTAAGATATGTGATTAGTAACACATGACAAAAGAATAATGATTTAAAACAATACACTTTTAATTGCCTAAATACTGTACTATTACCCAGAATCTGCAGTAGCTGGCGAGCCCCGTTCCACAATGAGGACCTGGAGAACCTTCCCGGACAAGGTTCACAAGTGTACTTCGAAAAGGGGGTCTAGCTGTAATAAATCCAAATCAGCAAGTCAAAGTGACCTAAGTATATTTTTAGTGCAGAAACACCTGGGTCTGCTGGTATGCCTCCCAACCAGGTAGGGCCAGGGCTTGGCCAGAGCCAAGGCCTTAACTGGAAAGGTTTCCTTAACATATCCTAAAAACAAGCCTTTATTAATAGCAGTTGGAAAAGTTTTGTTTGTTTGTTTGTTTGTTTGTTTGTTTTTTTAAATGACATATGTCTTGTAAAGCAGCTGGCGTTGTCATTTATCCTTAGCTAAGTAGTCAATGGTACCATACATGAATTGCAAACAATCAAAGAAATGCATATGTGTAACATCAAATAATATCTTATGGATAATGCCTCTTACAAAGAATCAGTGAATTCATGCTATAATATTAAGAACATATTCAGGATCAGTAATACATCTCCAGTGACTTATTAGTCAACAATATCCATAACTTGGAATTGTTACTCATCCCTCTCTGCTACCTGTGAAAGATAAAATAGCAAAGATTGTTATGAATAATTATCTCAATTGACCAATACAGAACATTTATACCCATGGAACTTTCAGTGAATTTAAGGATCTAGTAAAGCGAATTTTCATATATTTTTACAACTTATTATCTTATATTTTTAACGAGTTGCTTACCAATTCTTCATCATAATTGTTTCAATTGGTTCAATCTTATCTGTATAACAAAAGAACTGTATCTTTCAATGTAAATGAGCATATTTCAGCAGAAGTTAACTTCACTGAACCTTGTCACTTAAATGTAGCAGAGTAAATCAGACAGAACCTAAAGTTAACACCATTGAAACTGAACACACTTAAACTTGAAACTTAAGAGCACCTAAAATTGTCAGAAATTAAGCTCAACAGAACCTTAAACTAACAGAACTTTAAATGTAACAGAATCTCAAATTAACAGAATTTAAACTTGACAATTAACAGAATTTAAACTTGACATGACTTAGATTTACCAACAGTTAAACTTAGCAGAACTTAGCCTTAATATCACCTAAACTTTACAAAACTGAAACTTAGCAGAACTTGAGATCAACATCTGTTAAATTTAAGAAACTAGTCAGAGTTGAGTGTTCCTTTAAAAGATTCAGATACAACAGAATTTAACTCATCTCGACTCCATCGTTACAAAAAGGCTACCAAAAATCTGTCATACAACAGTTAAATATTAATGAATAATATGCAAACAACTGACTTGTAACTGAAATAGCAGCAGGATGGATTTACTGGAGAGATCACAAAGGTGTGGCAAGGACCTTGTGATTTTACATTATTTAGTTGTGAGAGTAGCTCATGATAGCTATAAACATCATTGAAAATATGCAATCACAGTCAGGACTTTCCTGATATAAGCACAATTTTGCAGGATCTCCCAATTTGCAGCTGTACCTAAAAAGAAGTGACAACATTATATGTCTGTCAGTACCTTTCTGGTATAAGCATAAGTTTGCTAGGGTTTTTTTAAGATGTAGCTTCACTCAGAAAAATAACAACAGCATATATATTGGCAAATTGTACTTAAAACTTGTCTTTCATGATTGCTAGTACAACAGAATTGACTTTGGGATATTAAAGCTAATGAGAGATATTCATGGCAAAATATTTGCAATAAAATCACTCTATTAAAACTGTGGGGCAAAAAGGCAAGCAAAGTGTTAAAACTGGCACAATTTTGTCTGCCTTTACTTGTGGAAAGTCATAAATAATTTTTGAGATAACAGTAATGAGGGAGTGAGGAAAGGAATATTTGATGAGTGGTTGAATTCACCATGAGCCTCACTGAGTCAATTGTTTCAGAATTAAACTTTTAGATCAAAATCTTTAGAAGGGCAATATACACCCTACATGACAAGTTGTACCAATCATGCAACATATAAGTATTTAATTGAATAATTTTGTAACTTGCTAAGCAGCCTCAAAGCAAGGAATTACGTAATTCCATTGGTATGCAGAGATCTCTCCAATAAACAATCCTGCTAGAAAATACTGACTAAAAAGACAGTTACTTTTAACAAAAGCCAAAAATGTTCCTGAGATGCAGTAGAACGCATTTTAAAACAAATTAAGTGTTTCCAGAAGCTCAAAATGAGACAGCAGTTCTCCTAACTGTGAAATGTAAACATACAGTCCTCTTGCAGGTCACTTTAGCTCTTCACTTCAAGGACGACACATACAGAAAGGTTTCTCAGCTGTCTCTGACACAAAAGTGATGTCTGTACTGTGAATAAGTTGTTAACAAGCCAAGTTAAGCAAAGTGTCAAAAAGGCACTTTTGAAAAAATATGCACAGATGGAGCTGCATAGCCCTGAACGGGCCCCCCGGCCCCCCCCACACAGTGCAGGTGCCCGAGTCTTCCAAGCTGAGCGTGGGGGGGGGTGCCAGGGCTCGCCTTCCCCCGCTGCTCTCTTCGACTTGGTGATACACAGTGAGAACGCAGCAGCGGGGGGAGAAAGGGGGGGAAAGAAGCTGCTGCCATTCGTGGGTGCTCTGCCAGGGCTGCGGACGGAGCCGCTGCAGCCGCCATCAGGGTTTTTTGGCTTCAATTTGCCTTAGCACCATTATTTTTAACTTCCATACTGTGCTAAGTCCCTTAGTTTCTTTCAATCCATCTCTTATAGCAGCCCAGAGAGCGATTCCCAGTCTCTCCCATTCTAAGGCGCTGACAACACTCCCGAGGGTGGCAAAAAATCCTCTCTCCCGATCCCATCTTAACAGTCTTTTCAAGACCTCCGGGTCATACTTAATTTCTGTCTTGGAGAGAATACGCTGGAGGACCCTGAAGGTGTCCTGTTCTTCTTTTGACAGTCCCTTCCCCATCCTCCAGCCCCCGGTCACTCACCTCTTCGGGTGTTCCCACTGCAGCGTGCTTTTTCTGGAGCTCTTTTCCCAGGAGCTTTCTTTGGCTCCTGGACTCCGATGGAGCTGTCCTCCAACTCCCCCCGCCGCGGTCCAGCCGCGGCAGACTCCGACCGGGGCCTCCCGCCTTTTCACTCCACAAACCCCCTTCAGAATCCAAAGGTTCGGGTCTGCTTCATTATCGCAGCGTGTTATCACGTGGCAGGGTCACCAGCATGCGGGAGCTCAGGACTTCTGAACAACGAATCAATATGATGACACAGAAGACACTTTATTGTTTAAATAACATTCTACTTATACATTTTACAACTACTGTCCACACGATCACGCATTAGTTGATTGGCCCCCCTGTCTTGTCCACGTGCTCCGCACGCACCTTCTAGAAAATATGATTGGTTCTAGTCCAGTGCGGCACAGTCTGTCTTTATCTACTTCTTGCTGTCTTGGTATTCTGTTCTTCAGCTTTTTCTTTCCCAGTTTAGCGCAGTTTACATTTCAGTAACCTTGATGAATTCCTGAGGGCTCTGATAAGAATAACTGAGGATGGTTTGGCTGGGGCATATTTCAGGGCTCAAATACCTTACAACAGAATAATATGCTAAGTAAATAGAAACAATTAAGTTTCATTACATCTTTGATTTCCCTGAGACGACCAGACCGTTCCATAATATTTCAATGTTTAATCAAGTTATTACTGTAAAATTGTCTAACACTTGATATGTTGATCGAGAACATGTGAAATGCTAAACTTTACTGAAGAAGAACACTGAACCAAGAAGAGTGAATGACCATCTACTGAATTCCTCCAACCACTGCAACAAAGAGACTGACTCCATGAACTTTTCTTTATTCCTGATTTGCATGTCATCTTTCTATAATTTCAAAACTCAAGGGGTGGGAGACATCCTAGTCTACACAAACTGATAACAACACAAATAAAGTGATTTATTGGATTATCCCCAACTACCATGAACACTCTAGATTTAATGTTTTATCTTGTCATTACGATTCCTTTTTTTATCAGTAATCATTTTACATCTCTATATAATGTGTATCACATAATACATAAAGCACTTTAACTGAAGCAACAAGTGCTTCTTATAAAAATCAATAACATATTTAACACCGTTTTGAAGAAATAGCGAAGCTTAGGAAATCAACATTCATTTAAAAACTCACCGATGATGTACACATACATAGTGAATACTTTTATAGCATGGAGGCAAGAGGTACCTGTACTACCACTCCATGAGGTAAAGTCAAGTGTCTGCAGTCAAGGGGTGGATTGTGGCAGGACCTTTCACTCCTGATACAACAAAAGCTTATCTGCTTCCCCCCATGGCTCAGTCAAGCCGGAATAGTTTGCCTTATAGTGGGTTATGTCAGCTCAAAACACTCTTAGCTAGCAATAAACATCCTGCCCTGGGAACGGATGTGAAAGGATAAGCTAAAATTTGTGACTGACAGACACAGCACTTTTACAATCTATAAAAGCCATTTTATAATTTTCATAAAGCAGAAATCTTCTGCACACTCTCTGAGTGTGTGGGAGACTTCTCCACAAAGTTGAGACATCGGTCTTTGCAGTTACTCTTCTGGAAGTTGAGAGAAAGGATGCTCTTGTACACCATCATAATTCATTGGTAAGTTACATTGGCTCCTAATCTATACTATTTCTTTGCTAGCTGTAATATAGGTACCTTTATCGTGCACTGTATTGTAATCTACTAGTAGTAATTCTTTTGTTTATCCTGTGTACTAAGAAGTCTGTTTAAAGTCTTGTGTCTGTTATCCTTGTGTCTATTCAATAAATAATTCATTTTGTATAGACCTGATTGGCCATTATTAAGAACTTGCAGGTGAGAGTGGTTTTGGGGTGCAGGTCACCTCAGTAGAGCTACTGCCAGAAATCTGAGAAAGGCAGACCCTGTCTAAACTTTCACTCCCATTTGTAGCAAATTGGCGCAGCGAGAAGGGTGATGGCATTCATTATTATTGAGACCAAAACAAACTTGCACAAAAAGTAACTATAACCTGGGAGAAGGCCTACAGGGCATCACCTGTTTCTCGTGCATTGGTTGGAATCCACTACCTCCCACACTCTCCCAGTAATTTTAGCGCATGTTGGAGTGGGGAGAGAGATGAGTTCTCCCCTCTTAGTGAAGTTTTCAAAACATTCTCCATTTGCTAGTTTTCCTTTTCAACTTAACCAATTCTGTTGCAGAGTGAGATATCACTATCGGCTCTTCCTCTCGGTATGCAAATTCCATCTTTACAAGCAGGCAGAGCTTGGGAGTGAGGGGCACAGGGAGTTGGCTTTGCTGAGTCAAACCCCTCCCAAGGGCTGAGGGGGTTGACATCATGTTCAGAGAGGCCAAACTTCTTCCCTAGAAGTGTTAATTTGCATCTCTAAAGCTCCTTCCCTGGCTGCCTGGAACTGCAGCCTCTCTTCCTGGGCAGCCACTGATGACTCCCATGTGGCCCCTCCCACAAGCTGCTTTTTTTTTTCCTTGCCAAAGTTCTGATATTCTCCACAACCACCTACGCTTTTTGCCAGTCCCGCTCAGACCACATCTTTTTTCCCTTGCAGTATAACATTAACAGCAAAATTTTATCCAAATCCAAACATCCATTAGATGGCCATTTCTCTTTATTACCTAAGGAATAATTTGGCCACCAGCGGTTACAATATTCTATCAACTGTTATGAGTTAAAGGGTCACCTTTAAACTCCTAGTTTTGCAAAATACAACCTAAAGGTGAACTTCTTGGTATTCCTCTGTCTTGAGTTTGTGATGAAAATTTAAAACCCATACCAAAATCTTGCAATCACTAAAACGGAAGCAAAGAGAGTGCTTTATGTCTGCAAATGTGATTTCAGCCACGCACACAGAAAACAAAGCAATAATTGATAGCACACACCAAAACGCCAAAAGACACAGTTACATTTCAACACTCTTTCAGCATACGAGTTTTATATCATGGGTGCTCCCATGTTAATTTTGTATGCCGGCAGACTCAAATCAACACACAACCTATTCCCATACACACACACACTCTTAGAGTTGAAAAAGAATTCAGAGCAACTGAGCAAACTTCACCACAAAAGTGGCTCTGGCATGTAGAACAACCTGTGGGCCGAAACAAAAAAAATCCCTCACAGTACACACTTCACTAATAGTTTTACTGCAGGACTCACTGCAGGACTCAAACCTGCAATTCCTGGCTCTTTTTTTTTTTTTTTACCACTAGTTGAGACTCGAACTAAACGCTTCCACAACAAACCACCCAAAAAAGGAACTAAACCCACCAAATTGGCTTCACAGATGTTCTGGGTTAGGTTTCTCAAGTGAATTTCTTCCCATTGTTGTTGGGAGAGATGCTGGAAAGGCGGGGGGGGGGGGGGGGCAACTTGCTAAGTGAATAGACAGCAATTAAGAAACAAAAGGAGTAGCCAAGTACTGACATACTGCCGAAATGGTTTTGGGGAGGGAAGGGGAATGGGGGTTGGCAGTTCTTAGCTGGGGGTGGGTAGTCTTTTCCCATTGGGAGTCAAGATGGTCATGTGGTTTTTTCACCTTGGACTTCTCCTGGCAGTGGTTCAACACTGCCGTGGAGTCCCCCTGCTGCCTGCTTGCAAGCTCACTGCTTACAACAGGGGGAGAGGGTCCCCAGCTGTCCCGTTGATTGAGACTTCAGCAACTGCCAGCTCTGGGAGACCAGCACCATCTTCGTGAGTGTCTCAGGGGAACCAAACCCCACACCTCTGCTCTGTCTCTGACACCGCCATTACCCCTGGGGAGGTCCAGGGCTCGCATCAGAGCGCCTCCTGCCGGCTGTGAGGAAGTCATTGCAGCATCTCTGCCTCGCCTGAGCCGCCAGCGCCCCCTGACGGTTGTGGTCATAACTATACCAAAGGGGAAACAGTACTTAATGTGTGGGAAACTTCTGTTATTGTGTTGCTGTTTTGTTCTGTTCTATATATACATCTTCTAGTAAAGAACTGTTATTCCTTTTCCAATTTTTTTTTTGCCTGGAAGCCCCATAATTTCAAAATTACAATAAGTTAGAATGAGGAGTTGTCTTTCCATTCCAGGAAGGTTCCTGCCTTCCTTGGCAGACATTTGTCCTTTAAACCAAGACAACAGAGAGGACTTGAACCCCTCGGGACAGAAAAACTGCAGAACCCACTGCAGGACTCAAACTTGCTATTTCTGGTTTTCCACAACAAACCACACAAAAGGGAACTAAACCCCCAAATTGGCTTCACAGAGAGGACTGGAACCCCTTGGGACAGAAATGCTTCAAACTCACAATTCACCCAAATAATTACAAGACCCCTTCTGGGTTTGTGATGAAAATCCTAGAACAAGCTCTGGAAAACCTGTTTTAGCTTTAGCAACTAAAACAAACTGTTAGTGTAAACCAAATACTTTAGAATTCACAATGCAGTTGCATTTTACACTTTTTAACCAGGTGCTGGGACCCAAACCCACTCTTATAATCACAGTAGGACTCAAACCCACTCTTACTTTGATATTCACTTATATAATTTCACAACTATGTTTAATACAGGATAGTCAATTATGCCATCACTAGTGATTTCTTTTCATAATCCAAATACCACCACTGTTCTATTTACCCCAGAGTAATACCTTAATAAAAAAAGCCCACAGGTGCTGCTGTGCTGCATTCTTAGTTATCAAAAGAGCAGTCTGCCACATAGCAACATTCCCTAGATATCACTCACTTTACGTTTCTCCTCCATCACAGAACCTTAAGCTTTGGAACAGGTTAGTGTGATTTGAAATTCCCTCTAACTATATTGTGATTAGCCAGTTTAAATGTGTTCCTCCTCTGAGATGTTTCATTGGTTTTCTCTCATGTATCTCTACTTGGATTGGTTACACTCTGTTATCCCTACCCCTTAAAGCAGCAGAGACAGAGCGGGAAATCGTCTCTCTGCTAACTCCCTTCAAGAAATGCACCCTGTCCTCCAGGGCAGAGAAAAATAAAGCTTGGAATATGGTTGCAGAGGTCCGTCTCTCATCCCTTCGCCTTCACTGCTGCCTTAACGAAACTGCCTGTTGTGAAAAGCTGTCAGACCAACTGCTTCTGTAGACTGAGAACCCAGGAGGTCGCGAGCCCAGCTGAATCCAGGCAAGGGCAGGAAAAGCGGCATTTTTGGCGCCCGAACGTTCGGCAGTCTGCAAGAAGCGACTCCTCTGGAAGCCGTGTCAGCTGCCTGCACTGAAATCATCGCTTTTTGCGCGATGAATAAAGCGTGAGAAGAACCGAAGAAACTCCTCACCAGACCTGAAGAGGAATCGGTTCACACAGCGGGGGACCGATCGAAGGTTTTCTTTTTCTTGGAGCCAGCACTTTCTTTGCCCTCCGGCCGGTTTAAAAGGGTAATGTAACTCTCTTCTCCTTTATATTTTATTTAAGAGAGTACTCTGGCTGCTAAGACCTTTTTTCTTTTGTTTTTTACGTTTTTCCTTTGATCGGGAAGGGACCGAGTCACAGACACACTTTAAGCATGGGGTCCAGTGTCTGTGGTTCTGAGAGAGACTCATCCCCATTCCCTAACACCCTTCCTATTTTGAGAAGAGAGACAGACGTATGCTGTACATGCACACGAGCGCTACCAGCCTCTTAACTCTTTCTTCTTCTCAAAAACACCCTAAACACGGCAGAGCTCACAAACCTGCCGTGGACTTTTCTCCAGAATTTCCCCCCCCCTCTGTCCAGGCCGCGGGAACTCCGACCACGTTTCTATTGTTCGCTCTCCCTCCACATTCCTTTCCCCACCCCCCACTCCCTCCGTACACCCCTGGCATGCCAAACCCCGACCTCCTGTAGATTCCCCGCATTCCAGTTTCCCTCGCCATGGCAACGGCCCGGCGCCGCGCTGCGCCCAGAGGCATCAGCGGGAAGTGAGAAGGGGGCCCCCCGCCCCGCGCCCACACACAAAGACCCGCTCGCCCCGGCAGTGCGAGACATCCGTCCTCCGCGGTGGAACAGTTCAGCTGTTCGGCGGCCCCTGCTCAGGGCAAACAAACCGCCGAGCAGTCCCCGCACATGGCACGGGAAAGCGGCACAGCAAGGCGACACTACACCTCCCATCATGCCTTTCTTTCCCCTTCCTATCCTACCCCGGAAGACACTGAAAAACTACATCTCCCACAATTCCTTTCTTTCCACTTCTAGTTCCTATTTCCTGACCTACCATTCCTATTTTAAAAACAAAACAAAAACAAAAAAAAAATATATAAAAACAACGGGGGAGCCTCACCCCCAAATGAGTGCTGAAGTGGCTCCTTTTCCTGCTCCTGTGTCCTAAGATTAGGCGAGGGAAAGCCCTATCTTAAAGAAAAAATTTTAAGAGCCTCCCTATCAAGCCTATTGAAACACGAGCATTAAAAGGAACTATACAAAGCACCTTTTAAGCCAAGGGTTAAATCTAAAACCCCGGGACCAAGCGCAGGCGATCCCCGAAGCAGCTTTAAATGCAAAGCCTGTCCCTAACCACAGATCAAAGTTTTTTCTGCAGAACAAGAGCAACACCTCAACACCTCGGCTCTTCAGACAGACAGAAATAACAACTCTTCTTGTCCTTTGACACTGACTCTCACTGGACTGAACAACAACTGCAAGTGACCTGACACACACAACAAACACCTGCAAAAATGAGTCGTCAGACCGTCCGAGAAGAAAGTCAAAGTGGTAACTTGGAAGCAGCAGAAGAAACAGAAACTACACTAACTGTTATGTTGTTTTTTCCCCTTGTCTGTACCCAATTTCAGCTGTGTTATTTTAAACATGGTTTACCTTCCATCTATCCATAACCTCAGTGTAGCTTTAGTGCTACTCCTACTCAGCATCCCTGACAGCAGGTGTTGTATTGTCCCACAGCCAAGGACAAACGTCTAGACACTGACAGCTAAATCTATGAAGATCTGCCTCAGCAACTTGAATGCAGACACCTTCCTATGTTAATGTCTTTTATTCCCAGAACAAATTAACCAGAGAACATCAAACCTACCTTTTAGCATTGTAAGATTCACTTCTACTCCCTATTGTATACAATTTATGTTCACTCCTAAGCAACTCCCTAAAAGCCTGTTTTTCACATGTGTAAATCATACTCGAGCAAGCATCCCCTCTCACCTTCGATGAGGGCCATGCAGCCTTGGGCAGTGATCTTGTTTGCACCCAACTTGACCCAAATTTTAGCAACACAGTCCAATTGGCTGGCAAAGAGAAGCTTTGAAGATTTAGACTCAAGATGTTACTCAGATATTTTCCACTGGTCTCATCTCCATCGGGCATCTATGTCAGTCTTTCTGCCCTGAGTGACCACAGCTAAAATTCTAGGAAAATTAAGTATCCTAGAGTGTTGAGTGGCAAAACAAACCAATTTAACATCAACTGCCGTCAGCAACCTCCTCGACGATGAGGAAATAACCAGAAAGGTGACATTGCAAAACCATGTTACTTAATTGTTTGCTATCCATTTGTTTTGTCATCTGCATCTTGAAAGATGTTGTCAAGAATTTAATTTTAATTTACTAAGAAGAAACGGGGGAGATGCTGCTGTGCTGCATTCTTAGTTATCAAAAGAGCAGTCTGCCACATAGCAACATTCCCTAGATATCACTCACTTTACGTTTCTCCTCCATCACAGAACCTTAAGCTTTGKAACRGGTTAGCKTGATTTGAAATTCCCTCTAACTATAWTGTGATTAGCCAGTTTAAATKTGTTCCTCCTCTGAGATGTTTCATTGGTTTTCTCTCATGTATCTCTACTYGGATTGGTTACACTCTGTTATCCCTACCCCTTAAAGCAGCAGAGACAGAGCGGGAAATCGTCTCTCTGCTAACTCCCTTCAAGAAATGCACCCTGTCCTCCAGGGCAGAGAAAAATAAAGCTTGGAATATGGTTGCAGAGGTCCGTCTCTCATCCCTTCGCCTTCACTGCTGCCTTAACGAAACTGCCTGTTGTGAAAAGCTGTCAGACCAACTGCTTCTGTAGACTGAGAACCCAGGAGGTCGCGAGCCCAGCTGAATCCAGGCAAGGGCAGGAAAAGCGGCACACAGGGATCTTTCTTTGAATTCACTGGACTCAGGGAATTGAGAGGATCTCCACAGTTAATATTTTCCGTGCGTGCTTGGAGCCCCTCACTATCCCAGAATCTGTGAAGTGTCAACAGCAGTGTTCCTTCATGGTCGCCAAAATTGTCACBGAAACTGCGGGAAAAACAGAAACTCTCCAACAACATCTTTTAAGTGTTAGAGAATTAGGTGTTACTTTATTCTGGCCAGGATGTGCAATAGAAATCATTCCATTCACACATGGTTCTTTACCAGACTTTTCACATATTTATACATAAAAAAACCCCAAAGAAATCCTCATTCATTGGTGCTAAATTACACAATTCTTAGTATTCAATCTCCTATTGGTTATTGATCCCTTCGCCTTTGATGCTAATTTGGGCCTCGTTCTTTGGTTCTCTTATCAATCTTTTCCCAGACCAGGTTACTCTGACCGGACCAGGGATGTTTGTTAATGTCCATTTATGTCCTCCGTATCTTCTGGCTGCTCCCAATCTGTAGATGTTAAACTCTCAGAGACTAGGAATCTTCTTTTTGTTGATTGAGGCCTATCAGACCTCACCCAGCAAAACTCAAATTGTGGGTAAAAAGTCTTTTGAAGAGAAAACTTCAATTCCCCTCCCCCGGGCGAAGGTGAACAAACCCCTTACTAAAGTTACTTTAAAAAATTTTAAAAATTATATCATTTCCAACAAGACTGTAAGTCTCAAAAAGCCTCATAAGTCTTTGCAGTTCTCGGTACTTTAAAGGAAAAAAAAAGCATTTGCAACTAATGGTCTTACCAGTCAACAAAATTTACTTATTTGTAAGAGGATGTACTGTCTAGAGCCTTCTTATCTGAAGATACCTGGAAATGATCTGTTATCAAATTAAGGAGGGGGCAAAGGAAATAGCCTGAAATAAGGCAAAAAAAGGTTTTGGAAATGGAAATGGATAACAAGAAGTATAAGGAGGAATTTGAAAGACTTGCAGTGATGAATGGGAGTATATAATAACTACTATGAAAGAGGGGAATGAAGGGGAAATGCAAATTTTAACTGCTCAGTGGTGGTAGTTTGTGACCAAGGAATGATCAGGCATGGAGGGCAAGAAGGTCTAAGTGCAGAAGAGGTTAAAATGGTTGGAAGCAGGAATGCAACAGAAAGAACAACTCCCTGTAAGGGAGTGAAGTTTGCTGAAGAGATAATAAATGGTAATTCAAAATTGATTTGCTTTAGATTGTTAGCCACACAAAGGGGAGTTTCTGCATTGCTGTCTTCCTCTGTCTTCTAGATGGTTCTCAAATATCACATACTGAGTGACTGTTGTGGGTTGACCTGGGCCAGATGCCAGGCACCCACGAAAGCCACTCACTCTCCTCTGCAGCTGGACAGAGGAGAGAAAATATAACAAAGGGTTCATGGGTTGAGATAAGGATGGGGACTTATCAAATACCATGAATGGCAAAACAGGCTCAACTTAGAGATATAAAGTGAATTTATTACTAACAAAATCAGAGCAGGATAATGAGAAGTAAAATAAGCCCTTAAAAACACCTTGTCCCAAACCCCTCCCTCATTCCCAGCTCTGCCTCCTACCCCAGCAGCACAAGGAGGAAGGGAATGGGGGTTATGGTCAGTTCATCACCCGAGGCTTCTCCCGCTGCTAAGGGAGAGAAGTAGTTTCCCTGCTGCACTGTGGGGTCCCTCCCAAGGGAGACAGTTCTCCATGAACTTCTCTGATGTAAGTCCATCTCACAAGAAACAGCTCTCTGCGAACTGCTGCAATGTGAGTCCATCCCACGGGGAACAGTACCCCTCAAATGGCTGCAGCATGGGTCACTCTTCCACGGAGTGCAGTCCTCCAAAGACAGGCTGCTCCAGCATGGGAGCAGGGCCTCTCTTTCCACGGGTCTCCCATGGGGTCACAGCCTCCTCTAGGCATCCACCCATTCCAGCGTGAGTCTCCTCCACAGGCTGCGGGTGGATCTCCGCATCCCCTGGACCTCCATGGACTGCAGGGGGACAGCCTGCTTCACCATGGTCCTCACCACGGGCTGCAGGGACATCTCGGCTCCAGCGCCTGGAGCACCTCCTCCCCCTTCTTCACTGACCCTGCTGTCTGCATAGTTGTTCTTCTCACATGTTCTCACTCTGCTCTTCTCTAGTCACCATTAAAATTGCACAACGATTTTTGTTTTGATTTTTTTTCTTAAATATGTTATCACAGAGGCATTAGCACCAATTCTAATTGGCCCAGCCTTGGCAAGTGGCACGTCTATCTTTGGAGCCGCCAGGGATTGGCTCTGCCGGACATGGAGGAAGCTTCTATCAGCTTCTCACAGAAGCCACTGATGCCTAAAGATTTTTAACTTTTATATATTTTTTCATATATTTGTAGCTTTGTAGGTTGCTAGTGCATGGTTGTAGCTTCTAGTACTTTTCCTACCCTTTTTCCCTACATTTTAGAACAATAAGCCAACCTTCTAACACATTCCTGAAATAATATTGTCTTGTCTGTTAGCTTACCAATGACATTTTATTTTGTACCATGTATCATAGACATAATAAATGTAGGGCTAAGGGATCAGGGGGAGAGCTCCAATGGGGCAGAATCCAGGGGAATAATTACCTAACCAACTACTCTTCTAATTGGACACTCTTTGATAGGTATACTCATCAACTAACCTTATAAAATTGTAGAACTACTGTACTAGGTGCGTTTTTTTGCCATATTGTGTACCTGAAGGCTTTCAAGTAAAGGTTTGCTTTTATATTATCATTCTAATGTTGTTTGGAAAGGGTCTGTGACCTTACCCCCAGGCAACACCACCTCTCTGGCCTTCCCACTACCAAAAACCAGGCCATGCAAACCCAATACAGTGACTTAATCAAATCTGACCTGACAGTCAAAACAAAAAGAGGAGCTGTGAAGAAAAGTACAAACTAAGGCTACTTAATAGGATGAACTTTACTCTAGTTTTGGTGAAATTTACATTAACTCAAGGAGGGAAGACACTGAAGCATGAAAGCTTAGCTGGTTACAATTGTTGGCTAGAATCGAAAGACAAACTTTCCAAACAATATTAGGATTGATAACATAAAGAGCAGTTCTTTAATGAAAGCTTTCAGGTGCACAAAATATAGCTATGGGCATGCGCAGGATTGAATTTCTACAATTTTTATAAGATTAATTAATTAGTATATCTAGCAAGTACATCCAATAGGATACTGATTGTCCTGGTAATCCACCCTTGGGCCTGCCCCTTGGAGTTTCTCCAAGGTTCTTAGCCCTATATTTTGTTATGTCTCCCGGGTGCTGGTGCGAAACAAGATATCCTTGTTAGAAATTCTTTTCTTGAAAATAAGACTAAACAGAATTTCAAGAGTGTGACAATGTGTGAGAAAGGGTTAGCTACTACTCTAAAGTGAGAAAGGGTAAGAAAGTGCTAGAAACTATACAACCATATATTAAAAATCAAGAAAGTTACAAATATATGAAAAAGTTAAAAATCTTTAGGCATCATTTCCCTCCTTTAGAGACTTGACAAAATTTCCATCTTGTCTAGTCTCTACCACTTAGATTTAACATTAGACTGATGCCAAATTAAGTTTTTACCTTTTTTTCTCTTAATATATTGTCTTTAGTTTTAACACATATAGCTGTAGTTTGCACTTTATTTTCCTTGTCCTGTTCCCTGCCCTGATAGGCAGGAAGACAAAACACATTTCAAGGCCCTATCCTATCTTGGTTCTCTGGTCTCGAGACCAGCTCTTCGAGACATTTTTATAAACAAAGTTAGCTCTCTAAAAGAGGGGGGGGGGTTAGAAGAGATTAGAATGAAGGGGTAAATTACCTCACAAATTACAATTCTAATTTGCAATTCTTGTCAGATATGCTATTTTGCAAAATCTATATAAATGGTATACACGTCACGTGGGGGGGCTTTTTCGGCATTTCTGCCTGACAAATTGTGCCCCTAAGGATCTTTATAAAGGTAAACCATTTTTATCACCCTAACCGTGTCTGGCTCTTGATTTGATTGATTTTTTAGGGTCCAACCGGGGAGAGAAAGGCATCAGTTTTTCCTGGTGACCACAAAGGGACAAGAAGGGACTTCTCAAAAAGCTTCTCGGATCGGGAACCACCCCCCTCCCTCCTACTCTGCCGGCATTTTAAGACAGGGGTTTTGCTGCGGTCTGAGAAACTGCGAAGTACCAAAAGACCTGGCACAGAAGGAAGGTATGATAAAAAGGCAGTATTTTATTGCTAACATTTGTGGGTTCTGTATCTAGAGATCTCTGGACGGTTTGGTGGAGCGGGAGGGGCCAGGAGGGCCTGCAGCAGGGTGGGAACAGTGAGTCATTCATCCCATTCTGTTCCCACACAGAGGTTGTGGGGGGAGGGGGACGCCCTTCACACACTGCCTGAAGGCGGCAGTTGTAAAGTGTAGTAACCTGTGGCCTAGAGGGTGGGGTGCTAGGAGTTGAACTTCAAAAGGTTGCAGGTTCAAATCTCAGCAAAGAAGAGGTTTTTGCGTGCGTCTTCTTTTGCTTTCTTTATAGTCTATTTCTTGCATTGTCTTTGCTTGTTAGACGTATAGCACATAGCTTAGTTTATTTGCTTCAGGAGTGGAAATCTTGGGTTCAAACCCTCGGTTGGACTCTCCAGCCAGTAACTCTCTTCTCAGCAGTTTTTCTCTGTTTATATAAATAAAATGGGGTGTGTATATTCAAATGGAGGCATGGAAATACCCAGTGACTCCCCACTGGATTTAATTTTTAAACATTGGCATTCCTTAACAGGTAGAAGGACATCTCTAATCACAGGAGAATTGATTTGGCTTTGTACCGAGGTGTGACCAGTGCAAAAGTAAGAGGGAGGAGGGGTGTGGCCTCACTTTGGTAGTCTAGAAAGTGAGCTAATAACAGAGTTATTATCAGAACTTTGGTCTCAGAGAAGGTGGGAAGAACTAAGATATGCCGAACTATTTACAATATTTTTAAACAGATCAAAGGCATATGAACCTGAGAAAAACTGTTTTGAAATGGTTGTACGAGGGAAGAGAAGGGATAAGAGGGAGAAGCCTCTTGTTAGACTGGTCTATGTGGACAAGTCAGGCATGGAAGATGTAGATATGGTGGCCCCCGCTCTGCGGGGGGGAGGCATTCCTCCCTTTCCGCCTCCACTTCCCCCTCCCACTGGTGGGGGTGGGGGGTGAACTGCCACCACCCTGGACCATCCTGGGGGCAGTGACAAGGGCGGTGATGGAGGCGGAGACGGGGGCAGGCATGCCACCACCCCCAACCACCCCGGGGGCAGAGATAGGGGCAGAGGTGGGGGCGGAGACGGAGATGGGCATGCCACTGCCCAAGACTGTCCCGGAGCTGGAGACAGGGGTGGGGCCCGGCCACAGCTGCGGCCCAGCTGCTTGGGTGAAGCGAGAGCTAGGAAAGCACTCCCCGATCGGCATTCGGCTGATGTAATACCCAGTACCAGCAGAACAGCCCCAATTAAAACCGATTCTAGCAGTTAAGATACAGATAGTTCCTCGGAAGATGAAACCGGGGACTAGGCTGTGGTAGCCATGGCAACCAGGAGGAAGAGGGGAAAGGAAGCCCGAGAGACCATGGGAGCGCACAGCCCAGTAGCAAAGCATACCAGATCTAGAAAGGGGGAATCACAAAGGGAGGAGCCTGCCATACAAGCCCCTCTAAGGCAAGTTATTGGAAATCAAGGTGTGATTTACATAAAAACACCGTTTTCTCTCATAGAACTGCAGCAGTGGAAAGCCTCGGTTGGATGGTATAGAGACAATCCAGAGAAGGTAGCTAACCTTGTAGATAGGGCTATTAAGACACAAAACCCAGACTGGGGTGATCTGAATGTAATGCTAGACATTATTAGATGAAACAGAGAGAGGGATGGTTAATAGGGCTGCTATATCTACTATAGAGACTCTAATTGCAGCTGGAAATCTTCAAGGGCCAGTCAATGATATTTTCCCTTTAAATGACCCAGGGTGGAACTCTAATGTGGTAGATGAAATGGCAAAGTTAAAACGTTATCAGAATTGGATAGTGCTTGGCCTGAAATGTGCCATTCCTAAAGCAGTGAATTGGTCCAAATTATATGAAGTCAGACAAGACAGAAATGAAACCCCTACAGATTTCTTGAATAGGCTCAAAGAGGCTGCACGAAAGTATACAAATCTGGATCTTGAGGCACCTGCAGAGTGAACTCACCTAGCTTATTTGTTTATAGGCCAATCTGCAGATGACATCAGGAAAAAGCTACAAAAGATGGATGAGATGCATGACATAGATAAATTGTTGAATACAGTCTGGAAGGTATATCAAAGTAGGGATTCAACGGCCAGGGATAGACACCAACAGAATAGAAGGGGTGATCAGGAAAAGTCATCTAATGTGCCAAAAAGGAGCACTCCACCTCTAGACAAAGATCAATGTGCTATTTGCAAGAAAAAGGGACACTGGAAAAATGAGTGTCCAATGTCGAAAAAGAAACCCCCAGGCCCAGCTCCCCAACTAGCGGTGAGCCAGGAATGATGGGGACCGAAGGGATTATCCCCCTAAGCAGACCCTAAGGTTGTAGCTAAGCTAGGGAAAGATGCTGAATTCTTGGTGGACACAGGAGCAACATATTCTGTGTTAAATACTTTAGAAGGGAAACTGAGTCAAGATACTGTAGACGTCATTGGTGCCACAGGGGGAAGTGAAACACGGCCTTTCTTCCAGCCTTTGAAATTCAAATTGGGAAAGCACTGGGTAACTCACCAATTTCTTTACATGCCTAACTCACCCAAACCATTGCTGGGTAGGGACTTACTGGAAAAATTAAAAGCAGAAATTAAATTTAAAAGGGGAGAGGGAGTACAGATTATAATTCCTGAAACTAAATTTGTCGAAGCAGCTGTCCTTTTCATACAGGATAAGTGTGGCAGAGTTCCCATAGAAGTTGAAAATGCTGTCATTCCAATAGTGTCAGCCAATGATGTTCCAGGAAGATCCAAATGAGCAGAGCCTGTGATCATTGCACTCAAATCAGGAGCTACACAGGTAAGGCAAAAACAATACCCTTTAAAATTAGAAAGTTGTAAGGGATTGGCACCTATAATTGAAAAGTTCCTTAAATTTCAATTATTAGTGGAATGTGAATCTAGATACAAGACACCCATCCTTCCGGTAAAGAAGGCTGATGATAGAAGTTATCGATTAGTGCAAGATTTAAGGGCAATTAACAATTTTACAGAGGATATATACCCAGTAGTAGCAAACCTCTACACTCTTTTGACCACACTGACAGACGAATTAGGGTCGTTCACTGTCTTAGACCTTAAGGATGCCTTTTTCTGCATTCCTGTCCATAAAAGAAGTCAAGAGCTTTTTGCTATGGAGTGGGAAAATCCTGAAACAGGGAGGAGTCAGCTAACTTGGACAGTCCTACCCCAGGGTTTTAAGAATAGCCCAACAATATTTGGAAACCAGCTAGCAAAAGAATTGGAAGATTGGAGAAGACAAGAATCAGGACGGGTTAATCTTCATTATCTTGCTGATATACTGATTGCAGCTAAAAAGAGAGATAACTGCCTCCAACTCAGTATAAGTTGTTAAACTTTTTCGGACAAAGTGGATATCACATGTCAAAAGAAAAGGCACAGGTTGCCAAAGAAGCAGTGATTTATTTGGGGCTTGAGATCTTCTGTGGACATAGACAACTCAGCAGAGAACGGAAGGAAACCATCTGTCGCCTTCCAGAGCCCAACACCCTGAGAGATGCCAGCTTTCCTGGGAATGGTAGGTTGGTGTCGCTTATGGATACCAAATTACGGACTCCTGGTAAAACCTCTGTATGGAGCCTTAAAAGCAGCCTAAAAGGGAATTATCATGTGGACAGGGAACACAAGGACTGCATTTAAACACCTGAAACGTTCTCTGATGTCAGCCCCAGCACTGGGACTGCCAGACTTAACTAAACCTTTTAAACTCTTTACACATGAGCGACTGAATGTTGCTCTGGGGGTACTGGTGCAGCACTTCTGAAACCAGTGAAGCGCTGTGGCCTACTTCTTGAAACAGCTAGAAAATGTCAGCCAAGGGTGACCTGGGTGTTTGAAAGCTGTGGCGGCTACTGTCATCTTGATCCACGAGGCCCGGAAACTCACCCTTGGGCAGCATATTGTATTGTATGTACCCCATACAGTACAAACTGTTCTTGAATAAAAGGGGACTCATTGGCTGTTCCCTAGCAGGATGCTTAAATACCAGGCTGTGTTGTTAGAACAGGATGATGTTACCCTGAAAACAACTTCTGTCATTAACCCGGGCACGTTTCTGTCCTCCACATCACTTGATGATGTGCCTGAGTATGATTGTTTACAGACCATAGAAGAGGCCTATTCCAGCAAACCAGACCTGAAGGACGTGACTCTAGAAAACCCAGATTGGGAGCTATACACTGATGGAAGCAGCTTCATGAGAGATGGTGAGGGAATGACAGGTTATGCAGTGACAACAACAGACAAGGTGATCGAGGCAAAGGCCGTGCCATCAGACGTATCATCGCAGAAAGCTGAACTGGTTGCACTGACAAGGGCCCTAGAACTAAGCGAAGGAAAGAAGGTAAACATATGAACTGACTAATTTTGCATTTAGTATCGTGCGTGCCCATGGAGCCATCTGGAAGGAAAGAGGACTGTTGACCGCTCAAGGTAGTGAGATCAAACGTGCTGAACAGATTCTTGCACTCCTGCAGAGTATCTGGAAACCTACAGAGGTAGCTATCATGCATTGTAGAGGTCAACGAAAAGGAAAAACCACTCCTGAATTGGGAAATCTCTTTGCTGATGAAACAGCAAGAAGGGCTGCAGGAAAAGGCATTCTCGCAGTGGTACCACAAAAAAAATTGATCTGTCAGGGTTCACTCCAAAGTATGATCAGAGAGATCACAAGTTAATTAAGCTCCTTAAAGCTGAAATCAAAGAAATTGGGTGGGCTGTCACACCAGTGGGGCAGGTTTTAGTCCCACCCCGATCCTTCGGGAAATAGCTCAGCGAGAACATGAGAGCACTCATTGGGGAACAGAAAACCTTTTGAAACATCTAAGAAAGGTAGTAATAGGAAGGGGGATGACTGCTGTTTTGCAATCTATAATGAGCAAGTGTGAAATTTGTTGTAGAAATAACCCTGACACGGGCAAAAGGGTTGTGTTAGGAGTAACAAATACCGGATCTTCCTGGAGATTATTGGCAAATAGACTTTGCTGAGATGCCACGTAAAGATACAGGTATGTATTGATATTGGTTTACACCTTGAGTGGATGGCCTTAGACTTACCCCTATCGCACCAACACAGCAAAGGAGGTGGTGAAGGTTTTGCTCAATCATATAATTCCAAGGTTAGGGGTTCCTTTGGGGATGTCATCAGATAGGGGACCACATTTTGTTGCAACAGTGGTCGGGGAAGTTTGCAGGATTCTGGGAATTACTTGGGACCTGCACACACATTGCAGACCACAAGCAAGTGGCAAAGTTGAACATATGAATGGAACCCTTAAAACCCAGATTAGTAAAATCTGTCAAGAAACATCCATGACATGGGTTCAGGCCTTGCCTATAGCCTTACTGAGAATTTGTATCCAACCAAGGTGGAGAGACAACATAAGTCCCTATGAAATATTATATGGCAGGCCTTATCAATTTCCACATATTCCAGGAGAAATTCATATGAGCGGGAAACCTGATTTACAGAGATATCTAATGGCTTTAAGTTCTACTTTGCAGAAACTCCAGAGATTCATTGTGTTATCCAGACTGATAGGACTGGACACACCTGCTCATCCGTTCCAGCCTAGAGACTGGGTCTATGTTAAATGGTGGGACAGTGACCCCTTACAATCTAAGTGGAAAGGACCATTCCAAGTTTTGCTGACCACCTTTACTGCAGTAAAAGTCACTGGCAAGGGACCCTGGATCCACTACTGTCAGAACCCAGAGATCAAATAATAATTATAATCTTTCAATATTAACAGGTAATGATTTTCAGAATCATAGTGTGTTTGATCTGAGGCCTTGGAAAAGAATTCCCTTATCTGATGATAGTACTAAGATTTCTACTGTGTGATTAAAAAGCAGTTTGTTTTAACACTGAGTGAAATATGTAGAGATGTAGAAATTTGGGTTTATGAATTGTTAACAATGTATTAGTGGCAAGATGGAGAATTTTGGGTGTGGGTTTTTACTACTTCTTTCTTCCTTCTTCTTCACAAGTCTGAATAGTTTAATCATTGGTACAGAAAGCCCGCAATGCGGATGCTAAATGAACAGTCACTGGATTATAAGTAAAAACATGTTAGTTGGCAGTCTATAATTGGATAAATTAGACTTTAAATAACCTTGGAACTCATGGTTCGAGGCCATTTTTCCACCTTTCTAACTTAGAGAACGCTCTGTGCTGTTGTGCTATAGATAAGAACTTAATAAACAATCTAATTAGAAGAACATCTCAGCGTCTCTTGCATCTAGCTCCAGGCTCTAAGCAAAGAACTCTTGGAGTAGTAAAGGAAGAAACAGAACAGGTGTTCCCACACACTACTCCAGAGTTAAGAAGGCTTCTGCTCCTGAAACCATCGGAAAAACAGAGACTGATACAAACTAGAATGATGTGGTTTTAATTGTTCTTGTCGTGTCTGTTATCTGCACAATTAGTAACCATGACTCTGGGTTGGCCCCATGATTTACATGGGATTTTAGTCCAAAATGTATCCAAAGCTCTTAATAAGAACAACTCCTGGATTTGTACTCAGTTACCACCTATAGATGGAAGTAGTAACTGGCCACTGATTGGCATTTTAATGAAAGCAAACCGTACCAAAAGGTGGGAACGAATCAATAATACCACTGATGCCAGATATTTTTCACTTTTATGCTTTTTAGATTAGTAGCATTTTAGTTTTATACTTTTATATATTAGTAACCCTATAATCCTATAACCTCTATCCTGCAACTTTGTATCCCTTTCCTATAGACAAAATAAAACCAAGTTATCGGCCTTTAAGCATTCCAGAGTAGAACTTGATATCTGAAAAATGAAGCTATTGAAGTAAGCAGAGAACTTCCAATAGAAACTTGCCACAAGGAATAGTGTGACAAAATTCTGCTTTTCATTGGAAAATATTTCAAAACTATATTACCTTATAATAGTAGAAACACAAACCCCTTTTGTACACTCTTTTACCCTTTTTGTACCTTTTTTACCTTGGTATAACTTAAACTTGCTGGACCCCGCTTGGCAGAATTGGGCCCAAAGCCTGCGCAGCGGGGGTCCCGGAGCTATCCGTGGGAAAGCTTTGCTTTCTCCGAATCCTTTAATGAATTTTTACTTTTTACCCTCTTATTCGGCCTCAGCCTTTATTTTCCAAAGATATAAGGCATCAGATCTGGCACACCAACGTGAGGCTCGATTCCCCGAAAACTTCCCAGATTTTTGAACAGTTTTTAACTTTTTTCTGCTGGCAAAAAGAAGAAAGAAGTCACGTGACCGAGATGAACTACCACGCTCTGGAGCAGGGAATCCAAGAACCACCAGAGGAAGAAAGGAGAGGTAATAACACCAGGAGAAAGCAATTTGTTAGTTGTTAATGTGTTTGTTTGGTTAAGAGATCTCTTTTGTTTGATTCAGTGGTGTTGAGAGGCGGGAATTGGATCTAGTGTAAGTTTTGCCTGCTTTGTCTGTTACCCCGTCTCTAACACCAGTTGGTACAGTCCTGGGTTGGGGTTGAGGGAGGGAAACAGCAATTCAGCTGGGTAAGCCTGCATTTTCCTCACTAACTCCAAGGTGCCGGTGGTGCAGAGGTAGTGCTGTCGGTTGTGAAACCGAAGGCTATGGTTTGAATCCCGGTGTGGCCCTAGTTTTAAAAGCCTGTGGTTCTTTGTCGGTTTTGTGTTTTTCTCTCTGCCTTTTCACGTAATACAGCTTTCTTTAGTCCAAACCAGTGCTGGATGCTGGCTTGGGTCTGTAGTCTTGCTTTCTGTTAATCTGTTCTGTCTCTGCGGCTTTTAGCTTGTAAAGATAGGAAACAGGTTGTGTTTGTTCAAGTGGAAGTGTAGATATACCTAAGAATTCTGCCTTAGACCTGGTTTTGAAACACTGTACTAATTTAACTGGGAAAAGTACTCCTCTTACAAAACTAGAGATTATAAAATTGTATACTGCAATTTGGCCATTATATCACTCATCAGATGGAGAAACTTGGCCTCAGTTTGGGATGCTGGATAATAGGCTGATATTAAAATTAACATCACAGCTTCGTTTAGAGGAAAGATGGGATAAGTTAAGATACGTGGAGCCTTTCCTTCTACTTTCCACATGCCCTGAGATCCAAAATTCGAAAAAACAGTGTATATTATCTTTAAAAGCGAAAAGTAGAAAAGATGAAAAGAAAGAAGTGACTTTTAAATTGGAGTATGAGTTGCCAGAAATAGACCAGATATCTCCCGCCATGAGGGACGGGCAGGGAAGGGGGGGGGGGCCCTTCCTCCTCCCCGTCCCCCCCCTCCTCCCCCTTCCCCACCCAAATCGTCTGCTCCGTCCTCTTCCTCGGAACATTCGAGCAGGGGAGGAACAGAGACCCCTCCCCCGCTGTCCTCTCTGCTGGTAAAAATAAAAAATAAGCAAGACGACCCCTTCAATTGGCCTAATCCCCCCACACAGTTAGCCCAGCCCCTAATCCCAACCCCTGCTCCAAACCACGCCTCAGTCCCGCCTGTAGGGGCAGCACTGGGGTGTGGAGAGCTGACTCCAGCCCAGCCCTCAGGGGAGGGGCTGCAGCCCACAGCTCTGCCTTGGAAAAGTGACACAGCTGGCCCATCCCACGGGAGGAATGGCAAGGGAACATCCCACAGTGACATAAGGGGAACAGGGAAAGGGAAAAAGAAAAGTCACATTGCCACAGAGGAACCGATAGAGGGAAAGGGAAGCGACCTGTCAGCCAAGATCACAGTGACACAGAGAGCAGCACAAATGTGGACAGCAGTAGTACAACAGACAGTAGCAGTAATTCTGATTCCAATTCCTCTTCAGAAGAGTCTGATTCATCTCCCCTCCCTGAAAGAAAAGCTAAAGGAAAGGCTTCTCGGTCCAAGAAAAGAAAAGGGAAAGTAGCTAAAAAAGCCATAGAGGCCTCCAGTCCTGTAACTAGAAGGATGAAATCTAGAAAGGGAAAAGAACCAATACTGCAAGCCCCATTGAGGAAAGCTTTGGGAAATCAGGGACCAGTTTATATCAAGGTCCCCTTTTCACTAACAGAGCTACAAACCTGGAAAAATTCAGTTGGGAAATACAAAGAGAACCCTCAAAGGGTAGCTGAATTTGTGGAACAGACTATCAAAACTCAGTGTCTGGACTGAAATGATATGAATACTATAATGAATACTTTGCTAGACCAAACAGAGCGAGAAATGGTAAAAAGAACAATCATTTCAACTATTGAGGGCCAAATCGTGGCTGGTGGTATTCGAGAATCAGTTGGTGAAGTCTTTTCTTCAGATAACCCCAAGTGGAATCCAAATATACCAGCAGACATGGAAAAACTAAAGCGTTAGCAAAACTGGATAGTATATGAAATGAAACATGCAACCCCCAAAACTATAAATTGGTCCAAATTATATAAAGTAAAACAGGATGAAAACGAATCCCCAACAGACTTTTTAAATCGGCTAAGAGAAACTGCAAACAAATATACAAATATAAACCTGGAATCCCCTGAAGGAAACGCTCACCTGGTGTACTTGTTTGTGAGTCAATCTTCAAATAATATAAGGAGAAAACTCCAAAAGCTAAATGAAAAGCAGGATATAGCCAAATTGCTAGATGTAGCTTGAACAGCATACAGGAACAGAGAGCCAAGGGACAGATGTCAGTACAATAAGAAAAATTCTAATGAGAGGTCACCTAAGAAATCAAGAAACAGTGCCTCTTCTTTGGACAGTGACCAGTGTGCTTTCTACAAAAAAAAAGGGGCATTGGAAAAATAACTGTCCAATACTAAAGAAGAAGTCCCAGGGGCCAGCCCCTCAATTAGCAGGGAGCCAGACATGAAGGGGACCGGAGACTTCTACCCCAGCAGAGCCTCTGGTTATAGCTAAGCTAGAAAATGAGGAGGTTAAGTTTGTGGTAGATACTGAAGCAACATATTCTGTATTAAATACTTTAGAAGGGAAACTGAGTCAAGATACTGTAGATGTGGTTGGTGCAACAGGGACATGCGAAACAAAGCCGTTCTTCCAACCTTTAAAATTCAAATTGGGAAAACACTGGGTAACTCACCAATTTCTCTAGATGCCAAATTCCCCGAGACCATTGTTGGGAAGGAATTTATTGGAAAAATTAGAGGCGGAAATTAAATTCAAAAGGGGTGGGGAAATACAAGTTATAATTCCTAAAACTAAATTTGTTGAGATAGCTGCACTTTTCATACAGGAACATCATGGAGAAATCCCCACAGAAATTGAAAATGCTCTCATTCCAATAGTGTAAGCCAATGAAATCCCAGGAAGATCCAAACAAGCAGAGCCTGTGATTATCACACTTAAACCAGGAGCCACACCGGTAAGGCAAAAACAATACCCCTTAAAATTAGAGGGTCACAGAGAATTAGCACCTATAATTAAGAAATTCCTTAAATATGGGTTATTAATGGAATGTGAATCTAAATATGATACACCCATCCTGCCGGTTAAAAAAGCTGATGGCAGGAGTTATCGATGAGTGCAGGATTTGAGAGCAATTAACAAGATAACAGAGGATATACATCCAGTTGTAGCGAACCCATATACCCTTTCATCCACACTCACAGACAAACTGGGGGGGTTCACTGTTTTAGATCTGAAAGATGCATTCTTCTGTATCCCTGTGCATAAAAACTGCCAAGAACTTTTTGCTTTTGAGTGGAAAAATCCCAAAACTGGGAGAAAAAGTCAGCTAACTTGGACAGTGCTACCTCAGGATTTTAAAAATAGCCCTAAAATATTTGGAAACCAACTTGCAAAGGAATTGAAAGACTGGAAAAGACAGGAACCAGAAGGGGTGATTCTTCAATATGTTAATGATATCTTATTAGCTGCAAAATCACAATATAGCTGTATCCAGTTAACCATAAGCTTGCTAAACTTTTTGGGACTAAGTGGATATCGTGCCTCAAAAGCAAAAGCACAGGTTGCCAAAGAAGCAGTGATTTATCTGGGACTTGAGATCTTTCGTAGTCATCGACGGCTCAGCAGAGAATGGAAGGAAGCCATCTGTCATCTTCCTGAGCCCCACACCGTGAGAGAAATGCAAGCTTTCCTGGGAATGGTAGGTTGGTGTCACCTGTGGATACCAAATTATGGACTCCTAGTCAAACCTCTCTATGGAGCCCTAAAAGCAGCCGAAAAAGGAATCATCATACGGACAGAAAGTACAAGGGCTGCATTTAAACAGCTGAAACACTCTCTCATGTCGGCCCCTGCCCTAGGGTTGCCGGACTTAACTAAACCATTTGAACTTTTTACACATGAGCGACTGAATGTTGCCTTAGGGGTACTGGCACAACATCTCAGAAACCAGCGAAGGGCTGTGGCCTATTTCTCAAAACAGCTGGACAATGTCAGCCAAGGGTGGCCTGGGTGCTTGAAAACTGTGGCAGCAACTGTTATCCTAATCCAAGAGGCCAGGAAACTCACCCTGGGACAGCACATCGTAGTGTATGTACCCCATGCAGTAGCAACTGTACTCCAACTAAAGGGGGGCCATTGGTTGTCTCCCAACAGAATGCTCAAATATCAGGCTGTGTTATTAGAACAAGATAATGTTACCCTAAAAACAACTTCTGTTGTTAACCCTGCCATGTTTCTGTCCTCAATCTCAATTGAAAATGCGCCTGAACATGACTGTTTGCAAACGATTGAAGAAGTTTATTCCAGCAGACCAGACCTGAAGGACGTGCCCTTAGAAAATCCAGACTGGGAGCTGTTTACAGACGGGAGCAGCTTCATGAGAAACAGTAAGAGAATGACAGGTTATGCAGTGACAACCCAGGACAAGGTGATCAACGCAAAGGCCCTGACAGCAAATGTGTCATCGCAGAAAGCTGAGCTAATTGCACTGACGAGGGCCCTGGAACTGAGCGAAGGAAAAAAGGTAAATGTATGGACAGACTCCAAATATGCTTTTAGTATTATTCATGCTCATGGAGCCATCTGGAAGGAGAGGGGACTGTTGAACGCTCAAGATAATGAAATCAAACATGCTGAACAAATCCTTGCCCTCTCGGAGAGCATCAAGAAACCTACAAAAGTAGCTATCATGCATTATAAGAGCCACAAGAAAGGGAAAACCACTCCAGAATTGGGAAATCACTTTGCTGATAAAGCAGCAAAAGGGGCTGCAGAAAAAGGCATCCTAGCAGTAATACCAAAGAAAGAAACAGACTTGTCAGAGTATAGTCCAAAGTATGACCAAGTAGATCACAAATTAATTAAATTTCTTAAAGCTGAAATCAAAGAAAATGGGTGGGCTGTCACACCAGTAGGACAAGTTGTAGTTCCAACCATGGTCCTTCGGGAAATAGTTCAGCAAGAACATGAGAGCACTCATTGGGTGTCGCTGTTGTATCAAGGACGGAGCAAAGCAGGACGCAACATACGATCCAAGGAATAGGTGGAAGTGGCATTATTTATTAATATACTGACCTCTTTTATACCTTAGTACACCTGAATGCCATAAGGCCATTGGTCCCCTGGCCATCCGCCTCTCAGGGTGATTGGCTAAATCCAACAACGCCTTATTCCAAATATTTCTCTAGACATATCATAACAATACTACATAACTCACAGGTGCATGATAAAATGTTTTTCTAAAAGAAAGCAACTCGCTGTTTTTCATAGCTTCTATGGGAAAAGACAGACTCTCACAGAACACTGTGAGAGCTGGAAGATTTCTCTGCTGAAAGCTTTTCAGTATCCACAATTCCCCCTTTTTGTTTAAGACCAAAAAGGTAGCGTTTGCAATCCTCTGCGGGATCCCTTGCAGCAAGGAGAACAAACACAGCATAAGGGGTCCGTTTGGTAATGGCCAGTTACCAAACGGAACTTAAATCAGACACTGATTTAAGATAGGCAGAGAAATTCTCCAGCGGTGCCATAAGAAATACATCTAACAAACCCAATTCTACATCTATTATTAATTCTAAACAGCCTTAAGGGCTCTAACATTCTGACTCCATAACATTCTGACTCCGTAACAAAGAAACTTAAAGTTCAATCTCTGCACTTAAAATTCAGTCTCTGCTTGTAGAAGGACCATCCGACTGGTGGTCGACATCCTGGTCATCGTCAGAAGGATTATCCAGTTGATGGTCTGCATTCCATCCATCATTTTTTGGAGGTTGCTTGTTTTGCCTCTGGTGCCGCAGGTCAGGGCGAACGCATCTTGCAGGTAGCCATCGTACCCCAGTATCTGTGGAAACGCAAGCATACCCACGACCCCAAGTAATAAGCTCACACGGGCCTTCCCACTTATTAGTGAGTAGGTCCCGTACCCAGACCTTCGCTCGAGGCAGGTGTGTCTCGCCTGAAGACTGCAATGAGAGAAAATGATTCAAAATAACAGGATTATTTGAATTTGGTGGCACTGTAAGGTGATTAATTGCGTACAGAGCTTTCTCTAATCGACTCTGTGGGGTTTCTCCATGCATTCCCCCTTTTTGTTTATCTAAGACATGCTTCAAGGTGCCATGAGTGCATTCAACAATGGCTTGGCCAGTAGGAGAATGTGGAATACCAAAACTATGGTCTACACCCCATAGGTGCAAAAACTGCTGCATCTTCTGTGAGGCATAGGTGGGGCCATTATCGGTCTTCACAGAGGAAGGCACACCCAGGACCGCAAAAGTGAATTTCCAATGGGCAATGACATCGTGGCCTTTCTCTCCAGTATGAGCAGACGCCCACATAGCTGAGGAGAAAGTGTCGATGGACACGTGCACATACTTAAATCTGCCAAATTCAGGGATATGTGTTACATCCGTTTGCCAAAGCTGCAAGGCCTTTAGGCATCTGGGGTTTACCCCCGATGGCAGAGGTGCAGCGAGTCCGTGACAGTCAGCGCAAGCGCTGACAATGTCACGACCCTCAGTTGGTGTTAAATGAAACTGCTTCTGCAGGGTATGCTCACTTTGATGGAAGAAATCGTGCGATGCCTTGGCTTGTGCAATTTTGCCAGGCTGAGGCGCCACCCACGCAGGGTTGGCTAGCATGTCAGCCCTGGCATTACCTTCTGTTATGAAACCTGGCAAATTGGTGTGACTTCGAATATGCAGAATGTAATATGGGTGCACTCGAGCTTGAATTGCACACCACAAAGTTTTCAATAGTGAAAACAGAGCCACATTATTGACGTCTTTCAGAAGTGAGCAATCCAAGTGTTGCGTTATGTCTGCTACATAAGCAGAATCAGTGACCAAATTCAAAGGTACCTGAGAGAACCGCTGAAAAGCCATGGCAACAGCCCTCAGTTCAACCAGCTGGGCAGAGCCTGACTCGTGGCCTTCCAGCACCTGCCACTCAGA